>JAJJMC010020031.1:117840-160206 GCA_023531435.1 Papaver californicum | reverse complement strand
TTCAAGTCGGTTCGATAAAAAATTGAGTGAATTTTAGTGAGATTGATTAAATCATAGTTTCATTTCGTTAGATTTGTTAGATGGATAAAAAAATGAATAAGTTTGATTGAGAAGGAATAAAATTCAATAAATCTAAGTGAAATCGAGTGAAATTGATGAATATTGATATAATTTGAGTAAGATCGAGTATTCAAGTCGGTTCGATAAAAAATTGAGTGAATTTTAGTGAGATTGATGATATCATATTTTAATATCGTTAGATGTGTTAGATCGCTAAAAAATGAATAAGTTTAATTGAGATTGAATAAAATTCAATAAATCTAAGTGAAATCGAGTGAAATTAATGAAAATTGATATAATTTGAGTAAGATATAACAAAATTGAGTGTATTCAAGTCGGTTCGATAAAAAAATTGAGTGAATTTTAGTGAGATTGATGATATCATAGTTTGATATCGTTAGATTTGTTAGATCGATAAAAAAATGAATAAGTTTGATTGAGATTGAATAAAATTCAATGAATCTAACTGAAATCGAGTGAAATTGATGAAAATTGATATATTTTGAGTAAGATCGATCAAAATAGAGTGTATTCAAGTCGATTCGACAAAAAATTAAGTGAATTTTAGTGATATTGAAGAAATCATAGTTAATTTTGATTGATCGGAATAGTCGAGTAATATGCATATTACTATCGTAACGTCGGAAATGGATATTTCTATCGTAACGTAACAAATTTTGGAAATTAGAATTCATCAATTTTTTTTTTTTTTGTAATTAGGGTTATTAGTTTTTTATTTGTTTATAAGTTATGATTTGATGAATTGGGTTGAACCCCAACAAATGTTCAATTAAAAGGAATTGAGATGTAGCTTAATTTCTTGTATAAAGTTAAGCTTTACCTAATAACAAAAAATATATGATCATCCCAATTAAAAGGATTTGGGACGCAGAGCTTGATGTCTCGTAGTTTAGAGTTAATGTTGCGACTCTTAAGTTTTTGCATACATGAGACATCCCATTTTACGTGTCTGATAAGTTTAACGAGTTAGGGGAAGAGGTTACTAATTATAATAAGGTGTACAAGACGAACATGACAGGTTGATGGTTCGGGGTTTAGGGTTTGGGGTTCAGGGTTCGGGGTTCAGGGTTCATGTACACCTTATTATCCTTAGTAACCTCTTCCCTAACTCTTTAAACTTATCGGACACGTAAAATTGGGTCCTTTTAATTGAACATCTGTTGGGGTTCAACCCTATTCATCAAATCATAACTTATAAACAAATGACAAATTAAGAACCCTAATTACAAAAAAACAAAAACAAATATTTTTGATGAATCATAATTTCCAAAATTCGTTAGGTTACTATATAAATATCCATTTTCGACATTCGAAATCCGTTATCCATCTTTCAAATTTTCGTTTCAGTAAGATGGTAACTAACACAAAATAGTAACTAACACAAAATGGTAACTAACACAAAATGATAACTAATACACAATCCGTATGACCATCCAACAACGAATCTGGATCATCAAAATATTTCCATGATCCGTATGAGGCACCATCACCACCATTAATTTTTTTTTTATAAAAACCCTAAACAAAATTTTCTCTTTCATTTTCCACATTTGCTTTTCTCTCACTCCCAATTTGAGCCGCCTTAGGAGAAAACTAGGTTTCCATTTTTGACATTTTCTTTTCGACTGCAGCATCACCACCATCACCACAAGTTCTTGATGTCCAAATTCAGGTCCAAACAACCCACCCTTCTCTCTTTTGCGCGTCTCAAACAAACCTATTAGAATCCATCTAGACTTCTCTTCTGTTTTTCGTCCAAGTTCAAATCTTCTATGAATTTCGGTCTTCTCACTTCAATAGTAACATCAAACATATCTCTCACTAAATTAATAAATGAGAATTTTGTTCCTTCATGGTTTGGGATCATATTATTTCAGGTTTTTATTTATGCATTGAGATCTTAGCTGAATAAGCTGCATTTAGTTGTGCAAATCATCAATAATCAGTCGTACTAACTACAATCTAATGAAATTGAGTATGATCTAGTAATTTTGATAAAATTAAATAAATTTAGATTAATTAGCTTGAATTTTTAGATAATAAATCAAATAAAATATGATCTAATGATATTATGGTTGAATTTATGGATAATTAATCTAACGATAATTTTGTAATGTTGAATGAAGATTAAAAATCTATCGTCCATTTTACAAGGTGAATTCAATGATCTTCACACTTAACTTAATCCGTATGAAAAGCCCTAAACAAATATCTACCGTCCAAAATTTTCTCCATCCGTATGACTTAATCTTAAACCAAGATCTACAGCATGATCTCTTAATCAAAAACCTAAAATGTTTTCACTCACTCACTTCACTTTCTCTCACATCTCTTCTCAAGACTCTTCCGCCTCTCTGGAGCGGCGCAAGCTCTCTAACTTCCCACTTTCTTTTGCTCGATCTTCTCCTGCTCGATCTCCTGCTTGATCTTCTGCTCGATCTCTTAGAGTTTTTAATGGGTTGTTATGTTTTTTGATTTGTACAGAAGTGGAGCAAAGGTTAATAGCATGCTCTAATTTATAAAGCTAGGTTTTAATCGGTGATTTCGCTTAGATTTGTTGTAAGTTCATTACTTCAGATGGTTTAGCAAATAACAGTAAGATTATTATTGTTTGATAAATATGGATTTTATTATGTTATTAGATTAAGTTCTTATGCTAGAACTATTAAGTATTTTCCCCGATTGTTGAATCTGTAGCTATGTTCAACACTTCCAGTTAAATTGTGATTATTAGCCCGAGTCCTAAATGTTAATGCTGTTTTTCTTTTCACATTTTTCTTTCATAAACTGATTTCTCACAGGGGTTTGTTTGTTTTTCTAATAATTTTTCGTTTTCATTTCTTCTTTTGCTAAAGTCAGCTTCATCTAACTGTAGGTCAGATATATTTCAGCATTCGTAATCGATGTTTAGTTAGATCTGTACAAGATATTTATGTTTTCCTAATATATATAGTGAATCCATGTGAAAATTATTAATGAACTTATTGATGTCGTAGTCTTCTGTCTAATTGGAATTCAGTTTTACTTCAAACATTTCCTTTTGTGGCAATATTTGGTACTTCTGGCCCTATACTAACACCTGAAAAGCTCCCTGCATTTTGCAAATACCTCTTCCCTAAGCTCGTAAAGGGAAGCCTAAACTTTGTCCATTCAGAAAATCCCCCGTAAGTAATACTGTTTATATAATTACCTATCTCTGAGGCATTTATATTGTTCACTTTACACCTTATTATGCAATGGAGAGTCAAAATCGCTTTTAGGCATCATGTTTCTTTCATAGCTAAACTGTTATTACTTCACCTATCGATTTTTCGCATTGTTATGTTGCGTAGTATGGCTACTTCAATCTCTTGGGGAGTTAGGATAGAAATGTAGTTGTTATTTTTTTTTTTATAACTGTATGTGCCAGTTCTTATAAAACCAAGTTATTATCAGGATGAGGCAACACTCATTTGGTACTCACGTGGAGAAGAACGAAATTTGAAGTTATCCTCCCTCTCACGATTATTGCTGGGAAGAGAAATATGAAGCATTCTCTTGATTTTTTACAGTACCACATTTGGCTTGCTTATGTCAACACTCTTTATTTGACTTTACTAGTCCATGTTTTTGACAAGACCAGACACAATTTAATTTTTATACCTCTTTTGACTAATGCAGGCATTTGTATACTTATGTTTCTTTGATGATACCTACAGGATGAAAAGGCATATTTATCGTTTTAAAAACGGTGAAAGATCTCTTGATCTGGTTAGTAAACTGAATTAGGCTATGTTCTTTTGTCAATACTATATCATTCAAATAAAACTGCGCTCTATATTCAATATCTTACTCTGACATCCAGTTATTCTTATTCCATAGATATGCAAGGACAAAGCTGAAGCAGAGGTGTGGTTTGCGAGTCTAAAGGAATTGATATCCACATGCAAGCAAAGTAGGATGTTAGTTCTCATTCCAAATATCTTATTTTTCATGTAGAGAGCTCATTTGGTTACTGATTGATTGAGATACATCTGCTTCAATAATTTAATCCATTTTTTTATGTGCAAACTTTCAGTTTCAAGAAGGTGGCCTTTTATTTGGTGCAACATTAGAAGTTTCTTCAACTCTTCCCCGTGAAAATCCTTTGAATTTGATATGCTCAGATGTTGGGTCGGTCAGATCGCGTAAATATGCAAAGACCAAGTAATGTAGATGGTGGTTTCCGGATTAGTGTTTCAAGTGCAGCTCCTAGCTAATCAAGTCAAGGTAGTGGACAAGTATAGAATCTTTAGGGGATGTATATGTTTGGGGAGAAGTTTATTGTGATGGGAGTTTGAACGAGGGGTCTCTGACCAAGTATTGTAAATCTTTAGTATATTTATAATTATCTAATTTTAATTAGAAGTTATCATTTTAATCATATAATCTTAATTAGTGCTAAATTTTTTAATTACAATTACATTTTGTGATTATCTAAATTAAACGAGCAAAAAATTTGGTACCTTCAAAACTTAAGCAACCAACTTTAGGCCAATTAAAATCGGAATTCCAAAATAATTTGATAGCTTAAAATTTTAAGCAGCCAACTTGAGTAAAAACTTCGTTAGTTTAAAAGCTTAAGCAATCGACTTTAGATCAATTAAAATCAGAAATCACTTTTAGCAAGCAAAATTATTTGGTTGCTTAAAACCTTAATCAAGCAACATAGGTTAAGTTGTTCCATGTATCTTCCAACTAATCAGAAATTAGAAACTATTTTTAGCGAGCAAAAATTTAAAAGCTTAAAAGTTTAAGCAATCAACTTGAGTAAAAACTTTGCTACCTCAAAAGCTTGAGCAACCAACTTCAGACCAATAAAAATTAGAAATCGCTTTTAGCGAGCAAAACAATTTGATCGCTTAAAACCTTAACCAAGCAAATTTAGGTCGAGTTACTCCATGTATCTATCAACTAAGTATTTTACTTGCTTTAGAATGATTGGTATATCTGAAGCGATTGATATTTTACTTGCTATATTGGTTGGTCTAGATGTTAAGCGATCACAATTTTACTTGCTCCATGTTAGTTGGTCTAAATGTTAAGCAATGAAAAAAGTACTCGCTTTAGGTTAGTTGGTTTTTTATTAGAACGATTGTATGGTCGCTCAAGGCTTTGACATACATGGCTTTGGGCAACCAACGGAGCGAGTGCCACTTTTAGTCGCTATAACGGTTATAGCGACTTAAAAGGGGCTTTAAGCGACTTGAAAACGGGTAATCGCTTAAACCCATTTTTCTTGTAGTGATATTTTGATCTAAATCATAAAAGAATCCAGAAACTAGTCATTAACAAGCTTATGCAAGTGAAGAAAAATGAAGTACCACTCCAAATCGTGCCATACTGCCACAAATGTAAATACAACCCACACGTTGAGTAGCTTTCTTTGAGAACCACCGAGAGGAATGTACATGTACCTAAACCCATTAAATCAAATGTAAAGTAGATGCACACTAAAACTAAATGACATGGTTAACACTCAGCAAAAAGGACTGAGGCAAACCTGACAAGCCATTTGTTGAAGGAAGCATGCCAACTTTTCCAAAAACCTTCCAGGTCATAGCAATTATTCATACATCTTGGCATGTTCTCCGGGGTTTCGATACCTCCAACCTACAGTTCTAAGATTGTGTGAAAGGCTCAGATGATGAAACCACTAAACCAAATTATAACCACAATGATTTGACGCATTCCACAATAAAAGAGAAAAAAAAAGTGGTGGATTTCTGATCTGGGTTTAATCAATACAGTTCACACAGAGCTCCACAACTGTGTCCAACGGGTAAGGAGGTTGGAGAGGTAGAAGGAAAACTATTTAATCTTCAAGAACGCACCAGTGACCAAAACCGGAAGTAGCGGCAGATTAGTAAGAACTTCAGCCACATGAAGTTCAGGACCTGCCCCAGAAGAAAATAAGTGCAACTTGTAATAAAAATAGAATATCACAATTCAAATTTATTGTACATACAAAGAAAACCCTAAAGCAATATTTCTTGGTCAACAGCTACACAAATAACTCAAGTAATGTTATCAATTTTAACATCAGGATCTCTTACCCCATATCCAACAATGAAAAGCTCCAAAGGAGATAAATGTTTCCACGAGGCACTAGAAACAAAGTATAGTTTAGCCTTGAAAATCTGTAAGGACATTTTTTTAAGGATTGTAATGTTACAGAACTTACCTGGTTGCAATGGCGTCATAGTAAAAAAAATGTGTCATTAGTTCCATGAGAAATAAACAAAGAACCCATCTTAACCCATATAAAGCCACCGATCCGACAGAATGATTTTTCTGTGGTGCATTTAACTGCAAATGGCAAAACAGCAGATTAATAACATACCTAGTGACTACATTACTGACAGTTGATGAAGATGATGAAAATTAAGGATACCTTGGCAATGTTTAAAATAGCGAAAGCGTAAAACGATATACTGTCCTAGCTAAGCATAAGCGCTGCTTTGCTAAATAGTTAACTTAATAAATTATTGCGGATATAGGGGCGGCACAAGCTAGGGTTTCAAGGCTTGGGCATTAGATCGGAATATTTTGAATATACTATTTTGCTGATATAGTTTTGTTTCCTACTTTGTTGTAAATTAGGGTTTACATTCTCTTGTATATAAACACACCTACTGTAATCAATTGAGGCAAAAATAAGAAATATAGCCTTCACAAAATTCTTCATGGTATCAGAGCAACCACCGATCTAAAAGTAAGAGGAAGATTAATAATGGCTGGTGGTGAAGGTGTCGAGAAAGGTAAATCGGATTCATCGGTTACCTCATATACTTTGACATCTGCAGATCATCCTGGAAGTATTGTTACTCATGTACAATTGAAGGGAACGAATTATGAAGAGTGGGCTAAAGCGATGCGTGTCGCGTAGCGGGCAAAGAGAAAGTTGGGTTTCGTGGATGGAACCGTTGTGAAACGGCAGACGAAATTCCGGATATTGAAGACTGGTGGATGATTAATTCCATGTTGATAGCATGGATTTTCAACACCAATGAACCCTCTTTGGGTTCAACTGTTACATACCGGGAGAATGCACTAGAGCTTTGGGAAGATTTGAAGGAGAGATTCGCGGTCGCGAATGTACCACGTATTCAGCAACTGAAGCGAGAGTTGGCGAACTGCAAACAACAGGGACAGACCGTGGCAGATTTTTTCGGTCGAATGAAGATGTTGTGGGATGAGATCAATAATTGTGAACCAATATTAACTTGTAACTGTAAAGGTTGCAAGTGTAATATCACGGAGCAGTTGGTGCAAAGACGTGAGGATGAGAAAGTGCATCAGTTCGTGATGAGACTTGAGGATTCGGTGTTTGGAACGGTTTGTTCCACAATATTGAACACAGAATCATTGCCTAACTCAATCGGGTGTACGCAATGATTGTTAGTAAAGAAAAACATCACGAAGTCGCGAGGAGTTATGAGGAAAGGAGAGAGGCTGTGGCATTCTTCGCACAGTCTAAAGCTAAAGCCGTCGGTGGTGACCGTGCAGATGTGGTTGAACAGTGTAAGCACTGTGGAAAAACTGGACATAATGTCCAAAATTGTTATAAACTTATCGGATACCCGGAATGGTGGGGTGAAGGAGGAGGACGCGGAAGTGGAAGTGGAGCTGATAGAGGACGCGGAGGAGGACGTGGAGCTGGCTATAGTGCTGGTCGTGGGACTAGTAGAGGACGTGGACAGGCTAGGATGAATGTGGTCCAAGGAACGAGTGAACCAAAGGCCGAGACTATTGTGACTGAGGAAGACAAAGCTTCACTTCCCTCTCCTACCGATGAACAATTGAGTACTTTGGTGAAGATGCCGAACATTCAGAAAAAAGTGGATAATTCCAGCGACAAAGTTAGCGGTACAATAAATATTGATTGGATAGTTGATTCTTGTACATCGCATCATATGACAGGGAGTTTGAAATTATTGAATGACGTGCGAGTCATTGAGGCGTTTCCGGTTGGGTTTCCAAATGGGGATACTACAATGTCTACCAAAGAAGGAACTATAAAATTTGGAAGTCGTTTTACATTGACCAATGTTTTGTTTGTTCCGAAGTTAAATTGCAATTTATTTTGTGTGGGCAAGCTTCTTTCTACTTCTAAATATTTTGTCATTCTAAATGATAAGTTATGTGTCATACATAATTGCATCTCGAGGATGTTGATTGGAGTGGGTGAATATCAGAATGGGATCTATATGTTGCGGGGTGTGCAGATACACAAAGTGCAGCAGAAGGACAGTGTAAAGATGTGGCATCGGCGCTTAGGTTATCCCTCGTATGGATTAGTAGGAAATTTGTTAAATTCAGATGTTAGTAGGGAGAATAAAAAGCCTTGTGAGATTTGTCTTCGGGCCAAACAAACTAGAAATGCTTTTGCTTTAAGTGATAATAAAGCTAGTGCAATTTTTGATTTAATACATTGTGATCCATGGGGTCCGTATCGTGTGCCATCATCTTGTGGTGCAGTGTATTTCTTAAATATTATTGATGATTATTCTAGAGCTGTGTGGATTTATTTGCTTGCTGAGAAGTCTGAAGTTGCAGGAGTGTTAAAAGATTTTTGTTCAATGGTTGATCGTCAGTTTGATGCGCGTATTAGAACTTTGCTTAGTGATAATGGAACCGAGTTTACAGGTTTGAAATCTTATTTTCATGAAAAATGGTATAGTGTTTCATACTTCATGTGTAGGTACACCTCAGCAGAATGGGCGTGTAGAACGAAAGCACGTCATATATTGAATTGCACGAGCGTTGCAGTTTGGGCAAACTTGCCTCTTCGGTTTTGGGGAGAGTGTGTGTTGGCTGGTGGTTATCTGATTAATCGGACACCCTCATCGGTATTAGGAAGAAAGACTCCGTATGAATTGTTGCTACATCGGAGTCCCAGTTTGGATGCGATTCGCGTCTTTGGATGTTTATGTTTTGCTCGGGTCAAACAAAATGATAAATTCGCTCATCGAAGTAGAAAGTGTATTTTTGTTGGATATCCGTTTGGTAAAAAAGGTTGGCGCTTATATGATCTTGACAAGAATGAATTTTTTGTGTCCCGTGATGTAGCTTTTAGTAAGGGGGATTTTCCGGTTGCTACTAAACAGCTAACAATAAAAGCGGTGCATTCAAATACAGAATCGGTAGATGAGGTTGTTGTCACGGCTAGCATTGAACCTTATTCAGGTTCGACGACAGGGGGAGAGTTGGCAGTTCAAGTTGAGACTTCTAATCCGAATATTTTGACAGGTTCATCAAATACTTCTGAAACAGATACTTTGACCACTTCTGATACATGCGGATGGTCTTCGCGTATTCGACGCCCACCAGTTCGTTTGAATGATTATATTTGTCACACCGCCTGCTGTTACGCTACTCCGTGTCAAGATCCTATTTTACCTTCACTCACTCCTTCAATATCCTCAGGTACTCGGTATCCCTTAGCTCATTATGTTAGTTGTTATAAATTCTCTTTGCCGCACAGACGTTTTTTGGCTGCTATTACTGCAAAAACGGAACCAACTAGTTTTTCTGAGGCTATTAAGGATGCAAGGTGAGGACGGGTATGAAAGAAGAAATACATGCTTTGGAAACTAATGGGACATGGAGCGTAGAGAAGTTGCCTCCCGGAAAGAAAGCAATTGGATGTAAATAGGTTTATAAAATCAAATATAATTCAGATGGTTCCATTGAGAGACATAAGGCTCGGTTAGTTGTTTTGGGAAATAATGAAAAAGAAGGGATTGATTATAAAGAGACTTTTGCTCCGGTTGCTAAAATGGTGACAGTTTGAGTGCTTTTGGCACTTGCTGCAGCTAAACAGTAGGAACTTCATCAAATGGATGTGCGTAATGCTTTTCTTCATGGTGACCTCGCTGAAGCGGTTTACATGCGTCCTCCGCCAGGTTTTTCAGGTGCTTCTACAGGTATGGTATGTCGACTGCGTAAGTCTCTGTATGGTCTTCGTCAAGCACCTAGGAATTGGTTTGCAAAGGTTCGCTCTGCCTTGATTTTGTATGGGTTTACTCAGTCCTATTCTGATTATTCGCTTTTGACGTATAAACGACATGATATTTTTATAGTTGTCCTGGTTTATGTTGATGTAACGCCCCACCTCATAATTCTAGGCCGGCCGCCCTAAAATAGAAGTGTGGCATACTCATGGAAAACTTTACACACTCAAACCTTCAAGCCAACAAATGAAGATCCAGCTATCGTGTGGGGTTCTTGAAGATAATAGGTTTTAAAAAAAAAAAACAAAGAGTCTTATTTAGAAAACGAGAGTTATAAAAAATCTGGTAAAAAATAGTCTTTAAAACAAAAGTCTATCTTCGATTCGCAGGTCGGTTATTTAAGTTAAATGACAAGAATCTTACTCAAAATAAAGAAGTTTAGACTTAAAGACAAACTATAAAACATTTGGCTGTTTAAGCACCTTGAAGACAAAGATGATGTAGCTTTCCGAAACAAAAAAAGTCGTTCTACTAGTTAGGTTGCTCCGCGGCCACCGTTCCCTGAAAAATAATAATAAGTTGGGTCAGACCCCAACTTAAAGTAGGCTCTCGCACCCTTATGCCCTTTACGAATAAACTAGGAAACCAAGGTCCATGAAATGACTTCGTAAGGTGAAAAATAGTTTATAGGAGTATCTATTTGAAAGTAGCAAGGTCGACGACCTAAACAGAAATATAGAACTTTATAGAATCCATGAAAACACAAAGGTACACAAAACAATTGTATATAAAAGAAACGAAAACAGGTTTCCCACCCACGAAACTGATCGACTTCCCCTCTCTATAGTTTCATTCTCTAACTGTACGACGACACATTTCGACCCTTGCGTAGTCCACTTAATTCCCTAAAATGCGTAGGAAGATAAGTGTTGTCGACCCCATTCAATATAATAGATCCATATCTTCTAGGCGACCCCTTGGTCATCGCCCAACAACCTCTGGGAGTCGAGCCAACTACGAGTCTCAAACAGATGTACACACACCAATAATATCTAATAGTAGACAATAACATTCAGTAGAAAGTAAAAATATGATTTAAACTTCCAAAGTCCATCACAGAATATGAATTCTAAAATGCTAAGTCCTAAAAAAAATCAAGTAACACTAATTAATTTAGTGGATCCATGGTATCCCTTTTTAGAGAAGAAGTTCACATGAACAAAACTTCAACTATCCACTCAAACTTAACTTAACATAGAGACTCCTATGTATGTTACATCATATATTTATGTATGACAAATAAGCCATTATGAGAACACCCCATATAACTACTTCAAATCAAGTTAACAGTAAGATGAAAATTCCATTGCAGACGTCTGGATCTAGATGTTCTTAAACCACATCGAACACAAGATATATTTATAAGGCATTCAATTAACTACTGCAACATAAATAAAAGAAAACCCTTTAAATCCTTCATGTTAATAAGAAACTACTTACAATTAACAGACCAACCATAATAGGAATAAAGACTAGATAACCTACCTGTTTCGACGTTATGAAGATTTCCCCATAAACTTCAATTATGTATTTCCTAACTTTTCCTCCCTTCTTCTCCTAACTTCCCTTTTTCTCCCACCGAACACAACCACCATTTCTCAAAACTCTTAACTAGTATTCCTAAAATTACTCGGACTTTCCCCTCCCCCACGTAGTCCTAAACTATCTCACGACTTTCACTGCTTATGGGAGTCACTAGCCCAAAAATAACTAACCTAAGACTGATACTAGAGAGCATGCAGTTCTAGGATAAGGGGTATGAGAGTCGCCCCCCCCCCCCCCCAGATTGTCGAAAAGATCAGGGTAACGAGTCACAATGTCCTCTTTGCGTTCCCAAGTGACTTCCTTGTCATTGTGACGGTGCCACTGAACCTTAACCATAGGAATGGTCTTCCTTCGAAGGACATGCTCTCTGCGATCAATGATTTTATACGACTTTTCTTCATAAGATACATCTTTCTGTAATTCCAGATCCTGATAATCTATTACCGAGTGTTGATCTACGTCTCGTACATTCTTTCGAAGCATAGATACATGAAATACATTATAAACCCCATCTAACACTTCTGGTAGAGCAAGACGGTAAGCCACCTTCCCAATCCTTTCCACAATAGGAAATGGTCCTATAAACCGAGGAGCAAGTTTTCCCTTATCCGCATAACTCTTTTATCTACTCTGTGCTGCACGCAACCTTTCTCTAATCAGTGCACTCTTTTCGGACGTTTCACGAATAATTTCTGGAGTCGTGAGTTTGGAATCTCCAACTTATGTCCAACATAAAGGTGAAAGATATGGTCTGCCATACAACGCCTCAAACGCAGCCATGACAATGCTAGAATGGTAGCTATAGTTGTATGCAAACTCCACTAAGGGTAAGTGATTCATCCAACTACCTCCAAGATCAATAATTGTGCACCTTAACATATCCTCAAGTACCTGATTCACACGTTCAGTTTGTCCATACGTTTGAGGAAGAAAAGTTGTGCTAAATTTCAATGAAGACCCAAAAGATGTCTGAAAGCTCCTCCGGAACCGTGATGTAAAAGATGAATCTCTGTCAGAAATGATAGATACTGGGACACCATGAAGCTTAAATATCTCACCCATGTACAACTGAGATAACTTGTCACCAAAATCATTTGTCTTGACCGGTAAGAAATGTGCTGATTTCGTCAATCTATCTACTATCACCCAGATTGCATCGTGACCCTTACTCGATCGCGGTAACCCAGTAACAAAATCCATGAATATGTTTTCCCACTTCCACTCCGGAATAGGTAAATACTGCAACTTTCCAGTTGGGTTTTGGTGTTCGATCTTTACTTGCTGACAAGTCAGACACTTTCGGACGTGGTCTGCTACATCACGCTTCATCCCATACCACCAATATTGCCGCTTCAAATCCTTATACATCTTATTACCACCAGGATGTATAGAATACTTGTTTCGGTGTGCTTCATCTAAAATTGTTCGCCTCAAATCCTTAACATCTGGTACGTATAATCTTTCACGATACCTCAACCCACCATCTTGGCCAACAGTAAAGCTCTTATCCGTTATTTCCAGTATTTTCCCTAGTTGACTCTTACATCACTCATCCTCATCTTGAGCTTCCATAATACGTCCCAATAGAGATGGACCGATAACCATACTACCAAAGAAAAATTCTTGACCTTTAGTTGTACCCATGTCGAAATCAAAACAAGCAACCTCTTCTAACATACTTCACTGTTGTACCATCAACGAAGCTACTATTCCTATTGGCTGCCGGCTCAGAGCGTCATCCACCACGTTCACTTTCCATGGATGATATTCCAACTTGAAGTTATAATCTTTTATTAACTACATCCATCTCCTCTGACGCATATTCAACTCTTTCTGAGAGAATAGGTACTTGAAACTCTTTTGGTCAGTAAAGAGCTCAAACTTCTCACCATACACATAATTTCTCCAAATCTTAAGCGCAAACACCACTACGACCAACTCAAGGTCATGTATAGGGTAGTTTCGCTCATGAGGTCTCAACTGTCGTGAATCGTAGGCAACTACCCTGTCATTCTGCATCAACACACATCCCAACTTATGAATCGAAGCATCAGTAAAAATTACCTTCTTCACTCCACTCTCCGGAATGATCAAAACCGGTGCAGAAGCTAGCTTGCTTTTAAGTTCACAAAAATCCCGCTCACACTCAACACTCCACTTGAAAGGAACATCCTTCTTCGTCAGGTTCGTCAAGGGACCAACGATAACCGAAAACCCCTGAATAAATCTACGATAATAACCAGCCAACCGCAAGAAACTACGGATTTCAATCACTGTTCTGGGTTACTTCCAATGTGATACAGCTGGACTTTAAAAGGATCAACGGATATGCCAGAACCTGATACGACGTGACCCAAAAATTTCTCTTCTTGCTTCCAGAACTCACACTTCTCGAACTTGGCATACAAATGATGCATTTTCAAAGTCTTAAGTACTTGATGGAGATGATTTTCATGATCTTCGGAAGTCTTAAAGTAAATCAGTATATCATCTATAAACACAATCACGAAGCTATCCAGAAATTTATGAAACACACGGTTCATCAAATCCATGAATACCACCGGTGCATTTGTCAAACCAAAAGGCATCACCAAAAATTCAAATGAGCCATAACGAGTCAGGAAAGCTGTCTTGGGAACATCACTTTCACGAACTCTTACCTGATGATACCCAGACCTCAGATCAATCTAGGAAAACCACTTTGCACCATTTAATTGATCGAACAAATCGTTTATCCTTGGTAGAGGATACTTGTTCTTTACTGTAATTCATTTAACTTTCGATAGTCAATACACATTCTCAATAACTCGCCCTTCTTCGCCACAAACAACATTGATGCACCCCATGGAAAAATTCTTCATCTAATGAAGCCTTGAGTTAGCAATTCCTCCACTTGTTTCTTCAGTTCACTCATCTCCACCTGTGCCATACAGTATGGGGCTTTGGCTATAGGTGTAATGACTGGTTCCAGCTCAATGCAAAAGTCTACCTCCCTCCGTGGTGGCAAACCAGGTATATCCCCAAACACCTCTGGATACAAACATACCACTTCACTAGTCTCTGCCGATGACCTCTCTAGTAAAGCATTACACAACTTACTAGTCTATTGTGAACTCCCCATCAGATCGGACATGATAATCTCACCCTCCTCAGGAATAATAAATGTAACTGTCTTAGCATAATAATCTAACTTAGCATGATAAGCAGCAAGCCATTCCAAGCCTAAGACCACATCATCCATATCTAAATTCATAACAAAGAGGTCTGCAGCAAAATCTATTGTTCCCGTACGAATAATGCACGACCTAAACATGTGATCGATAGACGCTGAACCATCCATCGGTGATGAAATAACATAAGAACACTGCTCTAACACAACATGCAAAGTTTTCACAAACATAACAGATATAAAAGAATGAGTAGCTCTAGTATCCAACAATACTCTACCATGAAGAGTACGAATAAAGAAGGTACCTTCCAACATTACCACCGATCCCTTACCATTCTGAGGCATGACAGCACTCAACCGAGGCTGAGGCCCTCGTCCCTGAGACTGGTTCTGTCCTTGACGTCGTTCATTTTCTGCTAGAGTTTTGCCATTTTTTGGACAATCACGAGCCTTGTGTCCTTGTTCTTGGCAGTGATAACATGGTTCCTTAATACGTATCCCTCTGTTCTCATTGGTTGAGGGGTTCGGACTATGGCACCAGTATTACTATTCCCCTCGTCTGCTCGTGTTTTCTTCCAACCCTGATTACCTTCGTGGAAATGACGTTTCTGTCTACTAACATTCTCATCCTTATTCTCCTTTTTTTTCCGTACCCCTAGTATCCACAATGCTAGTTTTCTTCTTCTTTGCCTCTTGAATCCTCAAGCAATGTGCACTAGCACAATTCACAACCTTGGCAGACGTATCAAAACTAGGGTTTGCAATGATATGACGAGAAATCCCACCGTTCAAACCACTCAAAAACCTCGCAATTCGATCTGCTTCTGCAGGGATGAGGTGAGCAGCAAATAATGAAAGTCGTTCAAACTCACACTCATACTCCACAACCATCTGATCCTATCCCTGTCGTACTCTCTCGAATGTCTGATCATATCCTGACGCTCGACGGGAGGGAAATAATGCTCAAGGAAAAACTGTTTGGAAACTACCCACTGGCACTCCATAGGATCAACTGTCCTACTCATGGACTCCCACCAGGTTGCTGCATTTTCTTCCATTTGGAATGCAACCATTCTTTTTTTAAATGCTCCTGAACAGTTAAATTGAGATCGTATCTTGTCCATTATGTTGCACCGTTGATGTGCTTCAATTGCACCTCTCTTTCCTCTGAACATAAGTGGTTTCATCTTCAGAAACTCTTGGTAATACTGAACCCAAGACTTCCCATTTTCTTGTCTCTCATTAGGGAGTGGTTCATTCCTTGTTGCAGCCTCAACATTCTACCTGCCTTCACGTGGTCCAAGCCTCTGATCTAACGCTGGTGTAATCGCATTATTCATCATCGTCTGGAGATTCTCTAGAGTTATAACTTGAGGTTCGGCTTCACCTCCGTCAACCCGAATCGTCCTAGAACTACCAGAGGACCTAGTCCTACTACCATACCTCGTATTATCCCTAGAACTATGGTTTCCCCCATAATGAGGATACTTAACACTCTCCCCACCTGAAGTCTCAATTAGCTTCTCATCTTGACCACGACCTCGTCCACGACCTCGACCAATAGTACCTCTAGGTCTATCACGACCTCAAAATTCATTGTTCCTATCTCACTCCATACTCTTAAAGACAAAGAAAACAAGGAACAATCAACACACAGTTTCATCAAAGAAAAAGAAATCATTGTGATCCTAGAAATGACTTGTGCCTATGTGAAACAACAAGACCCTACACCCACTCCCAAGTATTTTCCATAACCAATTACTCTGATACCACTTTGTAACGCCCCACCTCATAATTCTAGGCCGGCCGCCCTAAAATAGAAGTGTGGCATACTCATGGAAGACTTTACACACTCAAACCTTCAAGCCAACAAATGAAGATCCGGCTATCGTGTGGGGCTCTTGAAGATAATAGGTTTAAAAAAAAAACAAAGAGTCTTATTTAAAAAACGAGAGTTATAAAAAATCTGGTACAAAAATAGTCTTTAAAACAAAAGTCTATCTTCGACTCGCAGTTCGGTTATTTAAGTTAAATGATAGGAATCTTACTTAAAATAAAGAACTCTAGACTTAAAAATAAACTATAAAATATTTGGCAATTTAAGCACCTTGAAGACAAAGATGATGTAGCTTTCCGAAACAAAAAAATTCGTTTTACTAGTTACGTTGCTCCGCTGCCACCGTTCCCTGAAAAATAATAATAAGTTGGGTCAGACCCCAACTTAAAGTAGGCTCTCGCACCCTTATGCCCTTTACGAATAAACTAGAAAACCAAGGTCCATGAAATGACTTCGTAAGGTGAAAAATAGTTTATAGGAGTATCTTCTTAAAGTAGCAAGGTCGACGACCTAAACAGAAATATAGAACTTTATAGAATCCATGAAAACACAAAGGCACACAAAACAGTTGTATATAAAAGAAACGAAAACAGGTTTCCCACCCACGAAACTAATCGACTTCCCCTCTCTATAGTTTCATTCTCTAACTGTATGACGACACATTTCGACCCTTGCATAGTCCACTTAATTCCCTAAAATGCGTAGGAAGATAAGTGTTGTCGACCCCATTCAAGATAATAGATCATATCTTCTAGGCGACCCCTCGGTCATCGCCCAACAGCCTCTGGGAGTCGAGCCAACTACGAGTCTCAAACAAATGTACACACACCAATAATATCTAACAATAGACAATAACATTCAGTAGCAAGTAAAAATGTGATCTAAACTTCCAAAGTCCATCACACAGTATGAAATCTAAAATGCTAAATCCTAACAAAAATCAAGTAACACTAATTAATTTAGTGGATCCATGGTATCCCTTTTTAGAGAAGAAGTTCACAGGAACAAAACTTCAACTATCCACTCAAATTTATCTTAACATGGAGACTCATATGTATGTTATGGCATATATTTATGTATGACAAATAAGCCATTATGATAACACCCTATATAACTACTTCAAATCAAGTTAACAGTAAGATGAAAATTCCATTGCAGACATCTGGATCTAGATGTTTTTAAACCACATCGAACACACGACATATTTATAAGGCATTTAATTAACTACTGCAACAACAATAAGAAAACCATTTAAATCCTTCATGTTAATAAGAAACTACTTAAAGTTAACAGACCAACCATAATGGGAATAAGGATTAGAGAACCTACCTGTTTCGACGTTACGAAGATTTCCCTATAAACTTCAATTATGTTTTTCCTAACTTTTCCTCCCTTCTTCTCCTAACTTTCCTTTTTCTCCCACCGAACACAACCCCCACTTCTCAAAACTCTTAACTAGTATTCCTAAAATTACTCGGACTTCCCCCCCACGTAGTCCTAAACTATCTCATGACTCTCACTGCTTGTGGGAGTCACTAGCCCATAAATAACTAACCTAAGCCTGATACTAGAGAGCATGCAGTTCTAGGATAAGGGGTATGACAGTTGATTACTTGATTATCGTTGGCACTCACTCACAAGGGATTTTCTTATCTCTGTGCAAATATTCCATTGATATCATTGCAGAGACCGGTTTATCAGGAGCCAAACCAGTCTTTTTTCCTTTAGAACAGAACCATGGCTTGGAAGTTGATGAAAGTATGCTTATGAATGATCCTGAACAGTATAGACGATTGATTGGACGTCTTATTTATCTAACTATTACACGACCTGAACTTTGTTACTCGGTTCATACTTTGGATCAATTTATGTAGTCCCCTCGAGTACGTCATTGGGAAGCCGCTTTACGCGTTGTTCTCTATTTGAAAGGACAACCTGGACAGGGAATTTTACTTCGTACATATTCTAATTTGCGTGTGACAGGTTTTTGTGATTCTGATTGGGCGAGTTGTCCTTTAACTCGCCGGTCACTTACTGGTTATTTTATGTTTTTTGGTTCTTCGCCAGTCTCGTGGAAAACTAAGAAACAATTAACTGTATCTCGTTCATCTGCGGAAGACGAGTATCGATCCATGGCTACAACGACTTGTGAACTCAAATGGTTAAAGGGATTGTTACGGTCTTTCGGTCTTTCGTATTCTTCTCCCATGCGACTTTATTTTGACATTCAGGTTGTGCTTCATATTGCTGCAAACCCGGTTTTTCATGAACGCACTAAGCACATAGAAGTGGACTGTCATTTTATTCGGGATGCTATTACTGACGGTCTTATTTCTACTCATTATGTTCGTACAGGAGACCAGTTAGCTGATATCTTTACTAAGGCGCTTGGACGGAAACAATTTGATTATCTTCTTGGCAAGTTGGGTGTTCATAATCTGCACTCCAACTTGAGGGGGAGTATTGCGGATATAGGGGCGGCACAAGCTAGGGTTTCAAGGCTTGGGCATTAAGTCAAAAAAATTCTGAATATACTGTTTTCCTGATATAGTTTTGTTTCCTACTTTGTTGTAAATTAGGGTTTACATTCTCTTATATATAAACACACCTACTGTAATCAATTGAGACAAAAATAAGAAATATAGTCTTCACAAAATTCTTCATAAATACTTATAAATCTATATGAAAAACTTAGAAGTTATCAATATAATTAGGGAGAAAATCATAGAATAAATACTTATAAATCTTTTTTGTACACTTTCTAGCTTGGCTAAACATGATTAAAGAATTGAAGAAGATCACAAAAGAAAAAAGAGGAAGAAGGAAAAAGAAACGCTTTAGGGTATTTCAATATTATTTCAAGTTATAGGAAAGCTAAACAGACGTCTAAAGCCTGTTTTGGGGCTTTAAAGCCCAAAAATAACTGACAGACAAAACCTATAAGCAAAGCGTGAGTGTTAGGCGTTTTGGAGGCGAAGCGCAAAAAAACGAGTATTGAAGCGCGAAGCAAAACACTTTTGTAAATCATGTATCTTGGAAGTCAAACAGTCGATATCTTAGTGTGCATCGAAGAAAAATAGAACTACTTTGTTACATAAACAACAAACCGAGGCTAGAATATCTTTCTTAAAGACTTGAGTTACGTAAGAGTTTGAAGGGCTGAGCACATCATATATATGCAGCTATACACAAAGGAAAACACTAAAGAAATGGCAGACCTGTGAAGCGAATGCGTTGAAGCTTATAACTGGTCCAGCAAGGTAGAGGGGTGCATATACCAGATAACAAATGTATGTTATGTACGAGTATTTGTCGATAGGAATGCTTCTCTCCTGGAAACGATAGGAAATTGTAGAACCACCATCAATCTAATGGATTATAAAAACCACAAAGATGCACCAAATAAACTAACTTTCTGTGCAAATGGCATTCAGAAACTGTAAAATTTGTGCTGGGATGTGTATAAACAGGGCATTTAGCAAGTTGCATTGGTATTGGAGAGTCTCGACTATTCCTACGGGCATTTTGGGACTGGGTTTTATGAGTTATATAGACAAATGATAACTGTGGCCTATGAGATCCAAACCTTTCATATCAGGTCACTGATAAATCTAATCCATAATGCTGGATCAGTAAGCTGTCAAATAATCAATACTGCAAATATGACAAATGTAATATCAAACCTGCAAAGATTCGTAACATGGTTTCCCTAAGGAACAGCTCTCACAGCGTTTAATGTGCTTCTGCAACCACCACAGAGAAGAAAGGATCAATACGACTAGTAATTGATTTAGCAACTTGAATAATATCCCTAAAAGTAGTGCATTATTGGACAGCACGTTTAGAAACGGTTAAGTGAGATAAACCATACACATATCGCTAAGCATACTGCAACATTAATAACTGAAAATGCACCACTATATTCTAGAATACTTAATCTTATATTCCACAAACGGCAGAAATCCACCAAGTCACCAACCCAAATAATTCTCAGTTGAACCAAAAGCCTATACAGAGGATGAGTTGAACCATGCATTATGCATACCTTTTGATCAAAACCAGAATCTTGAAGAGCCCAGTAGTAATCATATCCAAAGCTTATCATGCGTAGAACAACTGTTACACATACAAATAAAATCAAACTTTGAGAGAAATGTGAGTGCATTAAATATGTAATGTCACAATTACTGAATTCATGTAAGCATTTGGTGCCCAGAACTAGTGTGCATAGAGATAGAGTTGTAATAACTATGAATAAACACTACATGAGATATACAGTGAATGTATTACACATAAATAAAAGCAACAAATTAAGAGGTAAGGAGAATAGCGAATTACCAAAGTTGAAGCAAATGTGCCACCTAAAGTTACCACGGTAGTCATCAAGAAAAGCCCAACGTTGCCTGTGCACGTCAAACTTTACTCGATCAAGAATAAGTAAGATAAAACCCACAATACATCACTATCTATTAACAACCACAATAACCAGGAGTTACCAATATCTCACTAACCCGATAGTCGTAAAAGAATATCCTTCATAAACACGGTTGCACAGAAGAAAAAACACGTTAAACACCCAAAGTACCCATGGGAAATACCTCAACTTTGCAAGCATCTGCAGAAACACATATCTAGTAAAACATCGTTAGTATTAGAAAGTGTGAATCAGATGTCTAGTGAACAACAACCATACTTCAATGTAACCAAAAAATAGATAAAGAACCTGGCGTTTTTGAGGGCTACCAAAAACTAATTAGGGGCGACTAATAAAACAAAATAAGGTTATTTTGAAGTAATCTCAAGACATCCCTTATCCATCTAATTTCTATAATGGCTAATCTATCCTTGCTTAATTAGTGTTAATTTTGATTAATTAGTTGATTAATTTGGTTATAGTTAGTGTTAAATGATGAATTTGAGTTTTAGTGTGTTAGAGAGGAAGAAGAAGAAGAAAAAGAAGAAGAAGAAGAAGATTTTTGGGAAATCAAATTTTGACTAAATTCAATCATAAACATGGATGGGTATGACATAGAAGATGAGATTGAACATGAAGAACATAGTATTGAAGGTTCAAACACGTTTAGAGACGACGATTTGGGTTATTTGTTGGATGATCCAAATTTTGGTGTGGAAGAAAACCTAGACGATGAATCACATCAAAATGAAGATAATAATGCATCAAACAATCAGGTATTGTGTTAAGAAGCTCAAAACCCAATTTGTATGCGTTTGTATGTGATCGACAACAAAAAACGTTCATTTTTGCATGCATTTAATGCCATGGACGTCCCATAATCGGTAGTTTAAGCTACTCCATAAACTACCGATTGTACGTCTGTTCAGAAAAAATTGAACAATCGGTAGTCTCGTGTAGATTACTACCTACCGATTGTACAAAATCCCCAAATTGAATTTTTTTTACATAATCGGTAGTTTAGGAAGACTTATTGACTACCGATTATGTTAGTCGCCCCAAATTGAATTTTTTTGAATATATGTTTGCACAATCGGTAGTTTAGGAGAACTTATTATCTTCCGATTGAGTTAGTCGCCCCAAATTTGTTTTTCTCCAAACCTACAAAGTTATTATTTTGTAAACTTTCCAATCGGTAGTTAATGTCAAATAGTTACCTACCAATTGTATTATAGTCGGTAGTTGTGTAATACACTAAACCACCAATTATATGTGTACAGGACTTGAGTAGATTTCTTCCATGCTAGTCGCCCCAAAACTGAATTTCTCCAAACCTACAAAGATAATATTTTGTAAACTTTACAATCGGTAGTTAATGAATATATATTACCTACCGATTGTAAATAATCGGTAGTTTTTAACAAATTAAACCTCCGATTATACTTTCTTTTGTGGACAGGACTTGGGTTAATTTGTAAGTTACAATCGGTAGTTAATGAATACATCTTACCTACCGATTGTAAATAATCGGTAGCACGGGAGTTTTATTAACTACCGATTTTTCATAATCGGTAGCATGTGAACCTAATTAACTAACGATTATCATTGTTTAACTCATTGCTATTTTACGTAGATTATTGAATGGGTTAATCATGTTGCATACGAGTGTCCTGATACTTCCCTACACTATGCAAATAATTTGGTACGCTACATACCCACTCTTAACTTGTTCTTAGAATGTATGTTACATGGTTAGGCTTATGATATTTGTTTTGTTATATGCGCATTAAGACATTTGGAAGTAAGGCGGAGGAAAAGGAATGGCTTCTCAACAAGGCTAAAGAGAAGATGTGCGTTGTAGTTCAGAACAATTGCGTGAAAGTTGATCGATTTGAAATGATTTGTGAGAGAGGTGGCAAGCGAAAGAGTCATATGGGAAATAATTATAAATACGTAAAAAAGACGGATAAGATATACCGAGGTAATTCAAAGAAGATTGGATGCCCATTTAAGATTATCTTCCATAAGCCCGAAGGTAAGAAAGAAAAAGTATGGAAAATGTATAGAGTTTCTAATGGTCGTCATAACCACGAAGATCCGAAAAATATTGTTGGGCACGTAATGGTTGCCAAGTTAAAAACCACAAGAAATGGAGACGGTGAAGTCTATGAGGACTGTAATGAAAGCGAGTTCAATCCTTTCTAAGATAAAGGCGGACGTCCCCAACAACTTTTCCTCGTTGTTTACAATTTATTCGGCGCTAGCACAGATCAAAAGGACGGAATGGGACGGTCGAATGGTTATGCAACAATCTGAGTGGTTAGCCGAGAAATACAATTACACGTTGAGGAAAGAAGAAAGGGATGGTAGGGTGATTCATATTTTCTTGGCACATCCGGAGATGATCCAATTGGCTCAATGCTTTCATCAAATTTTGTTGATAGATGCTACTTACAAGACAAACAGGTACAATATGTCGTTGTTGAACATCGCTTGCCACACTTCGGACAAATGCCCATTTACTACGGCTTGGGGTTTAATGGATGCTGAGAACGATGTGAGTTTCATTTGGATGTTGCAAACGTTGAGGTCGATCTATAATGGCGATAATTTTCCAAAGGTTATTTTAACGGATAACGATACAGGCTTGATGAATGCAATAAAGGTAGTGTTTCTGGAAGCCCAGAATTTGCTTTGTACGTGGCACATTTAATGCAACATCAAAATCAATTGCAGACATCATATCCAAGCTAAAAAATGAAACATAGGTAACAAGAGGTCAAAGGAAGAGGATGAACGTATTAGTAAACTAACCGTCGAAGAACAAAAAGAAGAGAAAAGGTTGGCCGAAGAAAAATGGGCCGAGAATGGAATGAAGTAGTCCTTATTTCAAAAAGCATGGGATAAGATAGTTTGGTCGATGACGGAGGAAGATTATGAATATAACTTGAAGAAGTTTGAGGATGAATGGGCCAAGGACTACCCCAAAACAGTTATGTATTGCAAATCACAACGGTAGGGACCGCATAAGGATAAGTTTGTGTATGCATGGACATATGAATATCAGCACTTCAAGAACGAGGCAACAAGCATTGCAGAGGGGTCCCATGGCCAATTAAAGAATACTATTCGGAATCCAAAATGGGGTCGTGTCAGTCCAAGAAGCAATCCATGAGTTCTCCGAACGTGACCTCACTAAGATTCATGGTTCAATGGAAAAAATTCGGCATAAATTCTCGTTGGTACATTTAAAACATAAAGATCTTCTAAGGGGTATAGTTTACAAAGTTTTTTGGTGGGTAATAAATTTCATGATGAAACAATTGGAGTTGTACAGAGATCATGATGATGAGACTACGGTTTACAACTGCAAGACGATGATAGGTATTGGACTCCCGTGTCGTCACATGTTTGGAAGGTACAAAGAAGTGATTGACATTAATCGTATTCATCCATTTTGGAAGCAGTTAAATTTCACTCCCACAACCCCGGAGGTGGATGGTGTGTCGTTCGTGGAAACGGAAATATTTGCACGACTACGCGAGCGTTACTCTAGGTCAAATGGGGCATAAAAGCAAATTTTGGTGCACTATTTAGAGGAATCCCTTCACACCTATCAACAAGTTGTTCATGAACCAATAAAAGGAAAACCGATTGGTAGGCCAAATACCGAAAAGCCGAGGTCAATTCAAAGGAAAGAGTTGAAGGAATTGTTATCTAGTCGTTGTGACCTTTCTAGGCATGAACATACTGAAGCTCAGTATGAATATTTCCCGGCTTCAACGAAAAGGGGTCTTCCAAGGAAGGATCAAGGTGGACCAAGCTCAAGACAAGTCAAAGATAAGGTGTATACGATTCTTTCCCAACAAAGTCAAACCCAACATATACACGATAGGTATTTGGACCAACTCCCTCTACTCATTATACCATTTGTTTTGTCCACCGACGATGTAGATGGGGATGGCAATTGTGGTTTCCACGTTGCTTTGAAAAAAATAGGAAACTTTAGTGAGGCACCTACCGAGAATATGACCCAATGGGAATATTTAAGAAATAAGATGGCCGCGCATTTATTGGAGGATAAAGATTTTTATATTGAAATGATGAAAACATGAGATACACATGGCGGAGAAGAAGGGTTCAACGAGTTATATACTCGTGTAAAAGGAGAAAAGGGATTGAAGAAATTCTAAAACTACCGATTATAATAAGTAGCCCCAAATTGGAAATCGAAATTTTTTGTAAAATTTTAACATTTTGTACTATCACAATCGGTAGTTTAAGAATTTCATAAACTAGCGATAATAATAAGTAGCCCCAAATTGGAAATCGATTTTTTTTGTAATATTTTAACATTTTGTACAATCACAATCGGTAGTTTAAAAAATTCTAAAACTACCGATTATAATAAGTAGCCCCAAATTGGAAGCCGAATTTTTTTGTAAAATTTTAACATTTTGTGCAATCACAATCGATAGTTTAAGAAATTCTTAAACTACCGGTTATAATAAGTAGCCCCAAATTGGAAATCGAATTTTTTTGTAAAATTTTAACATTTTGTATGATCACAATCGGTAGTTTAAGAATTTCATAAACTACCGATTATAATAAGTATCCCCAAATTGGAAATCGAATATTTTTGTAAAATTTTAACATTTTGTACAATCACAATCGGTAGTTTAAGAATTTCATAAACTCACGATTATAATAAGTAGCCCCAAATTGGAAATCGAAATTTTTTGTAAAATTTTAACATTTTGTACAATCACAATCGGTAGTTTAAGAATTTCTAAAACTACCGATTATAATAAGTAGCCCCAAATTGGAAATCGAAATTTTTTGAAATTTTTTAACATTTTGTACAATCACAATCAGTAGTTTAAGAAATTCTAAAACTACCGATTATAATAAGTAGCCCCAAATTGGAAATCGAAATTTTTTGAAATTTTTTAACATTTTGTACAATCACAATCGGTAGTTTAAGAAATTCTTAAACTACCGATTATAATAAGTATTCTGACAAAAACAAGTAACATTCCCGGAATCGGTATATTAACATAACCATTTACTTCTGATTACAACCAAACTATGAGAATATAATTGAAAATTTCTCACAATCGGTAGATAAAGTTAAGCAATTACTTCCGATTACAACCAAACTCTGACAAAATATTTGTAAATTTTTCAGAATCGGTACATAAAGTTAAACATTTACTAGTGATTACACTCTGGACTTCATGAACTCATAGCTTTCAACAAATAAGAATTCTTCTCCTTTTTCCTGATAGTAGTGTGTTTTTGCGACATCCTCCTACACAGGCATAGAACAAAAAGAACATAATTCATCAAGTTTACTATGTTATTATTATTGGAAGATCTTAAAACTTAGCTTATGTAAAAGATGCTTACAAATTTTTGGATCGACAAGCCTAAATGGGTGCGGTTAAAGATCCGTTGTTGTATAGCTAAATAATCAGCTATCGCTATTCGAATAAGTTGATACCTATCGTGAATTTGTTCAAGAGATCTTTGCTTTGGATTTCCATAATCTCGCACTTATTTGATGTAGATCCTCCCCCAAAAAGTTTCGGGTGTAACCCTTCCAGCTATGACATCTTCACGTAGGGTTTCGTTATACCATGTTTTAATTATAGCCAAATCTTCAGCGGATTCAAATGTTGCCATTCTTGTAAGTAGAGTTATGGAGTGAGTTACAAATAGGAGATGCTTAAATGAAATTTGTAGAGTGTATGAAACTAGGTGTGCGTGGTATTTGGTTGAGAAAATAGAGGTGTATTTGTAGGATAATTTCAAAAACTAGCCGTTGATTGTACTTTCATTCTAAATAACTTGTTAAATAATTGCTCAAATATCATTAGTCATAAAACTCCTGACTAATAGATAATAGATACCCTAAACTACCGATTATGTAAGTTGTCCAAAATTGGAAATTGGAATGTTTTCAAAACTCCTGGACACTAACAATCGGAAGTTTAATTTCTGTACAAACTACCGATTATGTAAGTTGCCCCAAATTGGAAATCGCAATTTTTTTAAAACTCATGGACACTAACAATCGGTAGTTTAAGTAATTCTTAAACTAACGATTGTTGCTGAATGTACACAATCGGTAGTTTATGAAATTCTTAAACTACCGATTGTGCTTGGAATACCCAACCCAACGGATTTTTTTTTTGAAAAAATAGTCGTTGGTAATAAAACACTATAAAAGGAAACTATCCGTTTCAAGGTGATTCACATTCTCACCTATCCCTTTCAACCTCAATCTCCCCTATCCCTTTCAATCTCATTCTCATTCTCATTCTCACATTTGATTTTGAATGGCTCTTCAATACACTAATGATGAAGATGTGGCCATCATTAGATCGTGGGTAACGATCATGGAGCACGAGTATGAAACTGCATATTTGAACAAAAATAACCGAGCCACTAATGAAAATTGGATGGCGGATCATAACACTTATCCTTGGTGGCACCGTGTGTTTCAGATTTATGTGGCATTAAACGGAAATGAAAATCAAAGGACTCCCGGAGGCATAAGGACAAGGTATGAGGTGTTGTCTGAACGGTTGGACAACTTGAAAGAGGAAATGAAACTGAGATGCCGAGTTCGTCCCACCGAATCGCCTGTGGCAAGAGTAAGTGTTTTACGTTAATAAGTCGTTCATTAAAAAGAGTTTCCAAGCATTGAAACTTATAATTGATTTGTTTTTTTCAACGGGTGATAGCTCTCCACCAATGTTTCGTTAAGCATGGGGAGAATTTTAGCATGAGGATTGCTATAGGATAATGGAAGAAAGTACCTTGTTCGGTTTCCACCTATATGCTAATTGATTTATTGTATTTCATATCCTGTAATGTTACATGTATGTCTTTCCATTCAATGAAATTATTTTACGTCCAACTGTTTTACAAAAGCAATCAATTGATCTAATCATATTGTTCATAAAGTACGTTAAACTCACCCAATTGTTTATAATCGGTAGTTAAAAAATCAACTAAACTACCGATTATGCATAATCGGTAGCGCGGGCCCTACATTATCAACCGATTGAGCATATGGACACACTACAATCGGTAATTACATAAAAGATTAACTACCGATTATGTGTAAATTTGTATCCAGTAGAATAATCGGTAGTTTAGGTGTACAAATAACTACCGATTGTGTTCGATGTTTTTGAGTATAACTAACTAGCATAGTCGGAAGTTTAACCGTATACGAAACTACCGATTACCACTAAATTTTTGTCCAGTTAATTAATCGGTAGTTATGACTAAACATAACTACCGATTGTGCTTGAAGTTCATGGACAATGAAGAACAACACAATAATCGGTAGTTAACACAAACACGAAACTACCGATCATAACATCTTTTAGGTTTAGGGTTTCAAACTTTTATTAGTGGACGGTTTTGTGATAATTATTTGATAAGTAAAAGGTATTTTAGTATTTTTACATACCCTAGGTCACCCCTTAGCTTCTCCCATTGGATGGCTTTAAAAAAGTAGCCCCTAAATGGTTTTTGTTTGCCCTCAAATTCGCAAGGATAAACCATCGGTGTCACTTTTCCATAGCAATAAGTACATATACAAAAAACCATCAGTGTCTTGATTTCTCGCAGGAAACCAAGATTATGTCCTGTTATACTTGGAATTCTATGTAGACTCATCTATATTACCCGGCATGCTGTTGATTTGCTATCATCTGGCTGTACTTGAAAATTTGGTTCATATGCATGTTATTCACATAATTTATGGGTTCATGTTCTACACTTCATTTCTACCTTTTCAAGTTTCACGGCATTACATTATCAAATTCTTGTGTTTGCATATTATGAAATTCTTCGCATGGTTCAATTTGAAAGAGATTTCCACCACCAAAATTCTCAGTTGAAAGTTTCTGATCAAGCTGGTGTAAAAAGAAGAAGGAATGCCTGATGCTGCTAAAGAGAATAGCATGAACATTAGATGAAAATCTTTGAGATTTTTGATGTTCTGGTTTCAGCTTTGAAAGAGATTACAGTCTTGATAAACACATTTTAGTGTCTAAATTGCACCTTAGTTCCTATTAAGTTAGTATTCGATTTTGCAAATATTACGTCTTTTTATGCTTTTGTAAGTACAGTAGAAGAATAAAGATTTGTGAAAAAATTGGCTCAAAAAGTGATAAAGGCACCCAAGGACAAGTGTTATTGGCACCCCATAAATGGATATTGGCACCCTTGGATCGGGCTGAGTTGGATCGGGCCAACTCAGCGGGTCAACTCGGCTGGATCGGGCTGACTCATCGGAGAATCAACTGTGAACTCAAGTTCACGTGAAATTTGGTGTGTTTTGCTTCCAAATTGATACACAAGCTAGAAGAAACTCATACAAGCCCTACACGATCGATTCCACACGTTTTTAGCCGGAAAAATAGCCCGAAATCCGAATTTGGCCGGAAAAAGGGAGTTATACTTTGATTCGGATTTGGGAGGATTTGGATGTGTTTTAAAGAGTTCTATTAGGTTTAGAACTCTCCCAAGGGTTCCCAAAGCCTATATATACCAAGAGATGCCAAGAAAAATGGATACGCAGCCCTAGAGATCAATTCCGTCAATTTCCGGCCACTTCCGATCACCGGCGGTCACCGCTGGTGCTGTTCTTCATCTACCACCGCCTGAGAAGACAACACAGCAACGTCCACAAGTGTTGCTGATTCAAACTGCTCCTGTTGCCTTAGCTTTTAAACCTTTGTTGCTTAGAACCCTTTCTGTGACGGCTGAACCCTGTTCTGTGACATTTATATACGTATCTGTTCAGCTGTTGCACTATTCTTTCACCTTGTAATCAACTTTTTGAGCAATGAAAAGATCTTTTGAGCAAGTTTTCTTCACCATGAGCTAAGTTTATTTACTGGGATGATGGATGAGGTTTTTCTCTCAATTTTATGTGGTAAGTCTATTTTTAATTAATTATTTATAATTCTTTACTTGTTAAAATTGCATAGTTTCGAAATAGAAAAACGGTTTTCATTCAGTAGTGGTGTTTTTGTTTGATGGGTCATGCTGGGTTGACAACCTCTGATGTCCCATGCTTGTGATTTACCTCTGCTTGTTTTCATAAAAACCTATTTTGGCAATATTTGAGCTTAATTTATTTAAAAGAATTGCATGATTAATCACGTAAATTGTTAGAAATAACTGAATCTTGATTCCTGGTTTTCTCCATATTTTCCATATATCATCTCTAGTTTATTTTCCTGATTTTTATTTAATTAGATTAAGTTCATTATTTTCTAAAATCATTACCTTCACAAGTTCGAGAATCGAACACTTTATTTACCACTATATTAAAATTACATCAATTTTTGGCGCCGCCGACGCGGACTTGTTTTAAGGTTTAGTGTTTTAGATTTATTTTTAGGTTTTTATTTTTAGGTTTATTATTTTACTTTGTTCTATTTTACGTTTCTTTTGGTATTTCTCTTTTTGCTACAGGTTGAATTTTTTGATCGAAAAGGGAAGTAAGCCAAAGTTTTGGAATTAAAGCTAAAGACTTGGAATTAAAGGGAAAAGCTTAAAGAACGAAAAAGAAGATCGAAGATATTATTTTCTTAATTAGACTTTTAGTTTGTTTTAATTAATTTTAATTAGTTTAGAAGATTGTATTAGGGTTTTTATTATTTCTGTAATTTTTCTTTTATTTTCGGACACTTTTTGGACTTTCTTTTGGACATTTTTGGACATTTTATTATTTTTAAACCCTACGGAAGGGTAGTTTTAAATATCAAACTGTGTGCAGGGAAGGACGATAATTACGATATTGTCTCGGCCCCTCGGGTTCGCACACTATTGAAAAGGATATTAGTGGCCCGAGTCGACTTCAACGGTTCATCGTCCGTCTAGTACGGGAGGTAAACTTCGACCAACCCACGAATCTCCTGTCAGTGGGTTTTCTGGACGCCTTTGTATGCATATATGCTGAGGACTGAATACGGACTTTAATTTTTGCATAGTAAAGGGCAAGGACTGGCCATATAAGATAAGGTTTCGGATTTCATCACCGTCTCCTTCTTGCCCGCCTTAGGAAAACGAAACCTACGCGAACCTAAGCCTAAAATCTTGACTAGAAAGAGACCTATAGGGTATCGAGCTTATTGGAAAATCGTTCAAAAGGACTGTACGGGTTACTTTATTAGCCTAACTCGAAGTTCAGGAAGATTATTTTAAGTTGATTAGAGACGCCTTGTAACCCAGGGAAAAGTGCCAAAGAGACAGGGTTATCAAAGCTCCTTAGAGCTTATCCCGTTTCTCTTCGACTTAATCTAATTCAGATCGTTCTAAGAGGTTTGCTAGAATTGTAACCAGTTGCCTTTTGAAAGAATAGAAGCTGGTCTAGAAACAATCTAAGTGGAACCATCATGCTTGTTGTTTGCTAGATTTAGGTTTGATTTGGTTGAGTCAGGGCACGATTGTGTTCGATTAATTGCTTGTTAGGATTTAATTTTTGCATGCCAAGAACGCCCTTAAGGCGAACTTGGGATAGAGACCCTCAAGGTAGGTTAATTAGTGGAAGACTTGTAGTTCATCTTAACCTTGAGAAGCCAACTGAGAGTGAACTAGTCACTCCCGAGACCGTGTCAGCAATGACATCTCTGAAGGATTTGTTGAATCCGATCCGGACCTCACGTCCATCTTGCATCAAGTTAGCCGCTACTGAAGCGAGCTACGAACTGAAACCCGGAATTATCCAGATGCTTCCATTATTCTTAGGAAAAGAAAACGAAAATCCTTATTTTCATGTTAGGGAATTCGAGGAAATATGTAGCACAATCAGGATTAGAGACTTGAATGACGAGTCTATTAAACTTAGATTATTTCCCTTTTCCTTAAGAGATAAAGCAAAGTCGTGGCTGTATAGCTTGGCCCCTCAGTCAATTGAAACATATGCCCAACTTACTTCAGCTTTTATTCAGAAGTTCTTTCCTAGGAACAAAATTTCATCTGTTAGGCAGAAAATATGTACGTTTTCCCAGCTAGATGGAGAGTCTCTGTATGTGTATATAGAAAGGTTCAATGACTTATTGTCCCAATGCCCAGACCACGGAATAGAGGAGTTAAGGCTAGTTCAGATCCTCTATGAGGGTTTGGACTACGCATCTATAACCTTGGTCGAGTCTTTGTCAACCGGAGGGTTCGACAGTAAGACTCCTGCTGAGGCGATGAAACTTCTGAGTTACATCGCCAAAAAGACCCAGCAGTGGGAGAGCATTAATGAGCCAAAAAGAACAATTCTTCTGGGAAGAGGAAATGTTAATAAGGTAGAAGGATCTTTTGACCCAAAGGCCCAAATAGAAGCCTTATCTAGAAGGCTATAACTGGTCGAAATGAATCAAGCTAGTAGTTCAGAGCCCAACCAATTCGAAGAGCAGGCTTTTGCTCTTTATAATAACACTAGATTTGATAACCAGAGAATGTTCGACCCATATTCAGAATCTTATAACCCTGGCTGGAGAAACCACCCGAAACTTTCCTGGTCGAAAGGCCAGGCTCAAGGTCAGTTTAGTAATGCTAAAGGTCCTCCAGGCTTCAGTTATACGAATTCGGCTGGTCCAACTCAGCCCAGCAATGAAGAAAAGAATGAGCAGAGATTCCATACCTTAGAAAAAGCTATTTCTAGTTTACAAACCTCAGTTAGTGACATTTCTGCAGCTCTGAGAGAGCGAGAACCTGGTAGGTTCCCTAGTCAACCCGAACCCAATCCTAGAGGAGCCAATGAAATGTCGACTGGGGAAATCATCCAGTCACGTGAATGCAATTACGACCCTCAGGAATGGTAAGGTAGTGGATAACAAGGTAACTAGGCCCGTTAGTGAACAAACTGTAGTTCATCCTGACCCAATAGTTAAAGAGACTGATAAAGTCTCTGACGAGCCTGAGGCAACCCCTCAGAGAACTGATTTCATGCCTAGAGCCCCATACCCAAGGTTGTTAGCACCTACTAAGAAGGAATCCAATTTTAATGAAATAATGGAAGTTTTTAAGAAAGTCACTATCAACCTTCCATTATTAGATGCAATTAGGAAGATTCCTGCTTATTCCAAGTTTCTTAAGGACATGTGTACGCAAAAGAGAAAAGTTAGCATACATAAGAAAGCTTTTCTAGCTAGTCATGTAAGTTCAATTATACAGAGTAGTACGGCCCTTAAGTACAAAGACCCAGGTTCCCCAACCATAGCTTGCACAATAGGAAACTACCGGGTAGAAAGAGCCTTATTCGATTTAGGAGCCAGTGTGAACTTACTGCCGTACCATGTGTACCTCGAGCTAGGACTAGGCGATTTGAAACCGACTCAGATGATTTTGCAGTTAGCTGATAGGTCTGTGAAAATTCCTCGCGGTGTCATAGAGGATGTTTTGATTGAAGTGGATAAATTTATTTATCCAGTGGCTTTGTTGTGCTTGATGCCAGACCTGTGCCTGATCCAGAGAATCATATACCGGTTATACTAGGTCGCCCGTTCTTAGCAACATCTAATGCGATCATTAACTGTCGTAACGGTATTATGAACTTGTCTTTTGGTAACATGACTATTGAGCTGAATATCTTCAACATTAGTAATCAACCACCTGAGCTAGATGACCCCACCTTAGAAACCTTCAACATGATAGAGACCCCAGTTCAGGAGTCATTACCAAACACTTTGTTAGAAGACCCGTTAGAAAAATGTCTAGCCCTCTTTGGATTAGAGTTTGATGAGTTAGGCCCATCAAAGACCTTACCTGTGGTTGTAGCTTCAGATTTTGATAGTGACCAAGAGAATAGGCTAGTAACCGTGCTTCAGGAAAATAAGAAAGCTTTAGGATGGACCATAGCAGAAATTAAGGGAATTCTCCCAACAGTTTGTATGCACCAGATCCATTCAGAGGAGGAATCCAAACCGTCTAGGGAGATGCAGCGTAGGCTCGACCCATTAGAAGATCCATTAGAGAAATGCCTAGCCACCTATAGAATTGATGGCGATAATGATAGTGTTATTAATGAAGTAAGCACTTTGTTAGGTTCTGCACCACCGGAGTGTAATTTAGAAGAAGCAATTGACTATTTTCGAGAACCTGACGATCCGGAAATGAGGGAAATTGTTATTAGTCTATCTAGAGACACTGAAAACTCTAAGTTTGGGGGTGACTATCATTCTCCATGTGCTATACCATTAACTCTTAGGAAGGTCCCTAGCTTGGGACCTGACATATGCACGTCTGCCATTGTACAAGATCATCTTCGAGCTAGATCCAATGATCCTCCTGTTCAGAAAAAAGTTCAGTTGCCAAAAACCCATCCTCTGGTCGATGTGGTTTACCTAGATAGGGATCAAAGTGTGTTCAGATTGTTTATCTTCGTAGCTTGCTGCTGTTTCCTTCTATTGTGGATAACACTATTTGATTCAGATGATCCACAGTTGTTCCGATTATTGATATATGATTTAAGAAGGTAACTTATGCTCATGCGACACGGTAATATCTTTCCCTAATTCCTTTTCGTGCAGTGTTTAGAAACATTGAGGACACTGTTTAATTTAAGTTTGGGGGTATTGGAAGACTTTTTAGGATTAATAAGATTTGGAATTTAGAAGCATGTGAACAATTCAGGGTGACACTAACCACTCTAGGTAGATGGAAACTTAGCCATTTTGCTATAAGTATTGGTGTGCCCAGCTAGATGGTCTATTCATAAAGGAGACAGATTTCAGGTGTTAGAAATAACATGATAGTTGTCACCACCACATCACATTCTGTTTTATTATTTGCAATTTCGTGTTTCTCTGAGAGTATTGGTGGGTCCTAGCATCGACATGTTAATTAGCACTGGAATGACATTTAGTGTGTTGAGATCATGCCCCACATGAATAATACGTTAGTATTTTAGAGTTATGTGTGTGCTCCCCCTGTCTCCGTCGCCTAACCAAGCGTGGAATGCAGGATCCATGGAAACACACATGTATTAGGTGTCAGGAAAAAAAAAAAAAAGAATTCGAAAAAAAAAGAAAAAAAAAATCGAAAAAAGTTAGAAAAAAAATTAAAAAAAAATAGTATTTGGTATTTTAAAGTTCTCCCTGTCTCCGTCGCCTAAGCAAGCATGGAACGCAGGATCCATGGGAACTTCTAAATATTTTAGTTAGTAGTAACCGTTGAAAATAAATGGGGAGTATCTCGACACACTAGGTTTCATCTCGGTACTGACCTTCAGACAGATATGGGACACATCGTTCGCCTTGGTCAATATTTGCGATCTTCTACGGTCTACTTTCATCTTCTAAGTCTTTTCATGTGATGGGTGGTTAGATAACTGTCTGAGTAGAACTCTGTTGTCTTAGATATGAATTTTAGTATGCTTGAGTTAACACTCGTGTACAATGATTGGATCCATAAAGGGTAATGGTCCCTATAGCCGAATATCTGAGTAGCCAACTAACTAGCTTGTTTAGTGTTTACCCTTCATCGTTCACGTGTTGCTAAGATCCAAATCCAGGTTTTGTGGGTATACCTCTTGTAAACCCTCACGAGACAAAACTCGTCCACTAGGGACACCTAGGGGTTTAACGGCTTGCTGCATATGCTAAATGTGGTCGCGATTCCTGCGAAAGTGAGTTAGGATTTTTACTTTATTTTTAGAGTAGTTTGCTCGAGGACTAGCAAAATAGTAAGTTTGGGGGTATTTGATAGACACATTTTAGTGTCTAAATTGCACCTTAGTTCCTATTAAGTTAGTATTCGATTTTGCAAATATTACGTGTTTTTATGCTTTTGTAGGTACAGTAGAAGAATAAAGATTTGTGGAAAAATTGGCTCAAAAAGTGATAAGGCACCCAAGGACAAGTGTTATTGGCACCCCATAAATGGATATTGGCACCCTTGGATCGGGCTGAGTTGGATCGGGCCAACTCAGCGGGTCAACTCGGCTGGATCGGGCTGACTCATCGGAGAATCAACTGTGAACTCAAGTTCACGTGAAATTTGGTGTGTGTTGCTTACAAATTGATACACAAGCTAGAAGAAACTCATACAAGCCCCACACAATCGATTCCACACGTTTTTAGCCGGAAAAATAGCCCGAAATCCGAATTTGGCCGGAAAAAGGGAGTTATACTTTGATTCGGATTTGGGAGGATTTGGATGTGTTTTAAAGAGTTCTATTAGGTTTAGAACTCTCCCAAGGGTTCCCAAAGCCTATATATACCAAGAGATGCCAAGAAAAATGGATACGCATCCCTAGAGATCAATTCCGTCAATTTCCGGCCACTTCCGATCACCGCAGGTCACTGCTGCTGCACCGCCGGTGCTGTTCTTCATCTACCACCGCCTGAGAAGACAACACAGCAACGTCCGCAAGTGTTGCTGATTCGAACTGCTCTTGTTTCCTTAGCTTTTAAACCTTTGTTGCTTAGAACCCTTTCTGTGACGGCTGAACCCTGTTCTGTGACATTTATATACGTATCTGTTCAGCTGTTGCACTATTCTTTCACCTTGTAATCAACTTTTTGAGCAATGAAAAGATCTTTTGAGCAAGTTTTCTTCACCATGAGCTAAGTTTATTTAATGGGATGATGGATGAGGTTTTTCTCTCAATTTTATGTGGTAAGTCTATTTTTAATTAATTATTTATAATTCTTTACTTGTTAAAATTGCATAGTTTCGAAATAGAAAAACGGTTTTCATTCAGTAGTGGTGTTTTTGTTTGATGGGTCATGCTGGGTTGACAACCTCTGATGTCCCATGCTTGTGATTTACCTCTGCTTGTTTTCATAAAAACCTATTTTGGCAATACTTGAGCTTAATTTATTTAAAAGAATTGCATGATTAATCACGTAAATTGTTAGAAATAACTGAATCTTGATTCCTGGTTTTCTCCATATTTTCCATATATCATCTCTAGTTTATTTTCATGATTTTTATTTAATTAGATTAAGTTCATTATTTTCTAAAATCATTACCTTCACAAGTTCGAGAATCAAACACTTTATTTACCACTATATTAAAATTACATCAAGTCTTTGAGGAACCAAGGCAGTGTTAAGAGTAGTGTATGCAGTATCATCCTGGGCCTGAAATTTACCTAATAGGCTTATCTACTAGCCAAAATTTTATGTTAAATCCACTGGTAGCAATCTTTGTGAGACTGCTTCCAATAAAATGCGAGAGCTAACAACATTGCTGAAATAATTATGCATTTTATCGTCTGAAATTAGCGAACATAATTGTGCATGACTACATAATTGGTTACAGACTGTTGTGGGTGAACGGAAAGCACATGTCATGATTGTTCCAAACATGCGCCCAGGAATAGGAGCAGAATATATACGAGGCCAAATCTCCATCCACTGCATAACCGAGGAACTTAAATTAGTATCAAGATAGAAAACTGGGTCACTTTTATTTTGTTATTGTGAAATTACTCTACTTAACTTCTAAGAGCAAGGCCTATGGGATAAAAACACTTATTTAAACTGAAAGAGTTTGATCAAAATTGATCAAATTAGAAAACACTATGTGTAAGAGAAGTATCCTTTTTCACTCAAACTCCTTTGTATACTCTTTCATGCGAAGGAGTGAATGACAATGGAGGCTTTGTACACTCTTTCAGCCGCTTGGAAAATAAATTCCATGTTAAGCGTCAAACGATCGCCGTTTGATGATAAAAAAAAATATATTAACAAAATGAAATAAGGCAAAAAAAATTTAATACGAAAGGTGATTTTATTAGATTTTAAGCATAGCTACATTGATTCATCTCTATGGATACATTCAGTAATCCAAGCAAGAAAATCGACAACCATTCCAAGGTAATAAAAGTTGAAATATCATGTTTAGCTAAATCATTTGCCACATGGTTTACATCTCTCTGAATATAAGTGCATTTCCAAATACTAAAAGAATGTAAAATCTTAAGACTATCCAATATTAAGTTCCTGGTAGTCCATTTATTGCTTCCAAATTGTCATTCACAACATTAATGACACTCTGACAATCGCCTTCTAGATGTACTGCTTGCACTCCTTTTCCTTTGGCCCATAAAATTGCCTCCAAAAATGCTTTAGCTTCCTCTTGTCCTAGACCTATTGCTCTGTCCGCACAACATCTAACTTCATCTCTATTACCTGCAGCATTCCTTAAGATTAGTCAAACACTCATATCATAAGTTTCTTCCTTATATGTTGTATCAGAATTAATTTTTACAAATGGATAATGTGGTTTTTCCCAAACATTTCTAATTTGTATATTATCTGAAACAATAGATATGGGATAATTATTAGATTGTCTATGCCAATCAGAATAATCTGTTTTGATCAAATGGACTTTATTCTGCAGGTTTGGTTGTTCATCCTCAATGATTTTCCTGCACTTGCGTTTCCAAATATACCATAAGATAAAGTCAAACCATTCAAAGATACTTCCTTGTAATCTTATCTGCAGATTTGCTTGAAATATGTTGTATAACCAATCATGAAATTGTATGTTATCAAGATTAAAGGAAATATTAGTGATAACAACATTCCAAACATTCTTACTAGAGGAACAATCAATGAAGAGAAGTTGAAGATTTTCAGATTGGCAGCTACAAAGATGACGTGTAGTATCTATAGCAATACCAAGCCTAGCTAACTTTTCACCAATAGGCAAATACTTTGAATTCATTTCCATAGTAAAAAACAAAATCTTATTTGGGAGTTTGGTCTTCCAGAACAAATTCCAAGAGATGGGTATATATTGAGTAAAACCATTCTCTTGGTTTCTTTCATTGAGGATTACTTTCTAAGATGACTTGACAAAAAACATCCCATTAGAACTAGGCTGACATCTAAGATGGTCCTGGCCATCAAAAGGTATTATAATCCACAAAATTTTCTCAATAGTCTCATGATCAAATATAGTATTAATCACCTGCAGATTCCATGTTTTATTGTTAAAAATCAATAAGTTGAGAAACATTCACCACATTTGAAGAAATAAATTGATTATTTACTACAGACTTAACCGTTGGAATCCATCTTATTTTCCAAATATGGATCGAGTGACCATTACCAACTTCCCAGCAAACATATTATTTTATAATCTCTAAACCTATACAGATACCATTCCATATCCAAGAACCATAAGGAATTAAGCACTAGAAAAAAGCCTTCATGCAAAGAATGAATAGAAAGGGGGACAAAGGATCCCCTTGCCTAAGGCCTCTTTGAGGATTGTCAGTATCATCTGGAGAACCATTAAGCAAGATTGAGGTGGAAACTGTGCTAATATATTGATTAATCATAGCACAAAATTCCTTACAAACCAAGTTTACTAAAAACCTTGAGAAGGAATGGCCATTCAATCCTGTCAAATGCCTTTGACATGTCCAGTTTGATGTCCAACCATTCTTAGCTTTATTCTTTTTCATTGAATCAACTAATTCATGGGCTATTACTATATTGTCCGTAATACATCTTCCAGAAACAAAAGTTACCTGAAATTGAGATATAGTTCTTTCAAGGATAATCTTAATTATAGAGGCTAAAATCTTAGAGATCACCTTGTAGACAGTGCTACATAAACTAATAGGCCTAAAATCCACAACATTTTTAGGACAATTGGTTTTAGGGATCAAAGAAGTAAAATTATGGTTCATTTGGTTTGGTATGGAAAAAGGATTGAACCATCTTTACTAAATCATTACCTACAGTATCCCATATGGTTTGGTAAAAACTAGGTGGGAAACCATCTGGACCAGGAGAAGTCCAAGGTTTCATAGCAAAAATGGTTTGTTTAATCTCATCATAAGAAGGAATATATATTAGCCTAGCATTTTCTTCAAGAGTAATACATGGAGAAATGAAATCAATATAAGCATCAGAAGAAGGGGGACTAGAGCTTCTACTCATATTCAAGAAATGAGATTTAATATTATTAGCAATATCTACTCTATCTGTTAACCAGATGCCTAGCTTATTTTGAATGAAATCTATTTGAATCCTCCTTCTTCTAAAGTTTGTTTTGTGATGAAAATAGGCAGTATTCCTATCACCAAGCAAATGTTTATCGTCCTTACCTCTCTTTTTCCAGTAATCAGCCTCCATATCATACCAATGATTAAGGTTACCCTGCAGTCTAAGCAATTCAGGGTCAAGAGGATTAGAAATACGTAAACAAAACATCTCAATTTGATTTTTAGCCTTTTGGATTTTAGTATTTATATTTCCAAAGTGGTTATAATTCCAATCTCTAAGGATTTGTTTAGTACTAAACAGAGATCTGGCCAACCTGAAAGCAGCAGAGCCATTCAAAGTAGCATTCCAGTTATTTGATATGAACTCTTTATAACTAGGGTCCATGAACCATATTCTCTTAACTATGAAAGGCTTATGAGTCTTGGAATCAGTTCTAGAGGTTGTAAGAAAAATAGGGCAGTGATCACTTTCCAAAGGTAATAAGTGATAAATTGGTGCATTAGGGCGTCCACAGTCATGGGACCAAACCCAAAGATCAAAGAGTAAAAATTTTACTCTTTGGTCCGTCCCAAACACTATGGATGATGACTAAAATTGATCGCACGGACGACTAACGTAGCGCTTGTAGTTGGGCGGTTGTCTAGTATACCGTCTCTTGACACGGACGTACGTCTAGGAATAAGTTTGAGCGGAGCGGACTAGTAGAGCAACACTTGATGGCAGGCGTAACCCATACCAAACGCCTGATGATAGACAGACACCTGTACGCACGCCCCAGAGACGGGCGTTGTCTTGGACGAACGCCTGATGGGGCGGAAATAGCCTATCGCGCGGTATTTTGTCTCACACGTGCAGATGGTACGTGGGTATAATGAGACGGGCGTACTCTTACCATAACGCCTGGTTTATCAGGCGGACGTCTGGATAATCGCCCGTCTCACCAAGCGGATGTCTGGTGCATCGCCTGTAAAGGTCAGAAATATATTCTCTTTTCTCAGCCATTTTTCTCCTGCAACTTCTCCTAAAGACTCTTGAACTTGAGAAACTCCTCCCACCCACCACACCAACACCACAGCAGCACCACAACAACATTAATTTTGTGAGAAACCCCTCATCAATTTGGAAGGTAATAACTTTAATCTTTACTTTAATTTTTAATAAACTTTATCTTTACTTAAATTTTAATGAATTTTGTTTAACATTGTACTTTAAGGTGTTTACTAATTTTGTTTAACAATTTCAAATTAAAATTAACATTGTATTGTTTTGATTACGAATTTTGTTTCTATTAGCCAAGTTCGAAAATAGGTACAGAAATTATGTTTTAGAAATTATCTATTCGGAATCAACTCACGGTGTTTTAATTGAATTGAAAAAAATTGACTATGAGAATTGAAGTTATGGTGTTTTAATTGAATTGAAGTTAGGACAATTGAAGTTATTGTGTTTTAAAATTGGGTATAATTATTTTTTGTATTTTAATTGAATTGAAGTTAAAATTGATTATGAGAATTTGGGTATAATTCTAGGGTTAGGATAATTTTTTGAATTGAAGTAAAAATTGATTAAGTATTTAGTTAATTTTAGTTGGGTTGTGGATAATTATATGATTAATTGAATAATATTATTGTTTATGAAATATGAGGACTTAATTATATTGATTTTTATTTAGCCGTAAACTTTACGCAGATTCTGAAGATGAACATAAATAGGAACAAACTTACAAGATCGGGCCGAATTGGTCCCGTGAATCCAGTATCAACTGAAGCTGAAGGTGGTGTAATTGTTGATCCAGCAATCTTTATTGATTTGGTGAATGAGGAAGTTCAATCACTAATGATTGATAACCAAATGTCAGTTATAAGGGATCGAGCAAATGTGTTGGTCAGGACATTGACCCGTTCAATTGACGCTGGGGAGTTGATGAGTATTGCAAAACAACGGGGAATTCTACAAGTGCTTAAGGAGATAGCAAATCTTTCTTCTAAAGAGAATGAAAATCGCCCCAACTAAATAAATTATCTACATAGATGTTTTTATCTTTTAAGCGTTGTTGTTTATGGTGTTGAACCTTATTAGTACTTTTATTAAGAATATGAATCTCTTAATTTATCTTGAATGAGTATTTGGTAAAAAAAATCTAAATTAATTAGTTACTCGAAATTTAAAAAGAAATTAGGATCCATTTAAGATAACAATATATCGGTTAAAATAAACTTAAAATAACAATATTAGTTCATAAAAGTTGAAACTGAAAATGACAATGTTAATAAGAATGTTGTCTTTTTAGGTTT
>JAJJMC010020031.1:0-92840 GCA_023531435.1 Papaver californicum | reverse complement strand
TTAAAAATAAACTGAAAATAACAATATTAGTTCATAAAAGTTGAAACTGAAAATGACAATGTTAATAAGAATGTTGTCTTTTTAGGTTTCAGGTATTCCAAGAATCCTTTAAGGTTGGCTTCTCCTTCTTTGCAAAATGTCTGCATTCCTAAGTTCGGTGTACTCTCTCGTTACCGGATCCAACCCGGAGACATCCGTCATATTTATACAAAACTCGTCGTCTGCTTTTTTCTTTACGTCAAGTTTTTCTTTCCTAGCTTGTTTTGCTTTAAACTTACCGAAGACTCAGCTAGTTTTGCTGTAAACTCGGATTCTCTCTGTGCCATCTTCATTTTTGTTTGTTATGTATATTTGGTGTTGAAGTTTTATTGCTCTTTAATAATAGTTTCCATCATTTCCTATTGGCCACTCGATTTTGCTCTCCCTGTTTTCTTCTGTCGTTTCGCCTCTTTTTTTCCCATTTGACGAATATATGTGTTAGGTATATCTCCTATGTCTTTATAGTCACTGGAATTGTCTTGTGATGAATCGAAAACAACTGTCAATCGTCGTTAATATTTTATATTTTCTAACATAATTGCGTAGCACTCTTCATGCTTAAATATTTGCCACCATTAGCTTTCTTGAAAAGCCTCATTACTTCATCAATCTGGTTTTTTAATTCAATTTAGTGGAGGATGTACAATTCAAAACATTAATGTAATCGTCAAAATTAAATGAGTACTTACCTTATTTTCGGGGGCCCATCCAGTATGGTGTTCACATTCCACTTCTGCCTCTTTTGCTGAGAAAAGTGTCACTTCTTTACTTTTTCCCTGGTATCGTTTCTGAATGGAGGTCCAAGTTCGTTGTGGCATTGAAGGTACGACTTCTTTCACCCCATATAATATGTGAGACCATAATCTTTCTTCTGATTGATCGGCACCAATACTACAATCTTGAGATATTGACAAATGAATTTTACACATCGTTACATCTTCAAATTCTCTAGAATTTGGACCTCGTGGTTTTGGTATCATAATTCTCATCGATTTGAAAGAAAAATATATGAAAAAGAACTAAGTTTTTTCCGAATACAAATTACATAACATTGATTTTAGTAAAATGAAAATGGATTTGTAGTCCATATATAGGTGTCAAAATATAGCCGTTACAACGGTAAAAAATCAACAGTAACTATTTCAGTGGTAACATATCTCTCAGGCGCTCGTCTAGAGTAACTCCCAGTTTTGGGCGTATACATAGCCGCACGCTTGTACAAGGCGAATCATAGGCGGATGTTCATGAGTCCACCCACACTCCGGCAGATATCTAGCATTCCGCTTCAATGGGACTGTCATTATGTTACCGCTTGTTGGTGGGCGTGATCCTAGACGCACGCTTCATCAGGCGTAATCTTGGGTGAACGCTTCATCAGGCGGAGTTTTGGTTAACGCCCGTGTTTTGAAGCGTTATCCTAGACGAACGCTTGACACCAGGCGGGTACCTACATATACGCCTAGAACCAGACGGTTCACTACATGCCCGCCCGACTATACTTTTTTTGGTCCGAAAAAAATACTAAAAATGGTCGTGAACAGTGACAAATTAGGACCAAAGAGTGTTTATACTCGCACCGCTGTGCTTGGTTTTGGACGGATCAAAGACCAAATATGGGTTTGGTCCGTCTTTTACTCCTACCATTGTGGACGCTCTTAGAGAAATTGGTAATCCAATTACTATCAGCAATAACCCTATCCAACCTTTCAAGAATAAGATCATAACTTTATAACCTTGTCTTCTATTAGACCAGGTGAAGGGATTACCAATATAAGGTAAACTAGTAAGGTCATTACTATCTAACATATCATTAACAAAACCCAGATGAGATTGAGACACAAGGTTACCACCTTTTTTTTATTTTCAAAGGATAAAATTTAAATCATCGATTACCATCCAAGGAATATTCATTTGGATTGTAAGATTTTGCATGAAGTCCCATTTCCTTTTCCTTATATATTTATCTAAGGCACCATAAAGGAAGCTCATCAGAGAAAAATCAGTTCTAGAGTCTAATTGAATTGAACATTGTATTGTATTAAATCTAGAATCTAGAATTTTAAGGTCAATACTATCTTTCCACAGCAAACAAACCCCCTAGAAAAACCAACAGAGTCTAAGAACACAAGAATTAGGATATCTGAATTGAGCAATATATTAGTTCATTTTCATATTAGTTTCTATAAGAAATATGATATCAGGTCATTAGATCTTATAAGATCTTTCAAGTGGTTTCTAGTGGTTTTATTACCAAAGCCAAAAACATTCCAAGAAAGTACTTTCATTTTGAAATAATAAGAAAAGGGAAGCAAATTAGCATAAAATGAAATAGTTGTTAAAAATTTAGAGATTAAGATTTTAATAGTTACCTGCTCTTCCCTTGAGTTATCCACAAAGTTTTCTTTCATTTCAGAGGACTTTTCAGCATACAATGGATGTATAGTAGTTGTTGTTTTGATTAACAGTGAATTGTTGTTGGCTTCAGTCAAATGATAAATCTATGACCATGTACCCGTCTGCATCTTTCCTAGTCTTGCTGACACATCAGTTTTTTCATTTTTTCTCAACACTGGATATTCCCATCCTAGGTTTTATTTACCATGAGACCACCCTTAGAAGGAATGAATGGTGAGGCTTTGGAATTTTTCTTTATAGTGTTTCTAGGGACTAAGCTTGAGCTTCTAGCTTGAGGTAAATTCAATTTCTTATTCTTCTCCACACTTTTCAGAGTTACATGCTTTTTATGAATTTCAGCAAGTTCTTCAACTCTTTTTTAACAGTTGGCTTTCGTGTGACCCAGAGTAAAATATTCTGGACATATATTATGGGGTTGTTTCTCGTAAAAAAAATCACCCATCTAGTAGCAGTAACAACTAAAATACCTCTTCTTAGTGGAGTCCTAATGTTGATGTTGACACAAACTTTTTGTACTTCTCCTGCAACAGGACATCCATTTCTTGGCAGCAGAGCAATTAGTTCTCCCATCTATTTAACCACTTTAGCATTCATGAATTATGGAAGTAATTGTTTGACTTGAATCCAAAAAAATTGATGATCCCAGTCCAAATCTTGATACACCATTGATTCATAGTAGTCATATAGAATCACTAAATTACCCCCAATGCTCCAAGGTCTTTCTTCAAACACTTTATTCAATTGAATCCAGTTAGTAAACTTGAAAACAAAGATCTTGGGATCAAATTTGAAAATTTTAAGATCCTCCTCGGTCGCAAAATTTCAAGTGAACCAATATTATTTTCCACCGCCTTACTTAAGAATTTCCCTTCTTTGATTACTTTATCAATCAAAAAAATATCTCATTGATTTTCTCCACTTCAACTTCTGAATCCAGAATGTTAACAATCTCTATAGGAGATTCATTAGATTCAAGAGTAGTATCTTTCAGCTTATGAGTTAAAGATGAAACAAATTTGATTTTTCCTTGAAGAATTTGCGTTAGTTCTGAATCCATTACGAGTCTTTCTTTGATAAGTTGAAAAGACGAAGAATAAGTTTTACAGTTGTTACCAGATATATAATAATTTTCGTGGTTAGGGTTTTGAAGATAATTCCTATTAACTAAAATCAGATTTTCCGGGATTATGAGCTTTTTTGATTTCCATTGACTAAACCTGGAAAGGAAGTAAGCAAAATAGGGGGAAGAAAACTAATCCCGTTGAAATATTCAGTAAGCAGAATAGGGGGAAAGGAAACTGAAATTTCAAATTTTGAATATTTTCATGTGTCAATAGATCTGCACCGAGCGCTGGATGAAAAATTTAAGAATCTCATACGAGTTACTCCGTGAATACTGACCGATCCCATGATAAAACAAACTTTCATTTTGATAATCTTGATACCACTTGCTTCCAAAAGCATAACAACAACTACTGCAAACGCCTTTAACCATACTGGATAGATAACAAACGCCATTTTAGAAAGAAAAAAACTCTGCAACAGCAACTCAAGAGAAGAAAGGGGATGAAAATTAGTTAGCCACGAGATAAAAGAGATTAAAAATTCAGATAGAAGATGAAAGAAAAAGTCAGGACTTTAGAAACTGATTTTGAGTTCTAGAATAACACTTTTAAGGATGAATTCTCATATCATTAAAATAAACTCCAAACCGATTTCATAAAATAAGATCCAACGAGTGACGAATGAATTGGAACCAAAGAGGCGAATGGACTGTATGTATTTATTTTACGTATATATAATGTTTAAATGTGACGATATTAATTACTTAGCCTTGTTTGATTACTCGCAATGGCGAGCATGTTTCTTTGTTGCTTACAATGGTTTATGTTGGTTGTTAATTGGAATACGTTTGTATGCATCATCAGGTTAACCCGTATCTGTATGGTGACAATATGACTCGAACTTTTGCATACTGGACTGTAAGTTTCCGGTAATCCATGAACAACTTGATTACCGTTGTAACTATCACCCTTCTTTGTTTTGGTATATTGGCATTTTTCAACAGGGTGACGGTGGTCACAATAAAGGTTGTTACTGTTGGGTGTAATAATCAAAAATGAAGAAAACCAAATAAACAAAGGTTGATGATACTTAGCTCTTAAAGGGAGTTATTCGTTAGAACAGATGAGCTTCTCGTATCCGTAATATCAAGATGGTATGTAATAAAACTTTGGAAATACATAGTGAGTCACGTGTTCAACACGCTTTCCTTAAGACATTAGCGCCCGACTACACTCAAGAGTGATGTTATAGCTTTCACAGGGAGGATGCCTCCAAGATAAAACACCCTACTACACCTACTACTAGCACTCATAGTAGATGCTCAATATGAGCTTGGCAACTCAGAAAAACTCTTCAAGGAAAATCTCAAAAAACTTAAGAAAGATAATAAAAAATTATTGTTTTTTTGGTTTCTCCAAAAATATGGATAAACCCTTTTTCCTTGGATTTCAAAATAGGTTGAGAAAAGTTTGATTATATAATATCTTAATACAACTTAAGAAGTGGAAACTCCCCGATATGAGACTAAAGTGTTTCATTCACAAAAGAAAATAAAGGAAAAATCAAAACATATAAAGTGACCAATAGGTCAGGAGCTCGAACCCAAATAGGCACAATATTTCATATTTTAATAAAAGATTTAAAACTCATTTTTTTAGCCATTTTTTCCAACAATCCCCCACATGAATGAAAACCTCAGTAAACATGAAAAACACAAATAGATCTTGGTAAACCAACACCCTAAATACCATGACCCGACTTGACTGAACAGACAAATGGACCGTGCGTGTATTGAAATCATACTAGCCATTCCAATGTCCTCTCCTTCACACAAAAGTGTGCTGACCCTAGGGTCATACTATTAATTGCATACATCATAATAGTATAAAGAGCTTTCATCTTTAGTTTCTCATAGTGGGACTAAAGGTTCCATTCACCAAAGTGAAAATGAGCCAGTGATCCCTTAGCGACCCTTAGGTCCTAAGTATCAGTAATACCAAGACCATATAAAACGACATAAAAATCATTTTCTCAAAATGAATTAAATCTTGATGAAAAACTGAAAATCACATAGAAAACAGGAAATACCATAAAGGCAAGGGTGTCCATGAGGTCTTGAACCTTTGTTTAGTTAGAGATTACCGGAACTACTTGCTAGAGACAGTGAACGCGATGTCTTGAACTGCTAGCGTTTGGTGTAATTCACGATAAACACCATGCATGATATCTCCAAGGTTGTTTCCAAGCTCGTGACGTTGTGCTCATTTTGGCCCTGAGCAAATATCCTGTTTCTCATAATGCTCTAGAGAATCAGCTCTATTCTCATAGGAAGCGACCCACTTCCACATTCAGATAGGTGAGTTTTATCAAGAGTGTTTACTGCTACACCCCACTTCAATTTCAAATTGAAACTATAGAACTCATTAAAACTTATTAAAAGTCATTTTTCACATGCAGTCACACTATCACGTCTATACCATAGGGAAGGGACAAAAAATAAAATTCTCTGATAGTGTTTCCTTTAACCAACCACAAATTAGTTGTCTCATTCAAAACTTTGATCTTGGGATCTCCAGTCAAAAAGGTTGAGTATCCTTCATCGTAAGTTTGTTTAATGAGCTTAAGCTCCATCACCCCCCCCCCCCGGGGGGGGGAGGGGGGGGTGTCTGTTTAGATTATCATTTTGTCAAAGGATCCACTAATTTTTCTCTTGACTTCACTAAGTCTACAAAAATCACTTCATGAGAGAGTAGTTGTCTTACCGAATTAGCCATCTCCGAGTGTTTATAGACTTTGCCAATTGCTCAATTACTTTAGAATTACATAGTCAATTGATTTTCAACAATGGTGGCCACAGACTTCGGTAACAGAGGAATGCCTTCCAAAAATGGATTTATCTATTCAAATTCCTCTCATGCTTTAAATTAAGCGAGCGAACTCTGATTTCATCTCAGTTGAGTTCCTCATGTTTATTGGAATATTTCCAACTACTGATACAACTTAAGAAGGCACACAAATAGACTAAAACTCTCTAAAGCCTGAAATCACAACATCTCTTAAGGTCAGTCCAATATGTAGCATGCACATACACAGTTTCAAATGTACCTCAAGTACTGCAAATTTCTGATCAGATCATCCCACTAATTCTTCTGGGGTCACAAGTGTATTTGTACACCAAATTCACTGCACATTTACAACACACATTAAACGTATTGAGTTTGACAACACCATTTCCGTCAGAATTTCTTCTGGTTCCAATGATCCTTTAGATCATGCTTGTTTACAACAACTTAGTCTTTCAATCAAATCGTAAATGTCACATGTTTTCTAGATGGTTGTAAAGTATATAAATGCATATACAAGATACATGTACTAAATACAAGTACGGTCATTACATTTTCCTCAAAATTTTAGTGCCATATATATCACATATTTGAAATTAAATATGTACCTTAAGCATCCCAATTCTCTTGTCCTTTGATCAGAGCATCTCTTTGATTCTCCAGGATTAAAATGGGAGACATGCACGCCTATTTTACAACACACATTAAACATATTTGACAAAAACTATATAATAAAATTTGATTTTGGTTCCTTCTGGTCCTTTAGACCACGTCAATAACATATTTGTTTCCTGTCAAAATTTAAACAACACAAAGTTAATGGTTGTAAAACACATAATAAAAGCATGCTACACCTATGCACATTCAATATATTTAGTGTAAATACACTTATCAAAATTTATTAGTGTCACATCACTAGAAATCATCATCATCACATAATAATATTGTTAGGTCAATAACTTATTGTTTGGTTCAAGTCAAGTATATGTAGGTGTAGTCAGTTTGTATCTTTACCTCCTAGCGCTAACCAAACCCTTAAGGTTTGTCCACCTTTGACTAACCATTTAAGTATATTGTCTCAACATCCATCTAATGTAGCATACTGACAACAATGACAAACAATGCCTGGCGTATTAATTTTAGTGTCACGTAAGTATGTGCCAAGTGATCATTACTTTATTCTATAACAATAATTTCACAAAGTCAAGCATCTGTCTAACCTATTCTATCTCGTGCGAGAACCCGACCTCGGAAGACTGTTGTCGAGAACTCAACATCCTCAACGATAAAATTTATTTTATTCAAATGTTGTTAACTTCAGAACTTACAAGTTATTGTAGTACATTTCTGGTGATCATATGCAATGATTTGCTAAAGAAAACGACTCTTAATTCTCACCTTAAACCCCCACAATTGAGGTCTACATGGTAGGACACATATAAGTTTAGGGTCTTCTATAAAATATGCTTGAGAAATCAAACAAACACTTATTTCCATCTTATATCCCCACATTTGAGGCATAAGAGCCCCCACAGTTACCAGGATTTCTCAACATAAGAAACTACAATTATGTGTCCTTTAGGTTGCATCTAACTAAGACACACCATATAATGGTACTCTATACCAACGTTATGATATAACATGTTCATGTATTCATTCTCAACTAATTGACGATTTTCCCTTTTATTTACTATTGTCTTGTTCTATTAAGCTAACACTCAAAGCATCACAAGACCATATTTCTAAGTATAACATTTCATAGTAACTTAGGTAGATAGCATTTGACACTAGTTTTAAATCGCAATGAACATATTGAGAATGATATCATAATTTGATTAATGTCCATACCTGACAAGCCTTGCACATCATTACCTATTTCTTAACCTGTTTTAACAGCTGAGTTGTTCATGAAAATGCTTTTGCATCTTTCCCATTCTTGGTAGAAGACAAAACATGTCTTTTCTGGAGCACACGTTCCAGCACTTCCGACATTTACCAACCAATTCTTTTCATCATCTCCACTGAAAAAGTAAAATTACTTAACACAGTACGAATGTCAATTGTTCCATTCAAATTTGAATAAAATATTCTATATTCCGAGGAGATAAGCACACAACTAAAAACAAAAGTTACCATAGATTAGCACTTAATCTATCATTCAATTTAAAATGATAAAACTTCTTCCCAACTAAGATTCAAAAATTGGTTGATACTCTCGTTCGACATAGGTAATATCAAATTATCAATAGATAATAAATGTTCATCTTGTCAAAATGTTTATTACCAAGATATAGTTATCAAGTTACTTAAGTCTCTCTTCACATTAGACTATCACAATCATCAATAAGTAATAAAATTTGGTAATAAAACACCCAAACACTTTTGTGTACATACATATCAAATAAAGCACATGTGTTCGCTTAACCTTCTTGTTGCACGAGTTACTAAAAGATACTTTATACCTCATTATCCATATGACTATGATACACTAGTACATTATGATTCTCATATATTCAACAAAAGGTAATATATTCGAAATAATTTAGCAATCACCATTCAAATTGCTAATGCACAATTATTAACCAATCATGTGATTCACGCCAATTGATACTAAACAAAGTATATTTATCAAAGTGATTTATAACATAATACGCAGTTCATACACAACTGATTTAACATCTCATTATTCATTAGCAATGTGACACTAGTCTAACACATAAGAGATTATCACTTTAAGTCACAAAAATCAATTCGTTACTTGCTCTAATTTTTTTATGAAAAATATTTCAACTAAATTGGAATCTCAAGTCTATTATGGATAAAAGCACTCACTAGTACCGATTTTCATATTATATCCAAGGTGACAAAGTACAACTATAAATGGTTACAAGATCTCATACTAATCTAGAGCTTAGATACAATTATTGATATTCTAGACAAACATGCACAATATCTTTTCAAATACCATATTTCAGAAAGCGCAAGTCCGAATCAAAAAATTAAATATGAATTTTGAAGATAACATCTAGATCTATAAACTTCATTTGAATCACCATTTCAAAAAACTCATAGTTACGCCAGAAAAACTAATTTAGTCAACAATATTGTTTTTTGCCAGTCAGAATTTTTAAGGAACGTTTCTCAGTTTTGTAAAATATCTAAAAAAAATACTTTTACAACTCTAAAAATTCTGAATTTTTGTGTGCGTAACTATAAGGATGTCTATTATACTCTGTTAAAAGGATTCATCGAAATTTCTTCTAAGTTAAGAGATATATTCGAAACTCTACAGATGCACAGAAACTCAATTTTGTTTTTCACTTCAAAATTAACATCCTTAATTTTCTAATATAATATCAACATCAAGGATTCACAAATCGAGCATTTATTTATGATTATTACTAAATAATAATGTCTTAAGATTGTTGGGTGCAATAATCAAAAATGAAGAAAATCAAATAAACAAAGGTTGTTGATACTTAGCTCTTAAAGAAAGTGATTCGTCAAAGCGGATGAGCTCCTCGTATCTCCGCAATATCAAGATGGTATGTAACAAAACTTTGGAAAAACAGAGTGAGTCACGTGTTCAACACGCTGTTCTTAGGACATTAGCGCCCTGCTACACTCAATAGTGATGCTATAGCTTCCACAGGGAGGATGCCTTCAGGATAAAACACCCTACTACACCAACTACTAGCACTCGTAGTAGATGCTCAACTTGAGCTTGACAACTCAGAAAAACCCTTCAAGGAAAATTTTAAAAAACTTAAGAAAGATGATAAATAAATAAAAATTGGTATCTCCAAAAATATGGAGAAACTTTTTTTCCTTAAATTTCAAAAATAGGTTGAGAAAAGTTTGATTATATAATCTCTTAGTACAGATTAAGAAGTGGAAACTCTCCGATGTGGGACTAAAGTGTTTCATTCACAAAAGAAAACAAAGGAAAACCCAAAACATATAAAGTGACAAATAGTTCAGGAGCTCGAATCCAAATAGACAAATATTTTATATTTTAATAAAAGATTTAAAACTCATTTTTTTAGCCCTTGTTTTCCAACAGTTACAACACCCTATACCCCCGGTTTTGTTCAAGTTCATAAAACATTTACTCTCGTTATGTTTTTTCAAAAAACATCACAATTAGGTAAACAACCGGTTGCATTTACTGTGGAGATTTCTAGGGTAAGTATCAGTAAAACTTCATTATCTGTATACTCTCTTTATATAATAGAGAAAATGTAGCATTATTGAACTGCTGCTTGAGATTGTGTTGTTTTAACTAGCCTCCAATATTGTACATGGGAATTACCATGACCGTAAATATTGTGCATTGCATTGTACTCCAGGAACGTGAAACAGGAAAATGGCGGTTGATAATTGAAAAAGACATCAAAATTGTATATTGGCCAAAAGAACTATTCCCATTATTTGCACGAGAGCTGAGTATATTTACTGGGGAGGTCGTGTAAAATCTGGTAAAGACGGAGTTAGTCCAGCAATGGCTAGCGGGAAAATGCTTAATAGATTTCTAGTGGTACTCGGGTTTTTTCGATGCACCTGAAGTTAAAAGACAAGAACGATCATATTTTAATACCAGAAACAGAACATACAAAAGAAACTATGGATTATCCGGTGTTCTATGCTTCCAAATATTTAGCCGTTGAAAATATCGTACTCTCTTCCGGAATTGGTAGTGGCATTTGTGAATTTTGGCCCATCAAATTATCAAAATATTTGATGGGCCATCAAAGCTGTTGAACACAATGATTTGGGTTTCTTACGAATTTTTATTTTTCGATATAGATTATATTATACTATTTTTGCTTTAAGAAAAATGATAATAACATTTTTATTAAAACGGAGGGAGTATAATAAAATTATCATCTTAATTTGTTTTCTTAAAATATTAATTCTCTTAACTTTTTTATTTGTTGAGAACTAGGTTAGCCATATCCATGGGATAAATCCTCATGGAGAGTAATAAATGCACGACGAAGAAATATTCAGTTTCTCGGATGGTCTTTTTTTGTTTGTTTTGAAAATTAGAATGAACAAATTAAGAAGACTCATCACCTAAAGATCTTTCATGGCTAAATCTAATATCACTAAAGTCTCCACCAAGGACCCAAGGAAAGTTCCACAAACATTTAGCTTCTTCTAAATCTCTCCAACATAATTTCGTTTCAGTTGGATGTGGGTGTGCGTACACACAAGTGAACATCCTAAAATCTTCATACTCAATTTCTTTATCCAGTTGAACTAAATTCTCAATTGAGACTGCTTCTTTCAAAAAATTATTTACATCTTCTTGATTATTTAACAAAATGTGACCGTTAGAGCTAGTTATATTAGGATCCAAAATTGAAATCATGTTCTCGGAACCAGGAATTGGGAGAATAGAGTCCATAATCGGAATGGGAAGAATTGGTTCTAAATCGTTGGATAATAAAAGAGCTTATTTGAAGTAAGCTTACGTAGGGTCTGTCAAGTTTATAGAGGGACTTTCTATGTAAAAACAAAATAGACATATTAGGTAGGAATTTTAAAAAACCCTTATCCATCATACTTTAATAATGGTTAAACTATCCCTGATTAGTTAACATTAGTAAAACTAATTAGCTAATAGAATAGACTAATAATAATTAATCTAAAATAATCTTATACTTAATCAAATCAAATTAAATTTTTCTTTTTTTTTGGTTTTGTGAGAATAAAAAGTAGAAGAAATGAAAGAGAATTTTTTAGGGTTTTTTTAAAAACCCTAGATTTTGATTCACTCAACCAGAGTAGTGAGGTATACCTTTAACTTAAAATTTTGGTTTTTTATGGCTCAAATTTGATAAAATTACGTAAAAAATGATGATTTTTTTTGTGATTCAGGAAATTTTACGGTTGAGTTTTCATGTCGAACCCAACCGTAAACGCCATTTACGGTTAGGTGTTCTTCCTAACCAAACCGTAAGCGCACTTTCATGGGAAAACCAAATCGTAACAGTTTTACGGTTGGGTTTTAACATAGGACCCAATCGTAACTAACAATTACAGTTAGGTGTTCATCCTAAGACCCAACCGTAACTAACAATCGACCCAATAAACCCAACTGAAAATCTGACACAAAAATCTCACCCAAAATCCCCAGATTTACGGTTGGGTCCGAGTCCAAGAAACCCAACCGTAATTATTCCTGGATACTTTTTAGTATTTCACTAATTTGACCATAACCCCCTTATACGATGTCCGATTGACCTCATTCTTTTTGAGTTGACTTCGTATTTCAATTCCATACAAGATAGAAATGGAAAAATCTTCATATGGAAAAGTTATTACTTTGTTTTCTATTTTATTTATTTCTTTAGGATAATCATCTGAAATCAATGGAAATAGTGTTAAAAAGAATTACGAAGAGGAAAGGAGTTCATTCCGGCATGAGAAAAAGAGGCCAAATGATGAAAAAAAACTTTGAAACAAGAGTTCCAGGAATATTTACGGTTGGGAAGTTACCTTAAAACCCAACCGTAAAAGAAGTCGATTTTGAATAACAAGTTCGGAAGATTTACAGTTGGGTCTAAACACTCAAACCCAACCGTAAAATTATACGAATATATTTGAATATTTTTTCATTTCTATCTTGTAGACAATTGAAAGGCCGATCCAACCCAAAAAGAATGAGGTCAATCGGACATCGTATGAGGGAATTATGATCAAAACGGTGAAATACAAAAAAGTGTCCAGGAAGAATTACGATTGGGTTTGACCCAATAAACCCAACCGAAATTCTGGCACAAACATCTCACCCAAAATCCCCAGATTTACGGTTGGGTCCGAGTCCAAGAAACCCAACCGTAATTATTCCTGGATATTTTTTTTGTATTTCACCGTTTTGATGATAACTCCCTCATACGATGTCCGATTTACCTCATTCTTTTTGGGTTGACTTCGTATTTCAATTCAATACAAGATAGAAATGGAAAAATCTTCATATCTCTTGGATGAATATTTATAGCTTACAAGAAAGAAAAAACATGTAAATCTTCTATCTTATTTCTTTGAGTGTAAAATAGTTTACGGTTGGGTTCAATATCGAACCCAACCGTGAAATATCTTCTTCATCTCCTTCCTTCTGATTTACGGTTGGGTATTTTAATATCCCGAATGTAAAAAAAAAAAAAAACAGTTACGGTTGGGTTTTCCAATCGAACCCAACCGTAAATGTTTCTGGAAACCTATTTTTTTTACAACTCCATCAATCAAACAAGAAAATCAATCACTTTAGGGTTCTAAAAATAACATGGGTTCGATTGGATAGCTTATATACACCATTTGTTGTGGTTGGGGAGTTTGATTTCCTTCACCACCGATTTGTTCTTCCATATCTTGATTAGGTTGTTTAGTTTGATTTTGATTGTCATCACTATTACCTTCTACACCTTTAGTAGGATTCTTCATCACAAACTTTAGTGTTTTATCGACGACGAATTTTTCGAATCGACAATTAATTGACTAGGAATTTCGATGAAGAAATTTGGTTCAAATGGAGAAGGATGAGATATGGAGGGAGAGTGAAAAAATTTGAATTAAAATGATAACTATAAGACTTTGTTTTGTTTAGGTTTTAATAGATTGAAGGACAAATTAGACTTTTTCATATATAGAAGGATAATATGGACATTTATCATAATCTATAGGATACCTCTTAACGAATAATTAGGTCACCCTCAATCCTAAAGAAGCTCCTCTATGGACTTATCAGCTCCAATGTAAGTTTACTATTTGAAACCGAGTCCAGGTCAACATGAGCATGTCCATCTTTATTCTGACCGGAGCCCGATTATATAATTTTGAATTTGAATTATCACCGGACGTCACCTTCTCCTTTGAATTTAAAACACTATTTTCGCACCCTGACTTACTCATTCCTTCTTTAACTGGTTCATGTTGAATTTCGTCAGTAATTAATACACCAAATTTGTAGCCGGAGATAGCGTGCAAGAACTTAAGCTTTAAGACTAAAGATATAGTATGAAGAAGAACTAACTAAACTAGAATACGTGTAAAGAATAGTGAAAGAGTATTATTAGTCTTTCTTTATTTTTCACAGTTACAAGGAGAATAATTCTTTTGTTGATTGGGTCAACATCAACATTAATGAAAATCATAGGACAAATATTGATTGGAAAGGATGATCCATTAAAATGAAATAGAGTAGTTCCTGGAAGTAAGTACTTGACCTTAATTCGAATGACAGATAAATCTTCCAAAAGAGTACTCCCAAGAATCCACCACATCTGTGACCTAGAGCTTCAAACAGTTTGAAACTCCAAATGTTAAAAGGAACCTCTTTAATCTCCGCGCATTCACCTTCCTCACAAAATTATGCAATGTTCAAGATTCAATATCATTAATAATGAACAAGAATTGTACATCCAAAATCCATTAGCTAGAGAAAGATTCTTAGCTGATAGAGATGGTGCTAAAAATAGAGTCCTATTCCCTCCGTTTCTGGAAAAAAGTTACTATCAGTTTTTTAATTTGACTTATTTTTTTAGGTCAAATTGAAAAATTAATAATAATTCTTTTCTAGAAACAGAGGTAGAATTTTTTATTTTTGAAGCATCCCTATAATCATCAAAAGGATAATAACTCTGGAGTGAAATATTTCCACCGTCCAATTATGATTTTTCTATCACATTAGACTAAACAGTTGATGTAGTTACAAAAAAGAAAAAAAAGAATAAAATTCATTTAATTTGTCACTTGTCAAGAAAATCCATATACGACTTTGTTCAGATTCATTAAAGATCAGAAAGGTACTTTTTTCCATTCACAAAAAAATAAAATTCGGAAATGATATTCATATATTTATTCTCCTACCTACTCTTCTCCCTATTATAGTTGTTTTTGTCTTCACCACTCATTAACTCATCCCTCCTTTAAAACTCTAAGTGGTACGAGGCTCCACATTAAATGGTAATAAAACCCACTCTCCTCATTGATTAAAAAGGGGTCTTTGGGCATAGGTGATTATGAGAAAAACACGTGGCAGCACGCGATTGGTTAAAACGAGTTTGAGTCATGAAAATCCCTCACATTAGTGGTTGTTCGAAATAAATATACTTACACCATATTTACACCAATTACTTAAGATACTCGACGGTTGAGATTTTAGTTTTGACCATCCAACGATGTGCATCAAATCTCCACTCCTAACTCTAAAAATGCCAACAAAATATTTAACCATATCTCCTTTTTTTCCTACTCACTCTTTCATCAGTTCCACCACTTATCAATATCCTTCTTCTCCTCCCTATCCCATTATACCGTAAATCCTCCCGATCATCTCTATTTTCTCAGACCTGTCATTATCATCTAATACCTTAGACCTTTCATTATCATTTCTATTTTAATACAAAGAGGTTTCTTATTGCGTTTACATTCAACGCCACAGTTACAGGAAGGTAATGGTTTGAGCTTTAAATTTGATCTTTTGACACAAATTGTAATCAGATTTTTAAGAAAAATTAGTAGACTACAAATTACGTTGTTTGTAACCTAGACATTCTGATGATTTTCTAGGTCATACTTTACTCTTTCTTTTCGTCAACAATGGGATACATGACGGAGATGCAATAGTGAGTTAACCAAAACCAAATTTTTTTTTTCCTGTTATGTATGCTTGAGATTGGTTTTAGCATTAAGGTTTTGTTGATTTCTTAATAATGTTATTGTTTGATTCGTTTTCTTTTTTGAGATTTCTTTACCAACTAGTAAAGTCATTGGAGTTTTAGAATTTACACCAACCTCCCATGAAGAAGAGTTAGGATGTCTCTCATCTTAGGTAATACTCAAGCCTGTGATACGAATTTGATTAAATCTTAACTTTTTGGTTGTTACTTAGGTTTAAATTTTTTAACTATAATAATATGATTTCTTAACTTTCAAATCATACATAGCTCAGATAATATAAATGCTTATAGTTCCTTAGGTATATTACCACTTGAGTTAGCTTTTTGGGTTTATTGAATTGGGATGAACTCTTATATATTTTTTTGTAGATATTCAAGCATGTGTTACAATGATGACAACTCATCACTTTGGTGGAGAAAATATAACAAATATAAGTTTATGTTGCTCGGTTCATCACATAGCATAACCACTCTAACTGAGCATTGAGATGGTGATACAATAGTGAGTTAAGCAAGACCAAATTTTTAATCTTATGTACGCTTTGAATTTTTATTCACCTTAAAGTTTTGTTGGTCTCTTATTGGTATTATTGTTTGTTTATTTTTTAGCTTGCAGCAAATTACCAATAAATTTTCTGACAAAAATGAACACTAGGTGTTCAAGGTATTGAGGTTTAAGTCGTCACCATGCACAATAGTTACAATGTCTCTCATCTAAATGTAGTATGTTTACTTTTAGTAATGTGCTTATTAAAATCTTGACTCTTCTAAGTTTGATTTTTTCCTGCTTGCAGCAAATTACCAATAAATTTTCTGAAAAGACTGAAGTTTGGGTGTTCAAAGTGTTAAGGGTTAAACCATCACCATGCACAATGGTTACAATATGCATTATCTAAAGGTAATATGTTTACTTTTAGTAATGTGTTTATTAAAATTTTGACTCTTCTAAGTTTGTAATGGCTATAATGTCTCTCATGCTATGTTTATTTTTTAGCTTCATGATGGCAGGGACTAGAACTCAATCTAGCAAAGATTAATTCCTCGAACTCTCATTCTTATTTTGTAGGTAATTGCAAACTCTCATCTATTTTCCCCGTTTATAACTCTGTTGACCATTTTTTTTAGATTCTTTGTGCATTTTCATATGAGTTTTCCTATGCTTATTTGAAGTTGGTGTTAGGAAGGGCTTAGTTAGTTCGTATAGGCTGTTCTGAACATAATGATTTTTATTTTACTTCATCTCTTAATTCGGTACTCAATTGTCTTTTTATTGATTTCACTAGGTTGATGTTTGGCAGTTAAAAAAATTACCCATCAACAAATGGTGGATAAACAATTCTAATATTCACAATTATAGATGGAGAAAATAAGTCGAACAACCACTTGAAGAATTGATCGGGGGTTCCTTTCCAGAATAGCAGTCTGACCTGAATTGCTCTAACAAAGAGAAGGACGTCGCCTTAATTTTTGCTACCTGACTGTAAGGTGGTCAACTGCATCTATGTACACTTCGAAAAATTCAAATGTTTACTTAGATGGTGAGTATGCTACATTATTACTACAAAAAAAATATCATTTAAATCATCATTTCCGTTATTGAAACTTTGCATACAATTTGTTAGATAAATTTTGTTAAAGAATTCAAGATGTTGTGTTGTTTGTATATTTACATAGCATGTTCTCTAATATTTTGCAGCATCTTTCAACGACACCAATGGCACGATCGGTCCCAATGCTCATTTCCAAGTTTCAAGAGTTCAACTTTTGTTGATTTTTCGTTTAAGTGTTCTGTTTGTTCATCTCAGCTTAATTTATAGATGGCTCAGTTTCACCAGTCAATAATTATGTCAGCAGAAAATTGGTTATTCATGAAAATTTTAGTTCCAACATTTACTATAAATTTCTCTCAACAGAGTATCTAATTTTGTATTGTAATTTTGTTTACGGTATCAGTGTCTGTTTCAAAAGCCATGAGTTTATGGTTGAGGCATAATTTGATTGATGCTTAAATCTTGAATGGAATCATAAACTAAGCTATGGTAGAATGAATGACATCGGTTGTCATATGTGGCTACTTTAGCTGTACAATTCACCTTAGTCCTAGGATTTTTTTTCAAGACCAACATTGTTAGATACCTATCTGAAATGAAATAACAACAATGAAATAGGTTAGATAACGTCAACCTTATGAAGGATCAAATGTAAAGTTATACTTTCACTAAGGCTCCAAACATGCCTCCTCCTTCTAATGTGCCCATGTTTTCGAAGGATTCAACTGTTGATTGTAAACTTTGAAGTTTTTATTAATTGTTGGTACGTGAGGGTTCTCTGAATCATGCATTCAATTTTTGTTGGAACTTTGTTGGAAGAAGAGTCCGCTCTTTTGGCTTGCTACGTCACAATAAACAATTGTTTAGTCTACGAAGTCTATAGTATCCCCTGCTGACTGATTTGAATTTAAGAATATAATAATGCATCATTTAGATGTACATACTTTATTTTTGCAATCCGTACATCATTTTTGGCAAAGCAAATGTTAATCTTTACAATGAAAACTCATGCAACATATTTATAAAAGACCACATATTTGGAAGAAATATTTTTACTATGTGCATCGCAAAAAAAGGCATTTCTCTGTATATAAAGCTATAATAGGTGGTATTAGTTTATTGTTTAGAATTCTTACGGTTTGTCCTATAAAGTTAAGGGTTACAAGAAGAGCGAATTTCTGTGATCGATCGGATTTCTGTGACCTACTAAATGATATTGGTTTTTTCACTATATACTCCGGTTGTTAATTGGGACCCCTTCTGAGACATGTACGGGGCGAAGGCCCGCCTCACCAAATGGGGGCCAATTCCCATCGTACCCAGGGCATAACATGGGTTAAATATTAATTTTACTTTTAACATTGCTTAGTTCTATTAATGTTAACTTAGAATTATCGGCTATTTAATAGGGTTTACATGCATTAGATATTTTTATGAAATATATGGGTTTTCATTATGCATTGCAGTTGTTAATTGGAACCCCTTCTGGGACGGGTGCTGGGAGAAGTCCCGCCTCACCAAATGGGGGCCAATTCTCATCGTACCCGGTACACAACATGGGTTAAGTACTATTTCACATTTAATATTGCTTAGTTCTATTCGTGTTAACTTAGAATTATCGGTTATATAATAATGTTTATTAGCTTTTTTATGAAATATTGATGTTTTAATTATACATTACAGGGACCCCTTCTGGGACGGGTGAGGGGCGAAGTCCCGCCTCACCCAGCGGAGGCCAATTCCATTGTACCCGGTGCATAACATGGGTTAAATACTATTTTATTTCTTAGTTCTATTCATTTTAACTTAGAATTATCGGTTATTTAATAGGGTTTACATGCACTAGATTTTTTTATGAAATATTTGGGTTTTCATTAAACATTGTAGTTGTTAATTGGGACCCCTTCTACCAACGGGTTGAATACAATTTTACTTTTAATATTGCTTAGTTCTATTCGTGTTAACTTAGAATTACCGGCTATTTAATAAAGTTTACATGTATTATCTTTTTTACATACATATTGCAAACCGTTCGTATTAGACATGGGATAAACTGTTTAAACCAGATGTGAAGTCTAACTGATTTGGTACCAAAATAATCTAAAAGACTGTCTAATAAGAACCTACCACATGTCTCTGTCTGGTGCATAGCACAGGTACCAATCTAGTTTTCCTAAAAAGGTTCACCATTTCCCAAACTTTGGGTTTAATGGGATGGTGGCACTTAATCTTGGGAGGAGGAGAGGGCGGAGAATAGCACCACCAAAAAAAATATGTTTTATTCTTTTATATATACTCCTTCTGTCCCATAAAAAATGAGTCTTTTTGTATTATTATTTTTGTCTTGTAATAATTGATCATTTCATTTTTATATGTTATTTTTTAAAACAAATCTTTACTAACAACGAATAGACAGGGGGTTGGTTGTGATTTTAACTAAGTTATACTAGAAAAAATAGATTAAAACGAATATCAGAGATAAAGAACATTGGTTAGAGAGTTCATCTTCCATCTTCCAACATGTTATCAATCAAATCATACTCAACATTCATACATCCTCAATATCAATAACCCTAAAGCATCCTATCGCAGGCCTACTCCGGCAAAACTCCTATTATCATCAAAGACGCAAAGCGCCACTCTTTGAATTCTTTTCACCTAATAACTTGGCGCAAGAGCCACTCAAGTTTAACCCAATGAAAGCAATGGTCTTTGTGAGTTGCGGTTATTCTAAGCAATCCGGCGCAAGTGCCACTCGGATTTAACCTAGATCACGCTTCTACACATGATTGAATGACAACAACCCGTCGTTAAAAACCGTGTTATACTACTTGTAACAAGGGTCCTTCGACAATTCTGGATCGAAAAGCCTACTTTAGCTATAGATGTCAATGCATGCTCATCTAATTCGTGACTTAAACAAACAAACAATCCATCATACATGGCGTTATAAACGGTAGAACATAAGCGTTATTGAAAATATCATGAACATATGAGAATGAGCCATTTAATTAATAAACATGTTTTCCAACTTTGGACTACATCCCTAGCCAACAAGAGAGGTTTAACTCATCATGGATTTCTCAAAATCCATGGAAAATAATTAAGAAAACAAATAAAACAAACCTGAGAAGTCGTGACGATCAATCGCCACTCCAAAGTGTTTCTGTCCGCGTCTGTACGTGAAGGTATTCTCCAATTTCTGTCCGTCCAGGCGTCTTCTGTATATGTCTCTGTACCCGTGAGAGGGTATCTCCCCCGGTCTATCCTCCACGTCCAAGCCTCTGTATGTCCAGGTATCCTTTCTCTTCAGCTGCACAAGGCTATATATAGCCAACAAAAAAAATCCTTCTCCGTGTGAAACTCTATTATAGAGAAGTTTTCTCACCGACCCCAAATACACTTTCCGTGTATAACACAGATTACCGCCTCCTTCTAAAACAAGGTTTTCGTATCTCACCCATTCATTATCTACGGCGGAAACTTAAATCCTTTCCTGTTTTACCTAGGTTTCTTCTTGTAACCTTGAATATCCTCGACACGTACAAAACCATTATTTCCATCAGTTCCATTACCATTACATCCTCTCTTAACTAGAACCCAACGGCTGCACTACCTCGAACCCATTACAAACCTCGGCCACCATCTTCTCTCGAGCAACAGCACAGCCATTAACTTGAATAGAAACCAGACCATTCATTCACCATCATATCCATCGATTACTAATGACCCACTTCGCATAATGGTTGATTTCCTTTCTTAGAGATCACTAGAAAAACAAAAAGGGGTTCTTTCTTGTCCCATTCTACGGGATAACATCTTAATATGACTCGGAAGGTTACCTTTCCTTCCCACCTGTCAATATGTGTAGGCTTTCTATCTTCCCTCTCGCTTACACATCTGTGAGAACCATAAAGTGCGTCGTTTGAGTGTCAAATTCATAAAATCATTGGTAAGGCAGAAATATTCGGTCACTCTTGAACCGGGACTCTTTTATTTGGTGGTTTTCTCCAAACTCAAGGATTAAGCATGAGAATAATGTTCTTTGGTATTTCTGACTTCTTATTGGTTGTATGTAGAAACTTTATGTCTTCGTAGCTTATCGTATGCAGGTGCTTTGGAATTTTTGGAAGTTGAAGTAGGTTTTGTGGGTATATCTCTTCTAAACCCTCACGAGACTATAACTCGTCCACTAGGGACACCTAGGGGTTTAAAGGCTTGTTGCACATGCTAAGTGCAGCCGTTTACTCGACGAAACGGAGTTGTATTTTTATTCTTTTTAGTTTAGTTAGATTGATAGTTTGCTCGAGGACTAGCAAAAGGCAAGTGTGGGGGAATTTGATAGGTGCATAAATCATACATTCTAAGTAGTTTTTCCTGACCCTTATATTCTATATTTGAGTGAATTATTAGGTATTTTGATTACTTTCGAAGTTTAGTCGCCTTTTCAGGATACAGTTCAGAAACCCGCAGAATGGAGCTTAAGAGCTAGAATCACCGAGGAGCCAGTAAAACTCTGCTTAAAATAGGCCTTTAACATACCACAGTGTAGGGAATTGAATTACAAAGCCAATTGTGAAAGAATGAAGTCATTCTGATCAAAATTGAGGAAGATATGGGCAAAGCCCCGAAGTGGCTTATTTGGCCTACGCAGCCAGCGGCCAGGCGCAAGTGCGGCTGAAGCATGATGCGGTAATGTGCTAAGTCATGATTTGAAGGGCTAGAATGGTTTGATGGGCTAGTGGATAGCCTTGGTGGGTTATTAGCTATGTTTTAGACATCATATGGGTTTAGGAAAGGATTTGGAGCTGATATACCTTGTTGGAGTGAAATATGGATACTTAGCACATTTCCTAGTTCTACTAGGATTGGCTAAGTGGCTAACTCGAATTCCACATGAAGAAATTAGGCCTTTCTCGTGGGAAGCCTATTGTAGGGGTAGATATAACATATATTGAAGTCCCGATGGTTTATTGGAGGTCAGGTTCATCATCAAAGGCTCTAGCAACCAAGTTAGCCACAAGTTGGCTACGCAAGGAGAGTTTGAGACAAACTAGGATTCCAAAGGCTACATGCAAGGATTTTAGGGATTAAAGGACATATAAATACCAAAGTATCCAGGAGTTTTAGAGGATATACTTGGTGAAACAAATACAATATAGGAGGGAAAGAAGAAGACAGCAAAGGAAAAAGGCTGAAGGCGTTTTGGAGGCTGCTGGCTATCTTTGCAGCTGCGCTTCGAAGCCACAATTGTTCATCGCAATCTTTCCGGGTTTGAGTAATTTATCTTTTAATTATTTTCCATGGGTTTTAAGAAACCCATGATGAGCTAAACCCTTCTATATTGGTTAGGGATGTAATCTGATGTTTAAAGACATGTTTATTAATTGAATGGCGCATATCTCATGATTTCATGTTGTTTTTAATATCGTTCATGTTCTACTAAGTATAATGATATATGATTGATTGCTGATTTGTTTAAGTCCGGAATTAGATAAATAAGTATTGATATCTATTGCTAGACTGGAGTTCTGAGAGTCGATTCTGTCGAGGTACTCCGGTTACAAGTAGTATAACATATTTGTTAACAACGGGATGTTGCCATACGAATATGTGTAGAAGCTTGACCTAGGCTAAATCCTGTGGAGGTACTCACTTGGGTTGTTTAGATTAACCTCAACTCACAAAGACCATAGCTATCATTGGGTTGAACTTGAGTGGAGGTACTCACTCAGGTTATCCGGTGCATAAGAATTCATAGGGTGGAGGTACTCATTCTGTGATGATATTAGGAGTTTTGCCGAAGTAGACGAGATAACTGGCTACTTTAGGGTTTTTGGTATTACTAATGCATGAATGTTGAGTATGCTTTGATTGATAACATGTTGGATAACGGACGATGAAATCTCTAACCAATGCTTTTTCTCCCTATTTCACATCTCTATTTACTTGCGTATTTACTTTTAGCTTAGTTAAGTTTATTAAAACAACAACAAAACCCCCCCTGTTTACTATTTACGTGACTGAAAATTAGCATAATTGCTGCCTCCTTGTGGGAACGAACTTGTTCTTATCCCTGTACTTCATTCTATTTTAGAGAGTAAGAACTTGATTATTTTGGTTGATTACGACACGACCATCAATAGCAGTCTCTCTTGAAATGACCTTTTTGCCCTAAGTATTCGTTTCGCTCATAACTTTCTCATACGAAGTCGGAATGACCTCGTTCTTTCGTCGTTGGATTTGTAATCCAATTATATACTAGATGGAAGGTAAAAATCTTAGAATATACTGAGTTACACTGGGTCTTTTGAAATTCTTCTCTTGTAAAGCTTCATTTCACTTGTTTCAGAGATGTAACCTAATAAAACACATAGACTACAAAAGTAATACTAACACACGGTAATTCACACAAAATATAGCAAATAAGTATAAGGAAATGATACTTAAAATGAATAAATTATGCACTTATCAACAAACAATTACTGGGATGTTTCCACCCTCTCCTTTTTCTATTACAAAGGATTCAGACAAGATAGGATTTGGAATTAAGGAAAAGATATCATTAGATTTCTACCGTTTCGGGTAAGATTCTTGTTCGATCTACTATAATAAAAGCAAGATTAAAAACTACTCTGTTAGAATGTTTTCTCACAAGTTGAGCTCCAAAGAATTCAAAATAGGAGTTTCTTAAGGCTCCATTAGGTTTTATATTATTTGTGTTTCTGAATCTGTTTTCCATGTCTTCTGCATGTAATCCTATAAGCATCTGAAGAGAATCCTTGTTGTCTCCTTCAAATTCAACTTTGGTTCTCGACTCAGCCGTCCATTGAAAAGTAACATCAGATCCTTTCTTCAAGAGTTCATCGAAGTTGGTGAAGAGGATTTGGGTTCCTCTAGCTCCTTTTCAATGGCCTGCATCATCAGAAAGAGTAAGTCATATTCCAGCATTTATGTTACCATTTTTCAGAAACACGGATTTTTTAGATTTATTTTATGGGTTAAGAAAATTGGGGGATTCCAACATTTTTTAAAAGTAATCAGTAATTGATTAGCTTTTATTGCCCTACAACTTGTATATACCAGGTTTTCTTTTCATTGTATAAAATGGCTTGATGCATATTCGCATAAGAAATGATCTGGTTAGATGTCTCTTGGGAAGATATATCTTTTTTTTTGAAGACTGCTATGCATCTTTGTTTCCAAATATGCTAGTTAACTACAACATTGAATTCAATACATTTTATGTTATTACCATCTTTTTGTTACTTCCCAGAGAATTTATGAACCAACTATGATAGTCAATATGATGTTCATATATATGAGCAACATCAAAATTTAGGTAGTACCGGACCTGTTTTGCAAAGGTGCATTTTATGAACAAGTGAGTTTGGGTTTCCTCATGTACGTTGCATATGCCATATGTAAGATCAATATGAGTTATAATTCTAGCAATTATGGCATTGGTTGGTAAAATAGTGTGAGCACATTTCCATAAGAACATTCTAACAGATGGAAATACTTGTAGTGTCCACCAGAACTTTATGTCATGGCAAATTGTTGAGAATGAGGGTGAATGTCTTCAAAGAAACTTGTAATGCTCCAAGTCCAAGGAATATCCGTACTTTCATGGTGGACTTGAGGAGATTATACTACTCTCTCGTCCCAGAAAAACAGTTACTATCACTTTTTAATTTTATCATATAACTTTATTTCTTAGACGGAGATAATATTATTTAACAAGTCATATTAATAGAAAATATCCCTGATTTCATAATCGAAAATACCAAGGCTTTGTTTCTAGAATTTTAGTTCAGATGGGATCCACATGTTCACATAAAAAAGCATCCCCCTTAAATCCTAGGGTGGTAGAAGGCGCCACAACAACACCTATGGATAGACTATCAAATTTGGTCTACCTCTAGTGGCTTCGTTTCATAATACATGAGCATCCTTGTTTCGTAAGTGATTATTGTATCCTTGTATCTGTATCATGTCATGTCATGACCGTATTTCACATTTATGTCAGTGTTTTTCAGAATGGGAGCCATGAGACCTAGTCTTGGACTATCTGGTTTAATAGAGTGAATCTTTTGTTCATAATCTAAAATCCCCTTAATAACGTTTTTTATTACCCATGATTTAATCATGGTAACTTTAGTTTGAATGAGGAGTTCTCATACATCATAAATTATTATTTTTTTGTATACTGAAAGACGGTTTAAATTAATTAAATAGCAGAAGGTACATTGTTTGCTTCCTCTAGAATTACTTCAGCAATAAAACTAGGCGGATAAGCAATCTATAACTTAGAAATCTTAAAAATCCTAGCATGCCTGGCTAAAGAATCCGTTGGCTTATTAAATACTCTTTTAATGAATTTTCATTTCCATAAAGGATGATTTAAGAGTTTAGATCTAACGTTAAAAACAATAGACTGATTCTCACATGCCACCGTGTGATAATCTTGGTTGACTGCTTTTACTACCAAATGCACATCTAGCTCAAAGTACACAACTTGTAATTTGAGCTCTTCCCCCCACTCCATAGCTAGTAGTAGTTCATCATACTCAACTCACTCTGCTCCTATGAATTTTTCCGCATAAGAACATCTTGATTTTTCAAAGGTACCTGCAAAACCACGAAGTATTAGTCCAATGCCACTATGTTTTGTATTCTTAAATTCGTTAAAAGATGCATAAAAAAGAATAGAGTAAAAGGAAGATGCAAGTGGTATCCATTTAGTCAGCTGACTATCTCCTCTATTCACTGCATAGTTCCTAAAGTTCTGAAGTTCCTTTTTCATTCTTTTTCCTGTTGCAATGTTGAGTTGTTGAACACTTCGAATCACATAAATAGGATTTTCCTTGATGTCTTTAAAGGTGCATTTACACATTTCCTTCCAAATCTCCCATGTTGTGTTATCCATCTTTATAACCCAGTCATATCAAATTTGTTCATGTCATCATTAAACCAGCTTTGGATCCAACTATGCACATAAATACCATGAAGTTGTATACTCCTACTTGCACCTAGGATGGATAGCCAGACTGCCCTTGAGAATGAACAATGAATAAGCATATGATTTGTTTTCTCAATTCCATGACTGCAAATCTTGCAATTCTCACCACTGTAGCCCATTACTCTAGCCAGACTGTTATTGCTAGGAATCAAATCAGACATACACTTCCAGATAAAATATTTGATACGTGGTAATGTATCAAGAGCCTAAATCTTCTTCCAAATTTTGGCAGCTTCTTGATCATCGTTTTGGCTTCTATTATGCTTTATCTCCACCAATTTTTGATATGTTGATTTCATGGTGGACTGGCTATTCAAGTTAGGGTCCAAACAAGTCTGTCTTTTATAGTGTATGTAAAAGATTATTCACATTGTGAATATCTTCCTTAACAAACAACAAGCAATCATCCGCAAAAACCAAATGAGTTACTTGGGGAGCATTTCATGGAATGTTTATGCCTTGGATTGCACCTGAGTTTTTAGCTTGAGCAAGTGATCTAGTAAACGCTTCCATGGTTAGTAAAAACAAATATTGAGAGATATGATCACCTTGACGCATGCCTCTTGTTAATTTAAAAGGATGGCAGGGTGTTCCATTGAGAAAATTTTGAATCTCAGAAGTACTTAAGCATTCATGAATTAGTTGACACCACTTAGTACTAAAACCAAATTTTAACATAATGATATTGAGGAAGTTCCATTCAACACGAACAAAAGCCTTACTTATGTCAAGTTTTAAGGCCATATAATGCTTCTTGGACTTTTTCCTCTTCATGCAATGTATCAGTTCATGAGCTAAAGTGATATTATCACTTATTTGTCATCCAGGGACATATGCATCCTGCATAGGAGAAATAAATTTCTCAAGATATACCTTAAGTCTTGTTACCATAAGCTTAGTGATTAACTTACAAGTGGAGATACACAAAGCTATAGGTTTGTAGTCCCCGGGTGTATGTGGCAGCTTGATTTTAGGAATTAGACACAAATTAGTTCTATTCATCTTCCTTAAAAGTATTCCTGAAGCAAAAATGATTGAACCATTCTTATAACATCTTTTTTAACCACTAACCAAGAAGATTAAAAAATCCAGGTGGAAACCCATCTGGTCCCGGGGCTTTCCATGGTTGCATTCCCTTGAGAATATTTGTTATTTCTTACTCATATGGAACCCTAGTCAGAGATGCATTATCTTCTTCAGTTATGCATCTTGGTAAAAGATTCAGGATTTCTTCATTTGTGGTAGGATTAGAAGTACTCATAATATCTTGGAAATGAGAAGTGAGGAGATCTTCAATATTAATTTTACCATTGCACCAAATCCCATCCTATTTTTGAAGTGGTTTCAATTATGTTTCTTGATCTTCTCTTGTTTGCTTGAATATGGAAATGTTTTATGTTTTGATTAGCTTCATGAAAAAATATTTCTCTTGATTTCTGCCTATAAAACTCCTCTCTCTTTGGTGTCATTCTCTGATTTGAATTTCAACATCTTGCACTAACTGAATGTTATCTCCCACTGAATTTAGTTGTTGAAGAGTGATAAACTGTTGATGTAGATCCTTCAGATTATTTTGGATATTACCAAAAGTACTTATATTCCACTTCGACAAATATCTTCTTGTTTCCGACAATTTTTGATCCATTATATTACTAGCTGGCCCATTAAACCATGCAGCATCAATTTGAGCTTTGCAAGAAGCTTCCCTGAACTAGCATTCAAAAAAATTCCAATTCTTGGAACTGTGCACGTCATTAGGAGACAAATCTAACAATATATGACAGTGATCCTAAAAAAGGTAAATGTTTTAGGCAAGAATCTAAGAAGTGAATTAACCACTCAGAGTTAGTTAGAGTTATATCAAGTCTAGATCTAATTATGTCAGTTCCATGTTTATGGATTTCCATGAAAACCAAGATCTCTTAAGCCTGTTTCATAGACATTTTGAGTAATCCTAGAAGTATGAGAAGTAGAGCCATTTTTATTAGTTCTCTCCTCATTACTAAGGGTACTATTCAGGTCCCCTATAAGAGCCCAAGGAGCAGTAATATTATAAGAGTCAGAAATGGTTATAAAAAAATTCTGTTGAGCTTTACTTTCTTGTGGGTAAGCTGACCAATACACACAAGATAAGACCATTGAGGTTTTGCAGGGTTGCTATTAATTAGCAATAAATCATGTTTTTATCATGATAAAAGATATTTAACTCAAAAGCATCTTTCGAAAGAAGACAAATACCTCTAGCCTTTCCAATGGAAGGGACATAAAAAGAATTTGGGAATAAAAATTATATAGGTAATTACGGGAATCACTGCTACAATTATGAGAGAACATGTTTTAATTTTTTGGAGCCAAAAGGAAACTTTGAATATTCTTTGATTTGATCTTGAAGATGATAAAGGTTTAGGTGATATTGATGAATGTTGATGATATTAATTGAGTTGATATTTACAGGAGACAAATTCTATAAATCAATATGAACCACCATAGAGATGGTTAGCATAACTGCTATAACTAACACAACTGCTTTCATGTCAGAAATTGCATACATGATTTCTGATTATCACCACTGGTTGCCAACTATGATTGATCAAGGAAAATATGCAAAACAAAACTTCCATAATTACTAAATAGAAAAATATTATAAATAAATTGATTAGAAGAAATTTTTTGAAACCAAAGTAAAATAGAAGTTTTATAAAGAAAAAATAATTTTTAAATCATGAAAAAAATGCAATGATAAATGATCTATTTCCACAAACATCCAACCATTATCGGAAAGATAAAATGATTGAAAAATAATGCATCATATGTTGTTACTGCCTCAGATTGCTCTTTCTAAATAGACTATACTTGGCTCAGAGTGCAAAATTAAACTAGTAGGTATTCAATGGTGAGAGACTAAGATAGATTATCATTTATCAGGGGGTTTTTCTTCCGATTTCCTTAAGGATGCTCGAAATATGTATTTCTAATCAAGGTACACCCAATTATTATAAAAAATTTAATCAAATTACTTAAAAGTTGAAAAACACCAGTGAGTAGAGACTAGAGAGATTGGTTTGCGGTGGGACTGTATTTGTATAGGTACATATTTTGTTGAGGATCCATAATATCTTATCTGTCTCATTAATGTATTGAAATAAGTTTTAAGTTCCAGGATTTTCTACGGTATGTCCATGCACGTTATAAATATAGTCAGACTCAAGACCACTTTTATCAGCTATAAGCCTGAGCCCCTGCATCTTGGAAACCCAATAATCTCCGAATACTGATCACCCTTAGTCCTTATGTATATGGTCCGTAATCCTAATATCATATTGCGATTCTAATCTCCAAAATGAAATCCCTAAAATTTGCTTTATCTTTCTAAGTTACATAAACAAATTTGTCTTTAGAAGAGTGACTTGAATCCAAAATACTACTTTTTCGCTCAGGATATTCTTAGTAAAAAACAGAGTTGTATTTTCTATATTATTCTTACATTTTCTTTACTTCATTCTGTTAAGTGTCTGTTAAAGTTAATCATTACTTTCATTCTGTAATAGCACGTGGTGTGTGCGTTAGTAAATGAGTCATGTATTCTTGGTTATTGTCTAAGAGTATTAATACTCTGGTCTGTACTCTATTTTATTTTAATGAGAAATAATCATATCTTCTTCATCTGTGTTACTATGTTATCATAATGAGAGAAAAGAATCTCCCAGGTTTCGATCTTCTACTTCCGTTTCTAATTCAAGAAAACAAATCCTTTTTCATCTTCTTTGTTATTTCTTAGATCTTTTATTTGATCTTCTTTATTCTTTATTTCTCTTCATGAATTACAGATATGTTTTAATGGAGAATCCAACTTCATCTTCAATTTCTAAGATTCTGATCAATCAATTAACAAGCATAGTTTCTTTCAAAGTAAAAGATAATAACTACTTAACCTGAAAGTCTTTAATGCTTCCTGTATCAGGAAATTCAAGATTATAAAGTTTCTTGATGGATCTCATGAGTGTCCTCCACAATATACATCTCGTACCAACACAACTAATGGAATTGAAAATCCATTATACACAAGATTGGATGGATGAGGATGATACTATCATTCTTTGGATCAACTCAACTATTTCTGACAGTGTAATATCATATTTTTCTAATGCTTCTTCATCTTATGAATTCTGGAAAGCAATTTCAGATCATTTTGCAAGAGTTTCTTCAACTCATTCTATCCAATTGATAACCAAATTAATATCGATCAAGAAAGGTAATTCTTTTATTGCTACTTACACTAATGAGATTAAATCTATTACATATATTATTTGTTGTTGGATTTGTTGTTTCTGATGATGAAACTATAGTGATCACTTTGGATGGTTTATATTCTGATTGCACTGCTTTTGCTACATCTATATGACTTCAAAATCCACATGTTTCTAGTATAGAGTTGCACAATCTTCTTTTAAGTGAAGAAATTGTTATTAAAAGCAGACTTGCTCATGCTAATCTTAAATCCAACAATAGAGCTTTCTTTTCTCCTGGTAGAGGTTTTAGTACAGGATTAAGAGGTTATAATCATTATTCTCATAGAGGAGGTCATAATTTTTCATATGGAAGAGGTCTTGGTAGATCTACCAACACTTCTGGTATTCTACCAACACCAACATCTGTTTCTAGACCTATTAGTCTCTCCTTTGGAGATAAGCCTACTTGTCAAATCTATCACAAGTATGGCCATTTTTCTGATGAATGCTAGAAAAAAAATCAATTTCTCTTATTAAGGCAAAGATCCACCTAAGCACCTACAAGCAGTGCTTGCTTATGCTAATATTCTAGGAGAAAATCCTTGGTACATTGACTCTGGTGCTACACATCATCTTACCCATGATGCATCAAATCCGGCTTCTACTTCTGGTTATCCTAGTTGTTTTTCTGTCTCGACTGCTAATGGTGAAGGTATGTTGATTTCTACTTCTGGTTCTTCTACTCTTACAGTACCTAATCAACAATTTAGTCTTAACAATATACTTCATATTCCCTTAGCCTCTCAAAATTTAATCTATATACATAAGTTTACAAGAGATAACAATTGTTCTCTTATATTTACTTGTGATGATTTCACTATCAAGGATCTTCACTCAGGGAAGACTTTGTTTCAAGGGCCCAGTGAGAATGGATTGTATCCAATTCTTCCCACAAATTCTTCTGTTCAAAGACCAACAACTTTGCCAACTTCCTTATCATGTGCTAAAGCTACATCAGCTATCTGGCATAGAAGATTAGCACATCCATCTTACAAACATTTTTTTGACTTACTAGGCTATTAGAAGTATCTGCTACATGTAATAAACCACTCAATTGTGTTGAGTGTCAGTTAGGAAGAAGTCATAAACTTCCATTCAATATGTCTTCATATGTTTCTTCCACTCCTCTTCAACTTTTACACATGGATGTATGGGGACCATCTCATGTTGCTTCTGTAGCTGGTTTTAGATATTATGTGAATGTTATTGATGATTTCACTAAGTTTTTTTGGGTTTATCCATTAACCTTTAAGTCATATTTTAGAACTATCTTTCATCACTTTAAATGTTATATAGAGAACTTATTAGATTTAAAGATTAAATTTATAAGAACCGAGGTTCCAACTTATTCCTCTTCTTCTCCCTATCAATCAAACTTTGCCTTGCCATAATAGTTCAGTTCCTTGAATAAAACGACCTTTTCCTTTTTTTTCATATTGAATAAGTAATAAGAATGAGAGGTGTTAAGCTTAGGGAGGAGAGTTTGTTAATAAAGATCTTACCGAAATTCTTCAAACAATTGGCATTGTTTATGAAATTACTTTTCCATACACCTCTGAACAGAATGGGGTGGAAGCATCAAAACATAAACATCTTCTTGATATCACAAGAACCTTTCTTATCCAATCTTCATTACCCTTTTAATTCTGGTTTGAAGCCTTGTCACTGCTAACTACATTATAAATAAACTGCCTACAATATCTTTATATTTTTCAACACCTTATAACCTCATTTTTCATAAAACACCATACTATCAATTTCTTAAAACCTTTGGTTGTCTGTGTTTTCCACATCTAAAAACCTTACACTCAGAATAAACTTCATCCAAGAAGTGTGAAGTGTGTGTTTATTGGTTACAACTCCCAAAGTAAAGGATATATATGTCTCAAGACATGCAATATTTCATGAAAAGATCTTTCCTTATTCTTGATTTTCTTCTACAAATACCAACTTTCCAGATATTCATATTTGTCTCAATGACTTTGAAACTTCTATTTATGATGCTACACCTATTATTTTTAATGCTTCTCCTGAATCAACTTCTACTACTTCTATCATGTATGACAGTTTTAATTCTTCTCTACTACTTCTGCAATTACTAATGTACATCAAATGAGAACTAGAGTAAATTATGGAATCTATAAACCTAAAGTTCTTTTGTCAACAAAGTATGCTCTTTCAAATACTCATGCTTCACAATTATTAGTTCCCACTCCAACATATTATTCTCAGGATGCTAAGATTCCAGTTTGGCATAAAGCTTTAGATGCTGAATGTAATGCACTTCAAGATGCAGGAACATGGTCTTATGTTCCTCGAGATCCTTCTGAAAATTTGATTGGATGCAAATGGGTATTTAAAGTTAAACACAATGCAGATGGATCAATAGAGAGATATAAGGCAAGACTAGTTGCCAAGGGTTTTCACCAGCAAGAAGGATTAGACTACACTGATACATTCAGTCCAGTGTTTAAACCTGCTATAATCAGGTTAGTTTTTTCTATTGTTGTTAATTTTGATTGGGAAATCAAACAGTTAGATATAAGTAATATTTTCTTACATGAGGACTTAAAAGATGAGGTTTATATGGTTCAACCACCTGGCTATCAAGATAAGAATCATCCTGATTATGTTTTTAAATTACATAAATCTTTATATGGCCTCAAACAAGCCCCTAGAGCTTGGTATAAGAAACTCATGGATGCTCTTGTAGCCATAGACTTTGATCCTTTTCTAACCGATTCCTCATTGTTTGTTCAAATCTAGGATCTAAGCTAACTATCATTTTAGTCTATCTGGATGACATAATCATCATTGGCAACAATATCACTCACTCTAATTCTATCATTTCTCATCTCAACACTCAATTTCATGTCAAAGATTTAGGCAGTTTACATTTTTTTCTTGGGATTGGAAGTAAAAAAAATGTTACTGGTTTATTTCTTATTCAAACAAAGTATGCTTTAGATTTGTTAGTTAAGACAAATTTGGTTAGTATTAAACCATGCACTACCCCTTATCCTGCTAACTTCAAGATGAATGCCACTGATGGAGTTGTTCTATCCAATCTAACTGAATATATGTCCATTGTTGGTTCAGTTCAGTACCTAACATGGACTAGACCTCAGTTATGTTTTAATGTTAACCAAATATGTCAGTTCATGCACAATCCTACTACTGCCCATCTATCTGCTGCTAAAATTGAGGTATGTCAAACACACTCTTGATCATGGTATATACTTCACCAAGGGATTCACTGCTCTACAAAGGTATTTTGATGCTGATTGGGCAGGTAGTGTTGATGGTAGAAGATCCACAAGAGGTTATTGTATCTTCTTTGGTGCTAATCCAGTTAGCTGGTCTGCTAAGAAACAAGCTACAATATCCATATCCATCACTGAAGTTGAATACGGATCATTAGCCTCTACTGCAGCTGAAGTGGTCTGGTTGTGTCACTTGCTCAAGGATCTGTATATCTTCTTACCAGATTCTCTTATTATTGCCGATGACAATAAAAGTTCTATTGCACTAGCTTCAAATCTTGTTTTCCATAGCAGAATGAAACATCTAGCTTTTGATTTTCATTTTATTAGAGAACTTGTTTAATCCAAAACATTGCAGGTTACTTATCTATCTACTTTGGAGAAAGCTGTTGATACCTTTATTAAAGGTCTATCTGCACCAAGATTGATTTTTTGAAATCCAAACTGAAAGTGTTAACACCACTTCAGTTTAAGGGCGGGTAGTAATAAACAAAGTTGTATTTTCCATATTATTCTTACACTATCTTTACTTTATTCTATTAAGTGTATGTTAGAGTTAATCATTACTTTTCATTCTGAAATAGCACGTGGTGTGTGCGTTAGTAAATGAGTCATATATTCTTGGTTATTGTATAAGAGTATTAATACTCCGGTCTATACTCTATTTTGGTTTAATGAGAAATAATCCTATCTTCTTCATTTGTGTTACTAATTCTTACTCCAACCAACATAACTCATATAATCACAATGTTGCTAATAGGTACCAGATTTTTTGGAGGTGTACTAAAATTCATATAAAAAAAACATTAAATTTGTGTTATCTTATTCTTTAAGTCGTTAGATGAAAAGTTTTCTCTCTAAAAACAACTTCCTCTCTTGAGCCTGAAATTTTTTGGGACTCCCAGTGACGAATGCAGATTAGATCTAGAATCTAAAAAACTACACCTTTTCCCCTTAGTATTTTCAGAATTTATATAATTTTCCCCCACTAGATTTTGTTAAATTAGTATAATAGGTCTAAAAGTATTTTTTTTTACATAAATTTTATAATTTGTCTTAAATACTATAGTAATGTTTTTGAATAATTAAAATTTTATATACATATCAAAATTTTGCTGAGACAAATAAAGAATATCATAAAATTTATATTTAAGTGAAACATTATATAACTCGTGTGGCATATTTTCTTGAAAAAAATGACTAATTTTTTGAAAAGTGCACCTTTTGTCCTATATTTACTGCAATGGTATTATCTTTCAGTTTATATATATGTCCCCTATCCAAAACTTCCTAGCTTCGTCTTTGGTTGTGGTGAAAGATGGAGAAGATGGTGGTGGAATAAAACATGTGCAATTTTTTTAAAAAGTTTAAACTTTTGCTCTAATAGCTTCTACCATCAATGAAGCACTATTTTTATTTTAAAATTTTGTTAAAAACTTCTTTTTTGTTAAAAAGGAGGTAAAAGGAAATTGGATAAATGGATGAACATATAAATATATTAAGTGATTAAATTTTGTAAGTTTTTTTTTTTGCTGATTTTGGAATTAAAAGGCTAAATCGATAAACATGGGTTGAATATATAAACCCCCTAAAGAAACTACAGTAAAACTTCTGTAAATTAATAGTTTTGGGACTACTAAATTATATCAATTTAACGAAGTATTAATTTATCGATAAATTAATAAGTTATTAATATATCGAAACATACAAATTTAAATTTAAATTTTAAAAATAAGTATGGAGATGATTTCGTATAATAACAAATATCTAGATTTATTTATTAACTCTAATTATTTTATAGCATAATATAAGATAATATATTGCATACCAAGTGCGTAAATGTATATACTTTGATGTTAAAATTAAAACAATAAGAAGAATAACACAACAAAATCACTCCAAAACTTTTAAAGAGACTACAAAAATTTAGAGATAAAGTCCAATGTTATATAAGTGTAAACAAGAAATAAACAACTTAGGATTCCTATTTTAATAAGGCATCATAGTGTAGTGCTATTAATTATTAATTTATTTATTACATGGATCCTATTGAAATTAAAAAATTTTGTTCTTATAAATTCAGCGACTTTATTAGTTTAATACAGTGATCCAAGTCGGAATTGACAAAAGAATTTAATAAAATTATTAATTTATCATGGATTAGTTTAACGAAGTTCTATTGTATATTGAAAACTTTAATTTTAAAAGATCTAAAGTTAACAAGTATGTGCATGTGCCGACTCCATCTAATAAGAAGCAATCAAAAGATTTAAAAAATTGCTCGGTTCCTCATGTCTGTGGTGTGTGAGTCGTGTTATAACCATTATAATGGAATAAAGATAATGAAATCAGTTTTTATTTTATTTTTTTGACGGAACGAGGGGATTTGAAAAAGCCCTTAAAATTATTCATTAGATTACTCCATTTAAATTGAGGTTTGTTACATAGAAGAGGTGGTAGATAGACATATCCTCCTCTCACATCATTATACATTGTACACTGATATAACCAATCCACAATGTGATTTTCTTGATCCACATGAAATCGAATAACATGGAAGAAACTAACCGAGTCCTTGAAAAGGAACCACTTGATCATTTCCTAGAATAGCTTGTTTTTCCTCAATCATCAGAGAAGTTGTATCAAAATCAACAGTATGGTATCCCAAAGTTCTTCTAGTATAAACCTGAATAACATAACAAAATTTTGTCCAACATGAGACTGTTAAGACAATATTTGGTGAAAAAAAATATGTTTTAGCAACTCCATATATTTGATTCTATCATCATATTCCATCATAAAATCCCTAAAGCTATAATAAATCACTACAACAACGTGATAAAACACCATATGACTTGAAGTAACCATGGATAATATTTATTCAAATAAAATAAGAAAACTAGAACCTATTATTGCATAACGCAATAATTTGTTTTATTGGAATTAAAATCTACTAATTACAAAAATCCAATTCTACTTGAAAAATCTGATATCTCAAATTAAATCCAAGTAGATCTACATTTGGATAATTATTTATAGAAAAGAAGTTTTAGATAATTATTTAAAAGCCATGATATTAATGGTCAAATAACAATAATGAAAAACGTCTTGTAATTGTTTTTTACGTTTGGAAGGCGCTATAAATGACGTTATGTACGATATAACAATTTAAATACAACGTCATCTTCGTCGGAAAACCATTTTTATATTTAATAGTAATGTTTTTTTTTTTGGATCCAAAACTATTACAGTGTATTTCTATGAAATGTTAATTCATTCTTCACAAAATTTACATGACTATTTGCTGGATTTACAACTTTGATGCGCGTCTGAATTTTTTTCACACTTTCTCATCGAATATTTTCATGACATTTTTAACTTCAATATTTGATTTAATTTTTGAAGTTATATACGAAGAACGAAATTGACATCATCATGATCAATATCAGTATTAATTTCCTAAGTAGATCGTCGTCTTTCATAATATACTTGATAACAATACAACAACAATACCACAAAAGGCCATTATGGCTATCATATAAGAAATCTTGATGGCATTGAGAAATCATCAAATCTATAAAAACAGTTTGGAAAACCCTAAAAATAATTTGAACAACAATTTGTTTTATTATATATTTACATAAACTAATAGAAATAACCTTGATTTGCCCAGATGATTTGACAATCAAATCATATCCGGGGAGATCAAGGAGTTTAAACGATAAAATATGTAGGGTTTTTTTCCCTGGGAGTTTTGGGAGAGAAGAGAGGGAGAAAAAAAGAGACCAAATATGTTAAAATCAGTTAATTATGTAACTAATAAAATGCAAATACATTAAAATTCTATAAAATAATAGACTTAGGACCACCCTAATCTTATTATTTTATATAAATATTAATAATATATTAATTTAAAAAATAATTCATAATATATTATTTCACAAACCCTAACTTAATACAAAGAGTATTTAACATATAATTTACAACTGAATTTAGTCATATACAATCTCAAGATGATGATGAAGAAGATAAGTTTGAGCCTATGATACCGGTTTCAAGAAAAGATGTACTCCAAGCATCAATCATACTAAAAAATTTCTTGTTGCAATATAAGAATGTGATTCCGGGCCTTTTAAGTGCACTACGAACTATTAGGGATAAAATACAACTTGATTTGAACTTCAAAAGAAAAAAACAATATTGAATCATATTTGAAAAAATTTAATATGTCTGAAGATTATTTTTTATTTTTCTAGTGGAATTATTATTTTATATAATATTTGGAACCTATTAGTGTTTAAAGGGAACTTTTAAAATGTATTATATTATGATATTATTGAATTTATTATTTTAGCACTAAGGTCCCAAGTCGGGACCAATTTTTTTATTATTTTAACGAGAATATTATATTATCGAATATTATATTAAATAAGTATTAATGTATTATGATTAACCCTATTTAGAGACGTGTGCAAGCCACCGAGGATCTTTGGACCCATAAGGCCATAACCGTGTATGATGTATCAGCATAAGTAATGCCGCTTTTGACAATTTAACTCTTATGGAAACCTTTCCAATGAGTCCTTCAATAACATTTTGTGGCCCTTCAAGGTTCGATTTTCTCTCTCGTTCTCAGACCCTCAATGCCTGAAAACTAGTTGTTCCTTTGTCTTTTTAGTCTTAACGGTTCTTTTTGGTCGGTTTTTCCGTCGGAATTATCAACGGTTCTTATGATTTCTCAATTCTGATATGTTATTGATGTCTCAAATCACTATTGCTACTCAGAATTCTGAATTCAATCTCAGGAAACTCATCAACCACAAGAAAATCATCTCAAACAACACAAGCATTACAACTCATAAGGCAATCATCTCTAGCATTACTCACAATACAAATCAGAGGTTTATGTATCACCACCTCAAGGCATCTGCAATCACCAGAAACACCAATTCCATCATCTTGACACTAGTCAGATCCTCACCATTACCTTTCCTATTAGTTCCCAATCTAATTTAATTTCTTATCTTGGAGGAATAAAGCCTCTCCAACATGGAAAAAGCCTAATTTTGCTTCCTCCGAACAATTCCATGCTCATCTTTGTGCCTAATTCTTCAGGAAATCTTATACCAAAACCCCCACCCTATCTTATACCAAAAACCCCACCTAGTTCCACCCATCTCAGTATAATATACAACATTGATACCATTAATGAAACTTATCAAAGATCTAGATCAACTATACATACCATTTGTAAGATAACAAGTAAAATCATCACTCACAGTCAATTCATATACAAAAAAAAAACAAAATTATCCTAAACATCAAAAGATTAAAATTCCCCAAGTTTCAACTTCATAGTGAACCCACTCCCATTAATTTTTTTGTTTCTTTCACGGTTATTTTTCACCTTAAGGTTAAAAAAAAATAGGCTTCAAGCCACCTTAACCAAAAAATTCAAAGAGAAAATAGTGTTGTTATAAAAATTCACAACCACATCTTCAAAAAAGTTTTGATGGATTGGATTCACCTTCTTTTGAATGAGCTGATCCACCTATTGGTGACTTGGTCTCTTAGACCTCCGATATTGCTCATAGCGATTTCTTGGAGATTGAGGTGGTAGAATCTGCAGAAATTAGATTCGACCATTGATTGGATGCACCCTATGCAACATCATGGGTATGACAATCATATGTGTTACCTCGGTTAGAACTGCTTCTTGTGGTGGTGGTGGAACTTCTTATAGCTATGGTGATGGTTGTGGTTCTGGTGCTGGATTCCCAACAAATGGCACCACTAGTACGTTGAAGTCATTAGCTCCAACTTCAGGTACATTGTTGTCCTCAGGCCTCCGAGTCCTAGTAAAAGGAGATGCAAGTCTACCTCGCTCTGGATCAAGCTCATCCAATACATGAAATATCAATCTTTCAGCATCATACCTGGCTTGGGTTCTCAAAATAACAACATGTGCTCTCAAAATCCGACTTGCTCGAGTGGCGAGCCGCAAAGACTCAAAACCCATTTGTACTCCTCCAGCAACCAAGGATTTGTCAGCAACCACAACAATCCCCTTAGTAATTACATAATCCCCCAGCTGAGGATGTGTTGCCACTATAGTCCATTGATTTGCATCAGTCTCAGTAATTGCTATGTTCCGGGGAATATAGCATCCCAAGGCCTTGTGGAGAAATAAAATTGCTCAACAACCCTTCTTGGTCAGAACCTCCAACCACATTGCTACTGTCACTTCCACTACCAGCCTCATGCACACTATCTTCAAAGGGGTTCCTATGCTGATTTATATAACCTAGAATTCTACCTGTTTAATTGAATTACATGTTAAACAAAACGAATTTATTTGCTACAACTTAACTTTGATCGGACTAATGCTTACCTGGTTAGAGTCGATTGGTTCTTTGCCTAATTTTTCTAAGTGTCTCTTGAAATGGAATAATCCTGGAGGATATCCCCCACAACTCTCTTCAAGCTTCACCAGGCGATTATATCTTAATGTTTCCCAGTGCCACTCAAAGTCCCGGGCATACTCTATATCCTCGCAACCATTAGGATATGGAACCCCATATGGCAAAGATTCAAGGCGAACATTCACGAGATGCCAGTTGAGGTCCCATTCTTCAAGCAATCCAGGAGCCTCTTGGAGATTTCCATCAACCTCAAACAGTACTTTCGGTATGTTGTTGTTTTCCTGAAAATCAATTTCTGGTTTTGGAAATTCTCTAGACGATCATAGTTGAAGAGATTCTGTCTCAGAGAAGAAGCTGATCTAATTGGTTCCCTTCTTTCAGTTTCTCTCTGAGTTTTTTTTTTTGAAGAGACAACTTTCTAACCTCTCTTCCGGTTATAAATGCTTTCAAATAAGCAGTTCCCAATACAACTGCTTTCATCTCACTCCTAATAAATTCTTATTGTGGTGTCTTATCACTCCCGTTGTTTCCCTCTTTGGTGAATGCATGCTAATACTGTTGTGTATCTTCCTCTATGTGCAGGATATGAAGTTATTAGACATCATTGGTTCAATTGGGATGTATCTTTTCACAAGTGGCATCATTTTTCATCGACCCATATCACACTGGGAATTGGCAGACCATGGTCAATTAAGTGATCTCCATAAAATCCTTGATGGGGTAGATCAAATCATTATCTCTGGGGTATTTAGAGAAATAATAAATAACATTCGTGTGATTAGCACAACTCTCCTATATATCCCAAGGATTTTGGAATTATCTCCCTTAAGCTGGAACAATCCTATGTCTGGCCCAAAACCAAACCGGTATTTTCACACCACTATAATATGATTCGCGGTTGGAATATCATTATATTTGAATTTCTAACCCCCATCTTTACTGGGCTTTATCTATGGATAATATGTATGTTCCCTCGTATATGGTTTTTGGGCTCTCTTTTTTCAGGACTGCTTGCAGGATGTTATTAACCAAAAACACATTCAACTTCTCTTTGAGTAGGCCAGTTAATTACTTGGGAAATATGCCAAAGAATAGACTGTGGAAGGATAATCATAGCTAAGTTGTTGGAAGCTCAGTACTAGTGGTCAATGCCCTCAGGATAAATGCCAAAATCATGCTCTGCAGCCTTTGTACAACAAACACCCTGTGACCACCTCTCATATTTTTTAAATTAAAATTATTCACCGCATTCTCTCTTTTGTCTTTCTACTCTCAGGATATTTATATATACCTCAAAACCAGCTTTCTAGTTTCTTTCATGGCTTCTACTTCCAGCACTAGCAGCAATTCCATATAAAATATGGTTGATCAAATTAACTCTACCAATATTACCCCTGAGGATCTTTTCCCCAAAGTCTTCATTAACCAGGGTAATATTCGTACAAAAAAAGAGCCGGGATGGAAGTGGTGCTTCATTGGAAAGCTCTGCAGCAAGATCTGTTTTGAAACTAACAGAGTGAGCAATTTCATTAATGCTAACTGGGATATGTATAACAGAGTGGAGGTGGAAAATTGGAACAAGAGAAGAAATTTCTATATCATTCGTTTAACTGGAGAGGAAGACTACAACACTCTCAGAAGAGGAGGAGCTAGAGGAGTTTTTAACAAACTTATGGTTCTTGTTGAAGTCCCTGCAATTAGCCCAAAGTTGATTGATGAAGATATTTTTAACAAAGTTGAGGTATGGGTCTTAATCAAAAGAGTTTCATGTCATATCATTCCAGATATCAGAAACATTCTCCGGCCAGCTGGTACCTTTTAAGAAGCTAGGAATCCTTATGGTAGGGATAGAGAAGAAAAGAATATGGAAGTGAAAATCTCCATTGATATTAAAAGATCTCTTATTGGTTGGAATTTGCTTATAATCTTACATGAATTAAATTCTGCAATATTTGTCGAATCCTTGATTATCCAGGTTCTCTCTGTGAAACCACTTTAAAGGCTAATAGTTCTCCCTCTACCCCAACGCCTAAACTGCCACAAACACAGGTTCAAAAGGGGAAAGTTTTGATTCATAGGGGTTATTTTGACAAGGATGTTGCTGAAGAATTTGAGGCAAAAATGAAGTATGCTAGACAAATAGATCTGACTAATGTTATTGCTAACATTGGGGGAAGTTATAACAACATAATGAGCACACTCATCTTTGGAGCTGGTGGTGGACAAGGCATGTAGGTTTCCAACCCCAACCCTGATGCCCAAGGTTGCCATATTAGAAACACAAAGAATCTCATCTATAAAAATTCCATGGATAGACACAAGAAAAATCCCATCAAAATGAAAACAACTGCCCGGGAAAAGAGTAAAGGGAAAGATAATACCGAGCAAAATATTTTCAGCAATGTCAACAACATTTTCCCTGTCTCCAAACCTTTAACCCCATTCAATTTGAGTTATCTTCCCTCTCTGACCCAAATTATAGAGAGAATGATAATGAGATACTAAGGGGGAAAAAAGCTTCGTGGGAGTTAAAGAAAAGGCAACACAGCTTCAACCCTACCGACAGTGAGAACAACAAAGGAAGGCAAACCAACTCTGGACCAAAAATACGGAGAAATCTTAATCATGAAGAAAGAGAGAATTGCAAGAAAACCAAAGATGGAACTCCTGCAGCTGAAAATGAGGACATGGCTAATAATATCTTGGAAGCCTCTGCATCCAAAGTTGTGGTAATGTATCCCTTAACTCATGCTAATCTCCTTTTCCTTAACTTGTTATATGATATTTTTTGTTATTTGAGAAATATTATTGTGCACTCTAAGAATTTAGGAGAAAAAATTTTGTTACTGAAAAAACCCAATTGCTAACTATGATCTCAGGAGAAATTTCCTCAAATATGTTTTGGTATCCTACTTTTGGCAGTTCTTTACATGCATTACTTGGAACTGTCAAGGTCTAGGAAACAAAAACACCAAAAAAAAACTACATGACATGCTAAACAAGTTCAATCCTGATATCTTGTTTCTCTCTGAAACAAAACAAAAGAATGAGGGTCTTGGGAAAATCCTGAATTATATGCAGTTGATAATTATTGGTTTTCTGAACCAAGGGGAATTGTTGGTACTGCTGGAGGATTAACTCTAATATGGAAGAGCACAATTTCTATTAAGATAATAGATTTCTCTCTTAACCATATTAATGTTAGAGTCTCTACTCCACAAATATCCCCTTGGTTGTTCACAGGCTACTATCGTAGCCCTTATGATCTGACTAAAAAAACTGAATCTTGGCAGATGATTGAAAACATTGGGATTGCCAATATTATGCCTTGGTTGATCATTGGTGATTTCAATTTCATCCTGCATGATTATGAAAAATATAGTACTCAATCTATTGATTTTACATAAGCCAATTTCTTCAAGGACAGGATTAACAACCTGGACCTTAAAGACATTGGGTTCACTGGTAGCTCTTTCAATTGGTGTAATAGAAGAACTTGTCTTTCTCTTACTGATCAAAGACTAGATAGAGGATTGTCCTCTGAAGATTGGTTGTCTTTATTCCCCAACACTACCATCTCTAACCTGTTGGATCTGGGCTATGATCACCACCATATTTATCTCAATTCCAATCCCAACTAGAAGAGTGGTAGTATCCCTTTTAAATTATTTGGTCCCTGGCTAGATCATGCTGAATGCAAAGATATTATTGAAGAATGCTGGAAAAAACATCTGCAAGGATCCATGACCTTCATTATTGCTAGAAGACTTAAAAACATCAAGATTTCGGTGAAGATTTTGAACAAGGAGGTTTATGGTAATATCAAGACTAACACTAAAGACAGCAAAAACCACTTGGTCTGGCTAGAGAGAAACTACTTCAGAGATGATAAAGGGTATATCATCCATAAGGCAAGAAGGAAAGTTATTGACTGGCAAGATACTGAGGAAAGATTCTGGAAAACTAAGAGTACGGATCAAAACATCATACTGAGAGATAAAAATACTAAATATTTGCATAGATCTACCAATAGTAGGATCAGGAGGAACAAAATAGAGGCCATTCAGGATGTTAATGGAGTTTGGTCTACTGAGCCTAAACAAATTTACAACTGTTTTACTTCTCACTTTTCTAACATGGCTTCTGCTGACTCTATAAAGGTGAATCCAGAAATAATTAATCTTATCCCCACCACCATCTCTACTCTGGATAATGCTACTATCAATAGAATGCCTGAAATGCAAGAAATAAAAGAAGTTTTATTCAACATGTGAGGGGATAAATCCCCTGGCCCTGATGGTTTCCCACCCAATTTCTTTCAAGCTAACTGGCACATTCTTGGAGCTGACATTGTCAAAATGGTGCAACACTTCTGGAGTTCTGGGCATATGTCAAAACAAATGAATGCAACATTTATCTCTTTGATACCTAAAAATAATAACCCTTCCACTCTCAGCCATTTCAGGCCTATCAACCTCTGCAACACTACTTACAAAATCATTTCTAAGCTTATAACCCAGATAATTAAACTTTTTTAACAAGATCACTCCCCTTATCAATCTGCTTTCATCTTTGGGAGACAAATTGATGATAATGTTGTCATAGCTCATGAAGTCATCCACAATATGAGATCTAAAAGAGGAAAAAAGGGTGAAAATGGCACAATGGGTATCAAAATTGATATGGCCAAAGCTTTTGATAGGGTGGACTGGACTTTTCTCATGGTTGTTATGAAACAAATAGGTTTTGATGACAATTGGTGCAACAAGATCTTTCAATATATTTCCGCTACTACTTCTGTAGTGCTTATTAATGGTTCTCCTAGTGAGTTTTTCAAGCCTTCTAGGGGCCTCATACAAGGTGATCCTTTATCCCCATACTTTTTCCTCTTATGCATTGAAGCTTTATCTATAAATCTTATGCATATTGAGCACATATGACTTATTTCTGGCATTAAAATTTGCAAAAATGCTCCTTCCATTAGCCATCTCTTGTTTGCAGATGACTGATTGGTCTTTTGCAAAGCTAATATACTGGAAATTTAAAATCTGGTTGACATCTTCAAATTATTCAATGATACTTCTGGTCAGCTCATTAATATTTCCAATTTTGGGGTTTTATTTAGCAACAATACTGATGAAGATTGGGTAGGAAAATTAGTGCCAATATGGGGGGTCCAAATGATTGCTCTTAATGATAAATATTTGGGATCAACTCTTTTTATTCATAAAAGTAAGATAATCTCTTTCAAACCTTGTGTGGAGAATCTTAAACATAGACTTACCAGCTGAAAAAATGGTAGTCTCAACCTAGCCGCAAGAATCGTTCTGATTAAATCTGTCACATCCACTTCTAGCATTTACCAAATGAATTGTTTTAAACTTCGAAAACAAACTTTTCATGATATTAACAAGATTCATAGAGACTTCTTCTGGGGAAAAACATAGAGCATCCTACTGGCTACTGTTCTAAAGATTGGGTTTCTGTCAGCAAGCCAAATGAGATGGGGGGTTTGGGGTTCATGAACATTGAACTGTTTAACAGTGCTATGATTTCTAAGATAGGATGAAAACTGGAAACTGACAAAGACTCATTATTGAGCCAAATTATGGATGCCAATTACTTGGAAGGTAGAAACATTCTCAATATGGACACAAAGGCTAAAGTTGGCGATTCTTGGATCTGGAAAGGGATGCTTGAAGGAATCAGCAATATTCAAAATCATAGTAGCTGGAAGATTGGCAATGGAAAACGCATCAACATCTGGAATAACAATTGGATGGACGATAGGAACATCAATCTTATCAGACCAACAGATTGTCCACATGATCTGCAAGGAATTGAGCATTTTATCAAAGGGGATGACACATGGGATACCAGTAAAATTAATAATTGGTTTTCTCTGGAGATTTCTGCTTCCATTTACAAAGCTATTATCCATCATGGTGAAGAGGAACAAATTGTTTGGAATCTGACTCCTAATGGTCAACTCTCTGTCAAGTCTCTCTACAAGGAAACAATCTATCAAAAGTACAGAAATGATCCTCATATTCTGAACTAGGGCAGATTATGGAAGCTGGAAGTGGCCCCTGCTATCCATATTATCATTTGGAAATATGCTCATAACATTTTTCCCATTAATGCTAAAACTGCTAGCGTTCTTCACTATATAGACCCTATCTGCCATGTCTGCAAGAGTTAGGAGGAAAATCTGACATATCTTTTTATGGGGTGCCTAAATGTTGTTGGGGTTTGGCATAAAACGTTTGGCCCTAATCATGGGGCTTTCACAGGCCATACTATTGAATGGCTCAGCTCTTGGTTTGATCTAAATAGAAGTGGGGATTATGCTATAAGCTAACTACTGCATGCTGGTTCATTTGGAAAACAAGATGTTACTTTATGTTTAAGAAAGTTAGCACTAATACAAACAATACTGTGCAGCAGATAAAGAAACACATCTATCATCACAACAAAATACACCATATGCACGACCATATCCCGAATTAGACTATCTCCTCTGATATTTCTCATCTGATTACCCAGATCCCCTCTCATGTGCATCAGAGAGGAGATTTCGGTACTAGAATCATGATATGTACAGTGCAAGACCCTGATTCCAGTTTTTTCTTTACGGATCTAACTACTTATGACTTTGCATGAAACTATTATGGGGTTCGAGGACATCCAAGACACGATGAACAATGGGGGGCAACAGGAGGAGCTGATTTAGCCTTCCAATGGGCTCTCAGTTGCACCAATGTGGAGATCTTTGCTGAAAGTATGTAAATTTTGGTCTGGTTCAATATTCTTTACAACAATGTGGTTCAAGGGAGTTTCAATGTCAACTACCATGCTTCGATCAGGAAGAATTAAGAAGAATGAGGTAAAAAAATCGATTAATATCTCTTTTGTCTTGAACAATCTCCAGATCATTCATAGAATGGATAATTTAGAAACTTTTTATCTTGTTTTAAATTGTAAAAAACAATGACAATTGTCACAACAATCCTCTCTCTACTTCAGAGGCTGATCCTGACAGTGTGTTCCTGTTTTAGACTTGTCTAAGTTTTACAATTAAAAAAAAAGACAACTTGACTATTATTATTCACATTTGAAATGGAGGGTCATATGTGAATAATAATAGAGTTATAGAAGGTTAAAGTTAATTCTTTGAATAAATTTGAAGGACCCAAAACTTAAATTACCCATTTTTTTTTGTTTCTTCCTCCTCCTTCATCCTTCTCCATCTCTGACCTTCTCCAAATTTCTTCTTCCCTTCTCCTCATACTGAGAGAGAGTGAGTGTTCACTGAGATTACACACGCTCGAACCCATCTTCTGTAACTTCAGCACTCTTTTATGAATCCAAAACTTGAACTTTCTGGGAGGAAACCAGCAGAAGAAGAAGCTCATCGTCTCACTCTATAAAAAAAAGGTACAAGCTTTTATCAGATTTAGGATTTTATTTCTATGAATTCTTCAACTAATACTGATATAACATACTGTTTTTGTTTTTTAATAAAACTGTATCTTGGGATGAAATACTAACTAATATAAGCTTGCATTTATGAAATTAGGGTTTCAAAATTTGTTGATTTTGGGGGTATGGTTTTATAATCAACAGTTAATACCAATGTAGCTTACATTTGTGAAATTAGGGTTTCAAATTTTGGGGATTTCTTGTAATCAACAGTTAGTTAATAGGGTATTTTTGTAAAGTACAGGTAAGATGATGGGTGGTGGGAGAAAAATTATTGCTATATGTATGTCTGGTGGTGGATTTGTGACTAGTGATGATGGTACATTGTTATACTCCGGTGGTGAAGCACATGCAATTGATATCGATGAAAATACTTCGTTTGATGACTTTAGTGCGGAGATTTCTGAAATGTGGAATTGTAATAATGGTGCAATGTCTATCAAATATTTTCTACCGGGGAATAAAAGAACTCTCATTACGATATCGAATGATAAGGATCTTAAACGCATGATTAGTTTCCATGGGAATTCTTCAACAGCTGATGTTTATGTTGTACCTGGAGAGGCCGCTGCACAAGGTGGCTCAGTCATGCCTGCTAGTAGGTACTTTCATGGTCTTTTTCTTTAAGGATTTAGTGTAATTAGTTTTACTTTCTTGCATTTTACTTACACTGGAATGGAACTTGACCGTGCAGATCGAGTAGAACTACGGCTTCAAAAGCAGTTGTTCCAGTAATCGATGTCCCTATGGATAATGTTCTCGATATTCCTCCAATTGTTGATATACCTGTTGATAAACCTGCTGATGATGCCTTGTATCTGAAGCATCACAAAGCTGCAAAAATGTGGGAAAATACTATCACTGGTGTTAATCAACGATTTAATAATGCTCATGAGTTCCGTGATGCTCTGCGTAAATTCTCTATTGCACATGGATTTGCTTATGTACTGAAGAAGAATGACAGTCACCGTGTAACTGTTAAATGCAAAGCAGAAGGTTGTCCGTGGAGGATACATGCATCAAGGTTGTCGACCACTCAGTTGTTTTGTATCAAGAGAATGACTCCAACTCATACGTGTGAAGGTTCTGTTGTGACAAGTGGATATCAAGCAACCACGAGTTGGATTGCCGGTATCATAAAGGAGAAGCTGCGAGAATCCCCAAATTACAAACCGAAGGATATAGCAGATGACCTGAAACGAGATTATGGAATTGAACTGAAGTATGCACAGGCATGGCGTGGCAAAGAGATTGCAAGGGAGCAACTTCTTGGCTCTTATGAAGATGCGTATAGTCAGTTACCGTTTTTCTGTGACAAGATAATGGAGACGAATCCGGGTAGCTTGGCTACGTTTAGCACTAAAGATGATTCAAGCTTTCAACGTCTTTTTGTTTCGTTCCATGCCTCTCTATATGGTTTCAATCAAGCTTGCCGGCCACTTCTTTTCCTTGATAGTACGCCTTTGAACTCTAAGTACCAGGGAACCTTATTGCACGCCACAGCCGCTGATGGAAACGATGGCATTTTCCCAGTTGCCTTTGCTATAGTAGATGTTGAAGATGATGATAATTGGCAGTGGTTCCTAATTCAGCTGAAAGCTGCAGTTTCTATGTCTCGAGCCATAACGTTTGTTGCAGACATAAAAAAGGGATTAAAGGAATCTATACCCGAGGTATTTGAAAATGGTCACCACAGCTATTGTCTTCGTTATCTGACAGAGAACTTTAAGAAAGTATCTCATGAAGTGAAGCGTCTTCTAGTTTCAGAATTTTATGTTGCAGCATATGCATCCAGTCTCGAGGGGTTCCGTAGATGTATAGATAGTATCAGAATTATTTCTCCCGAAGCTTGCAATTGGATTCTGGGTCTTAAACGTGAAAACTGGGCAAACGCATACTTCGAAGGTGCAAGATATAACCACATGCAATCAAACTTCGCAGAATCTTTCTACAATTGGGTATCGGAGGCCCATGAGCTACCAATTACACAGTTGGTTGATGTGATACGGGTTAAGATAATGGAATTAATTTATACACACCGGCAGGAGTCAAGTCAATGGATAACAAGGCTAACACCAGCCATGGAGGATACCTTACAAAAAGAAAGTATTAAGGCCCAATCTCTTGAGGTATTGTTCGCATCTGGAAGCACATTTGATGTGCGTGGCGAGGCTGTTAATAAAGTTGATATTGCTCATGGGGGGTGCACATGCAAAGAATGGCAAATGATGGGTTTACCATGCTCCCATGCTATTGCAGTTTTTCTATGGGTTGATAGAAATCCATATGAGTATTGCGCCACATGGTACACAACAGAAGCCTACAGATCAACATATCAGGAGTCGATACATCCAGTGCCCAACAATGAACGACCTGCATTGGAGAAAGATTCAGATTCAGATTCAGCTCAACAAGTAGTTAAAGTAACCCCTCCCCCAACTCGCCGTTTACCAGGGCGACCAAAGATGAAGCGCGTTGTAACTCAGGAGTTGGTTAAAAGACAACTTCAATGCAGTAAATGCAAGTGTCTCGGACACAACAAGACGACATGCAAAGAGTCCTTATAGGGAATGCTACACATTATAAGTACATAATTTCGTCCTTTTCTGTAATAAAAAAAACGTAATTAATTTGCCTGTAGAAATCCTAAGCAATGACAAACAGAATTAAGAAACAAAGGCTATAAGGATAAACAACAACGTATCGTCGTCACGAGCCATCTAGGGGAAAACTAAAAATCAATGGAGATAACGAAGAGACTTCTGCAAATATAGCTTTTGTAGAAAAGCTGTTCGAGTTTGAATTCATGATTTAGGAATGATTGCTTTACTTTTTTTAACTGTGTATTCCTTTTGTCAACAGAAAATCAAATGAAAGGAGCAAGCGACAGTGCGACACCCCAATTCTGTACTGCTAGCAACTCAGCTGATCATACAAGGAGTTTATAGGAGTTCTAATTCTCTAATGGTCTCGGCAGGGAGGTACTTATCGGTTTTGGGGTTGGGTTCTCTGTGTTTTCTTTTATTAAGTTTTTGATAGTCTTCTTGTTAGGGAAAAAAATGTCTGTATAGCGACATTTTGCTCAAGTGGTGTGTCATCACATGATATTTATTGTGGGGGCTTCCTCTAAAGTGTTGGCCGGAAGTCCATTAATGAATAGAGTTTAGAGAGCATATGTAATGTGTTAAAAGTAAATACCTTGTGAACTACCCAATTGAACCAATGTCCTAAATAACCAGAGACAACGTAGGCCACAACTCAGTGACAGTGAGTAGATCTCAGCCTTAATCGGAGGCCCTTCCGTTCTTTGAGGTTATTGGGCAACTAGAGTATGGCCCTTCCGTACTTTGAGGTTACCGGGTAACTAGAGTAAGGTTTAGGTCACCCCCAGTGACTAGAGTATGGTTTAGGTCCTCAGCAAACTCACCAGGCTGCAGTTCTCAGCTGCTACAGTTGGAGTGTTTCATCCAACCCAACTAGGTAACTAAAACAGAATTAGTCAACGTGGGACAATACTTTACCATAAATGTCTGAATTCACCTAATTCATTGCATAATACTTACTCTGGATAGGGAAACTTGATGCGGAACCCAACTACTTAAGTTACTAGTAAGAAGTACTCTGGTTTTGTATAAATTAGTGTAAATAAGTATTCCAGTCTAACAATTTGTATTTTCTCCTAACTTGTTGGGTAAGAGTTGACATTAAACAATTAATGAGTATTAATTCGTCATTTTGCATGCTTGAATCATCCATTGTAGCTTTTCCTGTTTTTGGAGTTCCCAAAGGTTGTACATAGTTTACATACGCAACATGTATTATAATCAGCAAGTATTATATTTCGGTATATATGGATTGGTCAGTTCTTGGAGATGATGCTGTGACAATTGACTTGAGTTTACATACTCAGGTCAGGCGTATGCTGCTATGTTCACTTTCAGTAGACGTAATTAATTTTGTTGTCTCCAGTTCAGTATTTTGTTCATGTTATGTCATCAGCAAAGTTTTCATATAGTGAAAAGCCAAGTTTGAATCACAAGATTCAAATTGGATCAAGCCAAGTCCAACTTCGCAATGTATTAATTTCATGTCACTACCAGGCTAGAATACTGGTATTTATCCAAATCGCAGCACAGTTTGAAAAAAAGGTCAAGTGCACCTTTATGGGTTGGTGCCTAGAGGCATTTTTCACATTTCTCCGCGTTTTTGACATGCAGTATTTGGGGTCGTCAATTGGTGGTGGTAAGGCATGAACTTGCAAATTCTTGCCCCACATGGAAATATTAAATTAATTAACGAAACAGCCTTCTGGAAATGACAAAATCTGCAGAGAAATTCCACAGATGAATCAGAAATCAGAACCGCCATGTTCGCAGGGATAAAAAGTTGCTGGGGTCCAACTGTGACCAGGAGCATAAGAATTTTTATATTAAATACGGTAACATGTGTTGCTCATGCAAATAGCTTTGGAAGATATTTTCAAGAAATAAATAAAGTCAAGGCGTTTGGAATATTGCGATATTCAAAATCTCAGGATTCGTGTAATCAAATTATAATCCCACCAACTGTGAGATGGATGGGATCATGGGAACAACGAACATAATAAATCTTTTAATATTCAAGATTCATGCAAACAATAATCCAGCTCTCCCTCGACCTTCCGATTCCAAATTCAATGTATTCACTCACAATTAGTACTGGAATAGAAGAGGACCCAAGATTGACATTGATCAAAACCGGAGCAAAGTTCCAAAGATCAGGTGAGTCTTTATGGCTCGGCACGTTTCTTTTTCTCCCCGTATGTATACATGCATTATTAGGTCAGATTCCATACACCCTTTTAAATGAGTTAGTTTGTTTAGTCAGGTGGCTGGACAAACAGGATGCACCATTATGGAAAATATTTTGGGCAATGGAAACTATATCGAACGATATGGTGTTGATCGCTGACGACCAACATCTTATCGCTCGACAAAGAACCATCCGTTAACGGATACTTTCAGGTAACGATCGGATTCAGGCAAAAACGATTAAATTTCCTTCTTCTATATATATATCCCAGCGATTTCTTTCAACTCACACAATTCTTTACCTATTTCTACAATCAATTCACAGATTTCTTAAACTATCTAACTTTTAACTCACAGTCGATGGATTATTCTGATGATGAAGCTCAAGTTATTATGGAATGGTTTAAAATACAGCAAGAAACTTATGTCCGGGTGCTGCAACAAATGGAAGTTGAATCTGATGAAGACAGAGAACTTACCAACCTTATGATAGCAGCAGAATCATCGGGCCAGATACCAAGAGCTTCTGAGCCAAAAGAAGTATTCACAAGAAGATATGTGCTTCGTAATCGGGAAGAGTGGCACCTGAAGCTAATGCACGATTATTTCAATGTTGGTTGTGTGTTCTCTGATAAAGATTTCCAACGTCGATTCCGCATGCACCGACACTTGACGTTAAAGATTATTGAAAAAATTTGTTGAACATGCCTTGAATTTAATTATCAATTTGATGCATTAATATTAGAGGTCATAGTCCGGAACAAAAGGTTACCTCGGTCCTAAGGATTCTAGGTTACGGTCGTCCAGCGGATGCTAACGATGAGTATATTTGTATGGAAAACATAACTTCATTCAAGTATCTTTCATTTTTTTGCAAAGTAATGATTAATCATTTTGGTCCAACGTATTTACGAAAACCAACATAGGCAGGTGTTCTTCAAATATTAAAACAAAACCAGGATATGGGCTTTCCAGGAATGTTAGGGAGTCTTGATTGCATGAGTTGGGCATGACAGGGATGTCCTATGTATTGGCAAGGTCAATATAAGGGGCACTACCCAAAACCAATTGTTATTTTGGAAATTGTCATTTCTTATGATTGCTGGATATGACATGCTTATTTTGGTCTGCCGAATTCACAAAGTAACATAAATGTTACGCACAAGTCGCCTCTGTTTGAAGACCTCAAGTATGGAATATGCACCGTTGTAAGGTTTCATATCAATGGGTACCGATACACCCACATGTATTATCTAGCGGATGAAATCTATCTGAAATGATCTACCTTAGTTCAAGCGTACTGTCAGTCCCCCAGGCGATGCTGGTCGCTCAATTAGGTATTCCAACAAGAAGCAAATGACTTTGATAAAGGATGTGGAACATGCTTTTGGAATTCTTAAGCGGGAGTTCGTTATAGTTTGTGGACCCTACCGTGGTTTAAGTGTTAATGCATAAGACTATGCTTACATGTATCATTCTGCATAACATGATCATCCAAGAAACCCGAAGTGATAAGAGTTGGACTAAACACCCCGATGAAGATTTGAGGCCTGAGGTTATACCAATGTGTGGGGTACCTGCAGGGAACTATAATGAAATGGAAAATCACATTCAAGATGCAAATTTGTACGATAGGTTAAGAATATATCTGACTGCGAATCTTTGGCCGAATATGACAGAACAGGCGGTCGTATGTAGTAGTTTATTTACAAGTTTCATTTGTTGTTTTAAATTTTTATGTTATGTACTAATTTTTACTTTCAAGTAATTTATAACAAGTATTAATTTTCTGAGTAATATTCACTTCATTGACGTGGATGGAGTAAAACGACTCTTTTTTTTATTCGTTGGCAGTATGGATGACGTGGAGTGCAACGACTAATTTTGTAACCGTTGGAAAAATATAATTGTTGCTCTCAACTCATCTCCTCGCCTATATATATCTCTAAAACTCCCAAAGATAAATCACACCTCCCACAAACTCTTCCTCTTTCTCTTTCTCTCACTCTTAATCTCATCTCCTCTAATCTCACTCTGATTTAGTGACATATGGCTTAAGCTAAGTTCACTCGGGAAGAAGATTTATCACTTTGCATAAACTATTAATGTGTTATTCGGCCAGAGGTGCAGAACGACGGCATATGGTATTCCTAGCTTTAGTTATTGGGGAAGAATTCATGAAAACTTTTACGCTGACACCGGTAACCATAATAACCGTAATGTACCTCAATTATTTGTAAGATTTCAAAAAATAAAGCTACGAGTAGTAGAATTTATAGTTTTAGTTCGGATTATCAACCGATATCGACTTAGAGGGGAGACCGCTAATGAGATTGGTGCGAGAGCTTTCAGTAAATGACGAAGATGAAAAGGAAAGAATTTCAAATATGAATCTTGTTTCCACATCTCTAAGGAGTTCCTCATTACCCGTCTTATTTGTTAATTTGTATGCACTATTAAGTTGTTTACATTGTTTCCACTTCCTTTATGTAATGTGCATTTCAAGTAATGGAAAAAAGAAAACTTCATTGAATTAACTAACTATTTTATTTTATAATAACTAATTATTACATTGTAATAATAACGAAAAAAAAAAATATTTTAACTAAATATTACATTAATCAAGGACTTGAACCTCACCATCTTCATTATCTTTTTCTTCTTCCTCATCTGGGATTGGAGGTTGCAATTGTTCTTCTAATGCTTTCCTTTTAAACTTGTTACATTTCAGCTGCCATAATTTTTTTTTAACCTCCATTCATTAATGAGGTTTCCTTAGAAGAAAGCTTATTCTTGACATATTGGCTAACAAAATGCTCTTGAGAAAGACGGTTTTGTTTTAACTCCCTATTTGCGACCTTCCGGTCAACGGATCTTTACTTCTCAGTTGTCCATTGGTGAGTCATTAACTCGGCCATGTTAAAATTTTCAGACCCTCCTCCTTCTTGGGCTAATTTTCTAGCTTCTTTTGTTGTTGTTCTTCCTAAACCCTTTTCGTTTCTCGATATTACCTGCATTGAGATCAAAATTAGGGAGTGGTGGTGGGCCAGTCGGTGAAGACATTGGTGTACCGGGACTTGAGGTTGTTGGTGTAGAGGAACCGCCAGTGTCGTATGGTGACCTTGTAAGAACTGTATGCATATTTGCTAATAGAGCATAATTACATTTGGGCAAATCTTTTACAATATCATAACACCCTCCTAGTTCAAATGTTCTACCCTGTTTTAGGTGTCATTCCCTACGACACATTTTTTCCACATTCGACGGTGATTCATCACTCGATGGTGGCTTACAAGAACATTGAATGACATGAACAACATATTCATTTAATTTTTTACTCATTTTAGTGAAGCGAGTACACAAAGACTCTGGATCACGTGAATTTCTGCAAATGCATTCATCTTCGACAATTGAAAAACTTGTACCACGAACTCTTTTGACAGGAACATCCATTTGAGAATTTTGAGAATTCATTGTACATAAATTTTTTACTGATTTTTGTCTTAGATTAAAATGAGAAGAGTTTTGTTTAAGATTAACACAAATGCGTGTGAAAGATTGAGGTGTAAAGAAGGTGTGAGTTGAATTGAGTTTAAAATTCAGTATTTATAAGAGTTCCAGCTAGGACCGTTGGATGAAACTAAGTGATTGACGACATAGTCTTTGTCGAGCGACTAAGACATGGTCGCCAGCGACAAAGACTAAGTCGCTCGACCAAGACTTTGACGCGATGTGCATCTGCTCCAACAAACTCGTTTGAAAGGTTGTTTTGATGGTTTGAAAGGTGTATAATAGGTATTTTTGATCAAATTTGATTATTTGAAAGGTGCATAGGAAACGACCTTATAGGTCGTCCGTCGTCCAATGTTATTGCTATGAGCTTGCAAAACTCTAGAGCCCCCACATGAAATTGATTCACAAACCACCCTTTTGGATCCCCAAAAGATTTCTTTTTTGAGACGTCAATCTCCCCAATAGTTGTCATGGTTTTTTGTGTGGGATTTACTATTCTTAAAAGAAACAACTAATTCCAGAATAAAGATTTAAATAAAATTTATAGAATGTTTGAGTATCATTTTAGAAGTTAATTATTAATTTCTAAAAATAAAAAAGATAAAAAATTAATTTAGGTATATAATTTTAGAATAATTTTTAAAAATAAAAAAAATAATTTTTAATATATCAGATAAAATATTTTTATTTATGTTTTTGAGATTGATTTTTAATTATAATATCTAAATTCCAAACACCATTTTTAAGATTTAGAACATAGTATAGTGGTTTCTAGAACTACCGTAAAATAAAAGCATGGGTATGGGACTCTTTGGCATAAATGTCTTGACATAGATGAAGACTTGAAGTGGCAATTAAGGACTAAGTCAAAATTGGAAGGCATTGTCAAACAAGTCTCCGATGGTAGAAATTTTTCTTAAATGCACATTTACCGAATAATTAATTAATTAAGTAGCTCATTTCGATAAATAAATAAAGAAATAAATGAGCTCATTGATTACCATAAAATAACAAAAAAACACGTTATAAGGAATAAAAGTATTACAGTATAAAAAAAATGATCTCACGAGGGAGGGGACGACAAAACCTATCATTTTCTCTTTCGTCCATAAAAATACCCAATCAGAAAAGGTTAGTTCATGATTCCTGACTTTCTTTACATCACCTCCCTCTCTCTCAACTGAATCATAATCTCATCACATATTCATTCAGGTTCTGCTTCTGCTTCTGTTTTTTCTGTTACTAAGAGAGAAACCCCACACATACTCAAAACTCAGTATCAACATCAGAAAAACAGAGAGTTTTTGATTTCATGGTGATTGAAGGAGGAGGAGAAGAGAAACAGCATCAGCAGCAGCAGAAGGGAATGCGACTGGGTAAATACGAACTTGGGAGAACTCTTGGTGAGGGTAATTTTGGTAAAGTTAAATTCGCTAAGAATACTGAATCTGGGGGTGATTTTGCTGTTAAGATACTTGATAAGAAACACATTCTTGACCTCAATATCACCAATCAAGTAAGATTTTTATTTTTTTATTTTGTCAAGATACAAAATTTATTTATTCTGTCTTGTTTTTAATTAATGGGGTTTTGAATTTTTCGGTTTAATTGTGTTTTTCAGATAAAGAGAGAAATTGGGACTTTAAAGCTTTTGAGACATCCTAATGTTGTCAGATTGCATGAGGTTTGTGTTTTATTGCTTTAATTCTTTTGTATATTTTCTGTGATTTCCTGAGATTCAGATAGGAAAGGTATTGATTTTTTAAGGACCCTTTTTTGGGTTTGGAAAGTGGGTTTCCCCTTTTTTTAATTTTTTTTTTCTTCTTCACTATGATTGCTAGCTGCAATGACCACACAAGACAGATATAGTTTAATGCCTTCTCTAACCCTACGCGTTTGCGAAAAATGGAAAAGTCCATGATAAAATACTGTTTGCTAGTCATCATTTCACTTGGGTGTTGCTCGAAGTCACTTGAATGTGAAGTCATTCTTGTTGTTTGTTTGTTTTATTTTGGTAATGTTTACTTCACATTGTTTTGTCTTGTATTGCATTAAATTTGTGGGCATCCAGTTCAAAAGCTATTGAGAAATGAGCAGAGTCGCTTACTAATTGACTAGGCTCTCGATGTCTATGTAGGAGTAGGACTATTCTAGTGTCAACATGTAATACAGCGAGTCTTATTTTAGCCATTAAGTTAGTAGTTTCTTTATCTATTGCTTCAAGCGGATAATCAAGCTTCTCAACGGTAAACTTTGTCACCACTCGTATGCTATGTAAACTGGTTTAGAAAAGTACATGTATGGTAGTTAATGTAATACGTGTCGTGAAGACTTGTGATCGTCTTTGTTTTTTTGTTAATAATTTCTAAGTTTGTCTAAACTTTTGTTTTCTTTTTTTTGTAATTTTGTAGGTCTTGGCCAGCAAAACAAAGATTTACATGGTTTTAGAACTTGTTATTGGTGGCGAATTGTTTGAGAGAATTGTGAGGAGCTAATTGATTTTCTAATTTTTCATTTTCGTACTTCAGCTTTCTGGATGTATCATGTTCTGATTCGTTTTGTTTTCGTATACTTGGCATGTTTCCTGAAGGACTTCAAAGGGAGACTTTCTGAAATTGAAGGACGGAAGCTCTTCCAGCAGTTAATTGATGCCGTGGGATACTGTCACGAAAAAGGTGTCTACCATCGAGATCTTAAGGTGTGAACTTCTCTCTTGGAAACTCTTCCTTTTTCTTATACAGAGCCTCTTATTCTTTATTCTTCGTTCGTTATATGGATAACATCTAGGAAGTACTTTAGTTGAATGACTCAGTCTAATGAGCTTGCATTAGTTGATGATTGGTCATTTAAAGGCATGTGTTGTTTCCCATGGCAGCCTGAAAACGTTCTTCTTGACGCAAAAGGGAATATAAAGATATCGGATTTTGGACTCAGTGCTTTACCTCAACATGTTCGGGTACATATGCTTTTTTTGATTAAGATTATCGCTGGACAATAAACACTTGGTCTAATCAATAGATGAAATCAATTAGTACTCATTCCTTGTTTCTTTTACGCCTCTGGAAACCAGGGTGATGGTTTGCTGCATACAACCTGCGGAAGTCCACACTATGTTGCCCCTGAGGTATTCAAAACTGCAAAGTTCTTCAACTGTATGTTATATGGCTTGAATTGTTACTGATTTACTATGCTCTGGCCGTTTTGCATGCAGGTTCTAGCCAATAAGGGGTATGATGGATCCACATCGGATCTTTGGTCATGCGGAGTCATCTTATACGTGATTCTTACAGGGTATCTTCCTTTTGATGATAAGAATCTTGCAGTCCTATATCATAAGGTACCCTAAATTGGTGCATGTCCTTCTAGAAAAACATTACATCTTTGACATTCCAAAAACTGTTAGGCTTTAACTTATGCCTTCCAATTGTGGTTCTCTTGACAACATAAGATATTCAGAGGAGGCGCTCCACTTCCCAAGTGGTTGTCATCTGGCGCTCAAAACCTGATTAGGAGGATTCTTGATCCGAACCCAAAGACAAGGATAACAATTGTGGGGATCAAAGAAGACGAGTGGTTTAAGCAGGACTACACTCCAACAAATGTCGAAGATGATGATGAAGACATCCACATTGACGATGAAGCGTTTTTGATACAAGAAGTTGTATGCACTTCTGAAATTTATAGTTTCATTAATCATTTCCCAAGTATTTATTATCGATAAGGTTTTATGGAAATTTGATTGGAGCTCAATTTTCTTTTGAAGCCAGCAGATGTGGAGAAATATCTAAATCAACCGACTTTGATTAACGCCTTTCAGCTAATCAGTATGTCCTCATGCCTGGATCTGTCAGGGTTTTTCGAAAAGGAGGTGAGCAGTCCAGTTCACTGTCCATTTACCTGTTCTCTATATATATATATCCTTCTTAAAACAAAAACTTGTCCATAAATGTGTAGATCGTGGTAACTGGAGTGATCTGATGTATGGGAATTTTTCTTACCAATGTTATAGCGAGCATAAATTCTTACTTTATTTGTAGGATGCTTCTGAGAGGAAGATTAGATTCACATCAAACCATTCTCCGAAAGATTTACTTGAGAAGATCGAGGATATCGTTACAGAAATGGGACTCCAAGTCCGGAAAAAGAATGGGATGGTAAGTAAAAGTCAAAATACCCATATCTAATCCCTTTTGCATTCTATTGTTTGCCTTCCATTAATAAGAGTATGATGAATTTTTTTCTCTTCATCTACTCTATTTACAGCTTAAGATGCAAGCACGTAAGGGTCATAAGAACCCAGGCAGCATATCCGTTGCAACAGAGGTATTTGAGAGCAAAAGATTTTTTTCAAGTCCTAATACACTGCAATATGACTGCATGATTTGTGCTGCTCGAAACCTGTAAAATTTTGGGTTTGTTTGTTACTTAGTTACTATTGATTTGAATTCGTCAGGTTGCTTATCCAGTGTTATTTATAATGAATTTTCAGGTTTTTGAGATCAGCCCATCTATATATGTGGTAGAACTAAGAAAAGCATATGGAGATCCAATACTGTACAGACAGGTATTTGATGCTATGCTATGCTTTCTTTTTTTCTTTCTTTATAGTTTTGTGTATCCACTGCAATGAAAAATTCAAGTTTAAGCTTCGTATTAAAATAAAGTTCATTAAGATGTGTTAAGTCATAGTCTGACCAACAATACGGTTGAGTGCTTGAGAGGACAAATTTGTGATAACTATGCCATATAATAACTTCGGATAAACAATGGTGATTGCAGTTGTGTACAAAGCTAGCCGAAGAACTAGGAGCTGCCAAACCAAGCTTCTAACTTCTAAGAACATAGTAGCTGGTGCAGAATAGCAGTGAAGTAAATCTATCAACAGCTATCACAGTGCTGTAAATTTGTCACAAGTACAAAAAAATGAAAGAACTAATAGCTTAAATTTTAGTAAATCTCAGCACAAGTTATACAAGGAAGGCTCTTGTAGGGTTATAAAGGTTCGGGTATTTAGGACTGAACTCTTGTAATTAGCTTTGTGCTTGTAATTAGTTTTGCTTACTTAATCTTCCCGGCCATTTAAGGGATTGCCCATTTCTGTTTTTCGCTTAGTGGGCAAGAAATGCGGAAATTCTGGATCATAATTCAAAAATCGGAGACATATGGTTGGTTCCCTGGAATACCAGCGGTAGCCATAGCATCTCAGGGTTAATGGGCGATTGAATGAGTGTTGTGGCAATTGGCAGGTAATGGTGGTGCACCACTGACAGACCGAACTGGGTCCATAAATCTGCTTGTTACTAGGTGGAACATTTAGAAAGAAGAGGTTAGGCCTGAGTGGTGGCCAATACACACTGATTAATATCCTTGCTCAGACTTGAATATAAAAAAAGCTCGGAACCACATCAAACGTAATACTGGATTAACATGAATTTGCTTCGGCAACCAGTTAATAGGCTGCCTGGTTCGCCATGCCGCTTAACAAAAAGAAAACACAAGTTGGCAACATATGCAGAAATATTTAAAACTTCTTTCAGTGGAGCCAATTGGTACTTCTGTAGAGCAACCATCTTAGCCAGCGGGAAAGTGTAATGACAGACACAAAAGATAAGTCCAATACTTCTACCACCGGTAGATTGTAAGAGAATATAGTCTGAGAGTGTACGAAAGGTGTAAAAAAATGTGGATCTTTGGTAAAAACAATCATTCATTAATCGGCCGTTTCCTATTTTCATTGTTCAACTATTTGAAAACACAAAAAAACCATCGTTCAACTATTTGACAACATAAAAAACCAAAAACTCTGCCTTTCATTTTGTCATTTTTAAGGTATAATGTTCTTGGTTTATTAAGAACTATTGTTTTTAGAACTTTCTCTTAAACTACAATTGACATGGAATAAGTTTTTTGAGATAAAATTATAACAAAATAAATAAATTTCTCTCTTTATTTTTTTAAAAACGTGTGTGAATGATAAAAAAAATATGCTCTGTATCTTGAAGTACAGAGCAGTATGAACATTGAAATATAGTTCATTCAATTATTTTACTAATTGTGCGCACATGAATATAACGAAAAGTAACAAACCCTAGCCAAATTGATTCATCCAACAACCTTGGTTGTTAAAAAATATGGTAATCGATATAGATTGGTTTGATTATCGGTTGAACTAGAGCCGATACCCTATAATCTTAATCATTAGTAAAATTTTGTTTTTCATATTCTTTATTTAAATAGTTATTTGAATGAACTTCTACTCACATTGTAAATATATTATGAAGTGAGTTAACCTTGAAGGTATTGATGTAATTGATTTTCATTACGATAGATTTTTTATTCAAGAATTTTTTTTACTCAAATATTATTGACTAAATTTTATATTTTTTCCAAGATGAAAATAGTACGTGTAAAATATAATTTTTTTGTAGTATTAGATTTTTCAGTATCCATTAAAAAAAAGAAGATAACTTTTCATTATTCTTATAATATGAGCATTATAATGAAAAATTGTCATAAAATCTTTGTTTAAATTAACCGCTATCCCTGCAAAGGGATTATATTCCTGCTTAAAATCTTTGATATTTCTAATTTCTTGTAGTATCTTTTATGCTTTCTAAGTTATAAGTCTGCTTTGCTCTGATTGTTTTGCTCTATAGCTGAGGTTTTATGCGATTTAAAGGGATTATATCCCTGCAAAGTTGATTAATGTGTTTGATGTATTTCTATTGTTTTATTATACCATAATGAAAATCTTGGCTTGGAACACACAAGGGTGTGGCCAAAAAAAATATATCTTAAAAACATCCTACAATCGAAAAAACCAAATATTTTATTTCTGTCAGAAACAAAAGCTAAAACAGGATTAATGAGAATTATCCTGAATTACTTCCCCAATAATCATATTGTAGACCCACTTTGAATGAGTGGATGGTTTCCACTTTGAATTGGTTTAATGGAATCTGGATATGTTTAATGTAATTGTTAAAAATAATTTACATTCAAAGAAGTGGCTTCCTTGCTTCTATGGATCTCCTAAGAAAGAGTATAAACTAAAAGTACTAAGTCATCTAGAGGAGACAACTCAGAGAGTAAATCCCATATTAATTCCATGGTTAGTCATATGTGATTTAAATTTTATTCTTCACATAGAAGAAAAAGAAGGTGGTCTTCCTTTTAATAAAAATGATTTAGCTCCAATTCATAACTTAATTAATAGAACATGTCTAGAGGATTTAGGCTTTAAAGGAAATATTTTCACCTGAAGTAATTAAAGAGGAGTGGCTACCATTAAGCAAAGACTTGATAGATCCTTAGCTAGTGCAGAGTGGAATTTATAATTCAAAGAGGCAATTCTAGAAAATCGGTAGCAATAGGGTCAGATCACATCCTATTTGCTTATCTTTAAATTCTTTTCATTTCCAGTTGCAAATTCTCTTTAAATTTTATGATACCTGGTTAAAGGAACCTTCTTGCATAGAAGTGATCTAGGAATCTTGGAAAAATGGAGAAAATATGAATACAACAGGTCTAGTAAATAATTTCTTTATATTGGGATAAAAACTAAGCTTTTGGAGATAAAGAATGTGTTTGGGAACCCTATTAAAAAAATCAGAAACTTAATAAAAGACATTGAAAAACTATCAGCAAAGGTAAGTAATGCAAGATACTCAAACCTGATAGACTATAAACTAAGGGAATTAGAAGCTTTAGACAATACTCAAGAGGAGATTGTAAAACAACTGATGCAGATCAGAAGCGTGTAAAGATGATAATAAACCGCAGCGGAATAGAATTATTGAAAAGTAACCGGTAGAATGGGTAGAAATCGATAGATTTTAGTTGATCTTCAAAGAGATATCCTAAAATCTACGGGGTTATCTAGACTTCGTTAATTTACTACGAATAACGACTATAGATATGAGATTGGTATTTAGACTTCGGGGTAAACTCAACTATGAATAAAAATAAAAATCAATAAACTCAACAAGTTTGATAAAATAAAATAATTTTAATTAATCAAAAACTCCCCGTAATTTTCGTTTTTGTAGCTCCTTATATAGATAACTCCTACTAAACAAACCCTAAACTTATCAAAAACCTATAAACTTGTTTCCCAAGGTATCTACTACCTTTAGAAAACTTTCCTAACTTATTAAAACTCTTAAAATAAACTTCTTGACTCTTCCAAAATTACCCTAAATAATAAATCCGAAAATTAATTATTTTATACTAAAAATAACATTAATAAAATATAAATAATAATAATAAAATAAGATACTATTTTCCATAAATCTCCCTCCATCAACAACAATCAAGAAATAACACAATAAATTTAGGTGATAAAAACACTAAATCTTTTCATATAACAACTTTAAAAAGAAGGAAAAGAAATCAAATAGATTGCATACAAGAAAAAAATAACATTATAGTCTCTACTAGGTCTGAAATTGAGGAAGTCCTAACTTCATACTTTTTGGAATTATTTACAGAAACTAATTGTGCAAATGATAGTGAAATCTTTTCAAACATAACTCTATGCATACTGAAAAAGAAAATCTAACTTTAACTAGTATTCCTTCTGACGAAGAAATTTGGAAGGTGGTTAAAAAGCTTTGATATAGGAAATCTATCATATATTTAGAAGTTATAGTTATTTTCTTGTTTAGTATTTTTTGTATTTAGAACTCTAGTTACTTTAGGTATTAGCAAAATCCTATATAAATGAATATGGGATTGTCCCAAAGATATCTTATATCAAATACAATGCTATTATTATTCATTTAACACGAATTCTCTTTATCTATTCTATCCCTAGTTTATTATTATTCTTATTCGGATCTCTTTCGTCTCCTTCATCCCTGGCAATCTCAAATATTACATTCTTCTCTTATCATTCTACATTAGATGGCCTTAGAGCCAAGAATTTTAGATTCTCATCTAAAATTCGATCCTTAAAACCCTAATCTAAAAAAAAAAACTTTTATTTTCTTCTCCAGAAAGTTTTATTCCTTTTAGACAATGGGAAAAGAAATTACCGTGGAACTAATTAATTTCAAACTCTAAGAAATTTTCGAAAGAATTAACCAATAAGTTTAACAATAAGTACAATGGAGGCCCTTAGGGGCTTAGACTATTTTGTGGTTGGGAGAGGAATAAGGAAATGGGCTAGTTGAAGTAAACATACTTTTCACATACGCGCGGTGCTTCACACTGAAGCACGCACGCTCGCTCGGGCTCGAGCTCGGGTGCGGGTGCGGGTACAGGTGCGCTTGCGCTTGCGGTTTGCGTTTTGCGGTTTGTGGACTTGCGGCTGTGGTTGTGGTTGCGGGTGTGGGTGTGACTGTGGCTACTGCCGCGGGAATGAGTATGGTTGCGGGTACGGGCGTAGCTCAGGCTGCGGGCCAACCAAGACTTACCTTTTTTGAAAAAAATATGTTTTCTTAAAGAATTTAAAACCAAAATAAAAATTTTCTTTAAATGTGGGGCGTCTGACCCGGCGAGATCTTAGATGAATTAAATAGAGAATTATTCTTGACCGTTTTAAATCCGTTTTAAAACATTATGTCCGTGCTTAATGCACATAATTTATTTTTAATTGATTACCATCAATGCCATTCTCTTCTTCAACCTATAAAGAAAACGAATTTCACCATTTGAACTCACTCCAGAAGCAACTACTATCCTGTCTTCTTTTCCCCTCTTCTTGCTTTATTTTTCGCACATTGCTTGTTTATTTCCCTTCCCTATCAATTGTTGTTGAGTTCGTTTGAGGGTGACTAGTATTGTGATTATACTAGTCATAACGGTCAGTTCTATCCTTGACACATCTCCGCTGTTGGGATATATCATCTCTGATTCTTGAGGAGTACCCAAGGACTATTGTGTTAAGGACAATTTGCTGAGAAGGTGGCTCTGTCCATTGTGTGTTTATAAATCAGAGATTTATTAACCTTAACAATCTTCTTCTGTTTTAGCATTTTCATTGTTGCAGATCCAACGTAAATTGGTTGGAAAATACTACGAGAGGGGCAAGGAAATCGCTACACAACAACTAGTTCGGATTTTTCAAAACAGAGTCACCATACAAATAATACAGGTGGAAACCATGATTCTTGGTTGGAAACAGCTGAAACTGGATTTCTATGCACTTGAGGGGATGTGATTAATTGTGCCCAAAAAAAAGGATAGGCGTGTTGTCTTCATACTTCCTTGGTTGGAGAGAACCACTGGTTCAAATATAATGTTCACAACATTTCCTAAACCGTACAAAGATGAAATTTAATGTATATCGAATGCCATCAGCGATTACCTTAGGTAGCTCCTTAAAGATCGGGTTAACAACTCTCAACTGATGTTTATATGGAATTAACTGATATGATCATATACCATACTTCTTTGACTAATATCTAACTTTTATATTAATATTTTTTGATTATCATATAATTTTTCTTAATCATGGGTATGAAAACTTTGTTTATAAACTTTTATCAAAATATTATGTTTTATATTGATTCTGTAAAAGAGTATATTTCGAAACTATGAAATTTATGTATCACTGGATCAATTGATTGCATGAATTAAAATTGTATTACAGCTACCAAGTTTTGATTCTTATCAAAACAGTAAAATAAGCTTTGAATTGAATTTTTGAACTAGTTTCTAATATGTTTGCAAAAAATGATTTAATGAACTAATAAAATCTGAGTTAAATTGGAAAATTGTCTAGTTTTACGTGATATATCTAATTTTAACTAAATGATTTCTATCATTCAAATTGTTTTGTATGCATATTACGGATGCTAAAATCCCACGAAACATATATCTCATTATCTTAGCTCTTGTTTAGAACATTGACAAAGAAATTTCTACGATAACACAAGATTGAACAAAGAAAATATCATAATACCTAAAAAAAATAAATACATAAATGGAAATAGTTGCAAATAGAACCGTGCAAGAACAAGATGTTAATTTAGGAAACTTGGGAAATCAGACAATAGAGACTCCTCAAGAAAGAGAAGTAGTAGAAAAATCCCAAGGACCACAACCCTTGAATGATCAAGCAAACAATCCAGTTGATCAATCACATGAAGAAGTATCTCAAAATAGGGTTATTCATCGACTGATAGAAGAAATGAATGAAATGCGCAAGGACCAAAAGACTTGTGCAGAAAAAATTGCTCTCTTAACTCAAGAGAACCAAATGCTTAAACAAAAGGCCCAACAGATTGCGGAAGCATCTGGAACTAGAATACAGGGCAAGAGGTGAGCTCAAACAGATCCGCGAAAAATAAAGCAAGAATTAATCAAAATCAAAGAGTGACGTTAGTGGAATCCGCACGTGATACATATTTTAATTCAAGAGAAAACAAGATAAATCAGCGGTATGAATCTGACGGGCTAGATTTGACGATTTAGAACTGAAAAACAACAAATGGAAAAAATATTTTGAGGCCATGGAACAAATGAGGGAAGAAATCAAAACATTCAAGAATAAACAGGAGGGTGGAAGACTTGAATAAAGAAACCATAAAAACACCATTGGCTTCACACCTTGCGCATACGTCTATCCCGCATAAGTGCAATCTTCTCATCTTTGAGTGTTATGATGGGACGAAGGACCCAGTGGCTCACTTAAAATACTACAATCGCAACATGACCCGTTGGGAACATGATGATATTATCATGTGCATATATTTTCCTTTAAGCTTGAAAGGGTTAGCATTATCATAGATGTACAATAAACCAACAAATGCTGGAATGTACAAGTTATTTGCACTTGCGTCTTGGGCAGAGGAGTCTATCTGAGATTACACTGATCGATGGAAAGCGATCTGTCAGGCAATAGGAAATGTAACTCCATAAATTTTTATTAACTGCTATAAATGGGGGATAGCTAACCGTATGAGCCCACTCTTTGAAGATATTCATGGGAAATATCCGAAAACCGAAAGGGGTAGTGATATTATTGAAAAATATGCAAGGTTGCAAGACATTCAAAAACAACATCCGAGAAGAATTTCCCAACATTAGAGGGTTGCCAACATGACAAATTTTGTAGAACCATCAACAAGTTCCGGAAAGGGGGTTACGGGCGAAAATCCTAATATTGAATTCAAAAGGGGCAGGGCGTATGAAGAAAGAAAATTCAACAACCAATTTGAGGATTGAGTTTATACTAAACTCAACACCCCATATACGCAAATTTTGAACGCCATAAAAAACAGACGATATTTTGAATGGACATGGACAAAAGGAAAGTAACCGTCATATACACAGGGATCAAAAGATTATTGTGAATATCATTGCTTTCATGGCCATCCTACGAACAGATGCAAGAATTTGAAAATACTAGTCCAAAAATTGATCGATATGGGAGAGTTGAAAGAATTTCTTTATTTTCCAATCCTCCACCAAAACTCAACATGGGAAAAACTATAAAAATTCCCCAAAATAACTGAATTATAAATATGATTTCATATTCTGAGTCGAGTCAATCATCTATTAATGCAACTATTGACAAAAAGTTGCGTAAAAGGTCCACAATCATGAAGTCTTCAAAGTTGCGGGAAGAGTCACAGAAACATGAGAAGAATGGATGGCTTCCCCGTTAAATTTTTCAGCGGTCGAGGTTGATCAGGAAGTAGAAACACATAGTGATCCATTGGTACTCACTCTACCCCCATCGGGATGGAATATAAAGAAGATCCTCATGGATGGAGGAAGTTCACTAAATGTGTTATTTTATGACACATTCCGAAAATGGGGTCAAAGGACGATTAACTTATACCTTCTTGTTACACTATCTATGGGTTTAACGGGGTGGCATCAAAACCAAAAGGAGAGATTCTACTCGACGTTATGGCAGAACCAATAAGCATATTGACTAAATTCAGTGTAGTAGAAGAACCATCTCCATATAATGCCATTATTGATAGACATTGGGTCCATCAATTGAAAGGAGTAACCTCAACATATCACCAATACTTGCGAGTCCCAACACCGCAAGGGGAAATGGAAATAAAGGAAATCAGAATGTTGCAAGGTCTTGTATTCTCGCGGAAACTCGCATGAATGAGGAACGAGTTCAACAGTAACAAAATAAAAAAAGAGTAAAAAATAAAAGCCAAAGAAGAAGCAACAAATAAGACAGTTTCCATGAATCTGAAAAAGACTCTGGATGGTCATCATAAACAATGGTGTGAACAACTTCATAATACTTTATGGGCATACCACACAACAAGAAGAGAGGTTACGCTTCAAAGGATGGGAAATTATCAAAGAAGATTGGCAAGAGAATACAATAGAAAAGTGAAGTTGTGGAACTTTGTGGAAGGACAATATGTTCTATGGAAAATCCCGGAATATCAAAGGGATAAGAAAGCAAGAGTGCTTGCACCTACATGGGGAGTACCTTATATAAAACAAGATATTACGGAACAAGGTTCATACCGCTTGCGGAATATGGATGGAGAAATTTTATGGCATCCATGGAACGTAAAATATCTCAAACCATATTACTCTTAAACCATCAATGCAATCATACAATAATTTGGCTTCATATTCGGTAAAGCAGAACAAATGCAATCTCTCTAGAAATTCCATGTAAATGTCTGTGAGTGTATGATTATTGGATCTTTCTCCACAGGGATGCCTAATATGACATTAATTATTTTATCAGGAACTCTCCATTTCAGGAGGTGCTCTTGGGACCGCATCTTAATTTCATCCTGGCCAGAGAGAAATTACAGTGCTACAACCCACAAAGTAACCCGAGGTACAAAATTGCCTTACGGATAATCAATACACACTCATTCAATGCACTAAAAATCAATATATATTCAAAAATTTTTTTTTACAAGGGCAAAAATACAAGGAAAAATGAAAGTGCAAGTACAATTTAAAAGAAGGAAAAAAAATAAGATGTAGGAGGATTGGCATTAAAAGGAGGGTTTCAGGGATTTCTTTGCGCTTATAGACTTTGGAAAATCCACCGGCTTTTACTCTATCAAGAATGTTGTTGACCGCTTTTGCAATTCCAACTCGAGTTTCGACCCTCAACCAAGAAATATAAGCTTTTGTGGCTTCAAGCTCCCTCTTGCACTGATCTACTTCGGATGTATACTTTTGGACATTCGCTTTCCAAAAAACTATTTTTTCTCTCTCTGAAGCTAAGTCCCGAACTAAGCTTTCATTCTTCAGCATTTCCTGCTTTCCTTTGTCCTCAACCTATTTGGTTTTGGAGGATAAAAGTTTTAGCTGATTTTGCGCTTCATTAGTCTTGAGAAGCAAGCTCTAGTTGATTTTGCGCTTCATTAAACTTGATAGAAGAAAGCTCCAGCTGCTTGTTGAGTTCTTCCATCTTAGTATTTGCAGAACCAAGATCTCCTTCAGCCTTAGCAGCTCTTGCAGCTGCATCCTTGAATTTTTCTTCAAAATCTGAAACAAAAACAACAGGTTAATCAATGCGGAAATAATATTCAACTTCAAATATGCAGTAAAATAGGATACCTCTTGCGAGGGATTCAAACTCTGCTAATTCGAGAGCCATTGCATCTTTAAAAACATCAAGGAAATCATATTCCCTTGAAAGCTTATGATAATTAGCAAAGAGTTATTGGATATCTTGACGACACTGATTTAATTCTAAGTCGTTCTTCCGCAACCGATTTGATTCATTTGTACACCTTTCTACTTCTTTATGTAAGCGGAACATATCACTTTCATGTATGAGAATAGTGTCAGATAGGCTGCGGATTTTAACTTGAGCATCCGCAAGTGTTTTCCCTTTAGCATGAGCCTCTGAAGCTGAGTCATCTTTGTCTTTAATAAGTTGCGCCATGTACAAAGAAAACTGAGAGTTGTGATGTGACCCAGAACGAGAAATTCTCGTAAGGATATTCTGACGTTCCACACAGAGTTTGCGATTCTCTTCTTCCAATCTCCCAGATCGTGCCCGTGCTTCAAGAACGCAATCCTTAGTCCACAATAAAGTAGCATTAAATTCCTCTCCATATAAAAGCCGGTGATTCGATTCTAATTCATTTTACTTCAAGGTGGCCAGATTATTTCTATCGAGGAGGTTATTAAATCTTGTCTTGATCTCCATATTTTCATTATTGACTTCTAAAACATGATCTGTCAAGAGCCTAACTCTATGTTGCAGCCTAGTCACAAGTATGAATCCCCCGTTGATCCCATAAAGTAATTCAGAAAACAAGTAAACAATTTAAGAAAATTGACGAAATAAAAAGAATTAAAATTTGATTTTGAATATCAAGCAACTGTTGGCGAAGTGCATCGTTTTCCTTCAAACCCGCAACTTCTTCTTCTACAATACTAAATTGGGTCTCTATCTTTTTGGATCGTCCCTTAAAAAATTTATAAGTTGTATGTGCAGCGTTTTGACCCCGGGCAAGCTGCAATTTGTAGGATTGAAGTTATAAATAGATGAAAATAAAATGAAATCTAAGGTTGTTAAAACAATAAGAATACCTGCAAGAGAGCTTGTTACGGAAAAGAATATATTTCACCATCCGCTAGCGCAACTGTCTCCGCAAGAGAAGGAGGTTGATTTATATAAAAGGAGGGCTCGAAGGGTTAACCTTGGCCTCTTAGCCAGACATCTTTCATTGTGTCATACGGTGCAGACAACATGTACACCCGCAATTTAGCGACCGTAGGACTATCTGATTCCACCGACAAAGAATCGCAAGGAATAGATAATAACTCATTTGACATAAACCAATGCAAGGCTTCTTTCTTATCGTTCATGAGATTTGAATCTCCCGCAATTCCCTTGCCTTTATTCTTCTGCGGGATTTCTTCACTTATTTGCACTGTATCAGCGACAGTCACACTTGCAACATTATCTACGGTAGGAGCAGTTTTTACCATAATACTTGTCATTTCACCTTCTACTGCTCTAGTACTGTCCGACTCATCTGTTACCGCAGCGTTAAACTGCTCGCCCTCTTCAACTACGATATTTTCCAACTCACACTGAAGGGGGAAATCCTTCTTATTGGATGAACCATCTTCACTTGTTGCAGGTTCAAGTGGATCATCAACAAATAAGGGATAAAGTTGAAAAATGAAGCTATAAGATCAACAACTCGGTACGAAAAATTGATCGCAACATCTGAAGTTTCCACCGCAGCAACAACTTGTTCCGCAGACACAAATTTTATCATCTGAAGTGGTATATTCTGCTTTTCTTCATGTCTTTCCGGAATAGAGCTATCCTCATCTCTTAAAATTGGTTGATGAAGGGAAGAACTACAAATTTCTCCTTCCTCCCTGTCAGTGGAAGCACGGGGTCTATCCTTATCTTTCTTCTGACCCTGCCAATGTCCCACAAGAACTCATTAAATAAAATTCATAAGCATCATGAGAATTCAGTTGGATAAATCAATACCTTTTTCTGAAGGAGATGCGACTTTGCGCTTAACCCCCGAATCTACTTTCGAACTTCCTTCAGCTTGCGGCTATAAAAAGAGAATCTACAGTTAAACAATGTTTAAAGTATGATATAAAAGGATAAATATAGTTTTACATACCACAGTGATAAGTGAAAAATTGAAACCATAAAAATTTAACCGCTAGGGGCAGTAAACATCAAAACGCGTTAGAAGGTTGTAAACTACGCTTTCTTGGATGAACCCGAAGACTCATGGACCTTCAATGATCATAGGAGTGAGGTACCATTTAAAATCATTATCATCGTGGATTTTTTCCTTTAAAGGATCCTGCGTCCCAGGAATGAACTTTAACCATTGAATTATCAATATCCCATAACAAACGGAATCCTTCACCACTTCTGTGGCCTGGACCAACACTCTATTTTTTATAATTCTTCACGGCTATGTTGTCCTCATATGTAGCATGGAAGTTTTCGACTATGTAATGTGTACGTTCCGTAGGGTCGGGAACGTAAAAGGTGAAGTTTGTTTTTCCCTTGCTTTGCATGCTACATTCATCCAACACGCGCCACCAATTCCTGTTATATTGAGTAATCGATCGGGATAAACCATGCTGGGACTTGTTACGACTTGCGAGAACCTAAAATTGGAAAGAATTCCCGCCGTGGTACAGAGGAAGCTGCAATCCCGCATCCAATGCTCCCACGGGCATTAACAGCCTGTTGTTGATGTATTTAAACTCCTCCATCATCTCTAATGAAATTTCATCTCCTCAACATGATCGTAGAAGGAAACTTTGAAAATCGCTGAAGATTGTGTTTCCTTTTAAATTCCTCAAGGTTCATCGACCTAAAACTCAAGTTTTCATGTGACCGCTTATTTTTAGGAGCTGGTTTGCTGGCCGCAATAGGTACATCTGCGGATTTTATTAAGTTAAAAGGATGAACTCTTGAACTACCAGATTCATCTACCCCCTTCTTCTTCAACGCAGCATAACGGGATGACTTCATGTTTAAAGGATGATCATCCTGATGAGAAGCATCACCAAAAACTTTACTATCATTCTTTCCATCTATGATACATTTTTATCTACATAGAAAATAAGAGAAGATAAGTACACCATGATCAAAAGCAAGAAAAAAACAGAAATGTTGCAAAGCAGAAGAACAAAAAGATGTCCATTAAATCAAAATACAGACCAACAAACAATTTTCTGATCAAAATCATGATAAAACAACCAGACATCAAAACAAAAGTATTATCATCATCATTATCACCATTTACTTCAACAAATAATAAACAGATAAACAAGAACATCATCATCATCATCACTGATTATTCTAAAAAATTTAGTTAAAGAGATTGATAAATAAACAAATACATTAAGGGAAAAGTTAAGAGGATTACCTGTAACGAAGTAAAAGATAGAAGGAAAATATGTTGATTGAAAAGAAAAACTTAATCCCGATGCAAAAATCCCTAATCACAGAAGTTCAGGAGAATGAAAAAGCACTGATGAATCTTTGAAAAGTTCAGAAGAATGAAAAGTACAAAAACTTTAATAAGAAGAAGACAAAGGATATAAAGAATGAAATAAAAGATACGACTAACATTAAATAGAATAAGACTGAAACTGACGAACCGTCGAAAAGTGAAAGAGAGAGAAACTTTATCAGAAATATGATTTCCTCGAAACCGCCAACTGACATAAACGTGTGTGTGTGTGGGTGGGTGGGGGGGGGGGGGGGGAGTTATTGCTAGCGTGGAAATCGGTAAAAAGTAAAGTTAAACGTGGGAAGAGAAGTCATTGCTAGCGTAAAACTTGTGAGGGTATAAATCTCAAACTACACGTGGTCCAGTACTATAGAAGGAGTATCAAATTATAATAAAATGAGAAACACTGAAACAAATCTTTATAAGAAGTACTGACACAAACAACTTTGTTGCATGATCGACATGTGAGCTGTGGGAAAGTATGGCACACTGCTCGAAACTTATAGCTTTGTTGCGTGACTGACACACAAAGCCTGAAACAGTAAAGGAAACTGACAAACATCGATGTATGAGAGACACATTTCAGTTGAATAGGTTGCGGAACAAAAGGAGCTAAAGCATGACACGTCACTTTCAATAGCCATATGTCAGACAGGCCATGAGTCTAATAAGACCGCAACGTTCATCCAAATCCTAAAATAACAACTTGAGTATAAATCCGCAGTAGAAGTGCGGGAATCAAGCAAAAATCTGAAGGAAATATGAAGTACGCAAATCAAGTCTTGAGGGAAATACAAATAAGTCTTGCGGGATTACACTTCGCTCCAAAGACTGGATAAGAAAAAATAGGTGGAAAGTTAAATTGGAGGGACCCATAAAATTGGTTATAAATACCAAACAGGAATAAAGACGGGAAAAAATTGGTTAGAATTGGACATAAGGAATAGGATCAGAGCAAAGAGTTTAGGTATGAGACTTGTGTTAATTTCATAGTTAATTTGTTCTTTGATTAATTTGACTTTAAATTATAAAGCATAGCATCCTTCTGTAACATACTATAATACCCCGATTCGGCAGGTAGGGTTCGCCGTATGGAATGTAGGTAATGGTTTGTCTTTTTCTAACACCGAGGCCTTTTCAGCACAGTTGGCTCCAAAGTTGACAAAAAGCTGTGCAGTTAAGCGTGCTTGGGCGGGAGTAATCCAGGGATGGATGACCTCCTCGGAAGCTGCTGCTGGATAACCGCAGCGGTGCCCGTTGAAAACCCCACACTGCCGGATAACCACAGTGGCTAAGTGGGGACAATATCGGTGGAAGGTCGGGTCATTACAAAATGGTTTCAGAGCCGACGACGGATCACCTGCCAAGGATGAAAGAGTACGCTGGACGGGGTGTTCCAGGTATTGGTCTCATGGGTGGCAGGGAACGTCGGAGATCTGGGCGTGTATTAAAGGTGGTGGTATTGTAATACCCCGATTCGGCAGGTAGGGTTCGCCGTATGGAATGTAGGTAATAGTTTGTCCTTTCCTAAAGGTGGTGGCATTGTAATACTCCGATTCGGCAGGTAGGGTTCGCCGTATGGAATGCAGGTAATGGTTTGTCCTTTCCTAACACTGAGGCCTTTTCAGCAGAGTTGGCAAAAAGCTCTGCAAAGCGTGCTTGGGCGGGAGTAATCCATGGATGGGTGACCTCCTGGGAACCTGCTGCTAGATAACCGCAGAGATACCCGTTGAAAACCCCACACTACCGGATAACCGCAGTAGCTAAGTGGGGACAATATTGGTGGAAGGTCGGGTCATTAACATACAATGATGAATAAAAATAATACTAATCTTTACCACCCGTGGATTGTGATCCAAAATCCTAGATTTTTGGTAATCAGAATACCCATGTATCATAATTAAGAACATTAGTGGAAGAATCATCTTAAAATTAGAATTCAACCTATCTAATGGGACAACCAAAAAACTAAAACTTCCATTTACACATGGGACGGAAGGAATATATTTTTATCTAAAACAATTATTTAAAATGAATGTTTTGTTTGAGTATTTGCTATTCCGAATGCCATAAATTTATATTTTCACAGCTAGCCGTTTAAAATCTTGTAATTTTTCATGGTCATGGACTTCGGCCCTTGAACCTTTTTTGCCACCACCATGATGATGTCGTTAGCAACAATTCTCACTTTAACCCCGTGCATAATTCTCCTGTATAAACATTATTAAACATCTTTAATCTCACATAGCCAAAGGAATTAAAAGCTGGAGCTAGTGGACTGATCTCAACTCCCGGGCCTACGGAATCTAAGAGGAGTTGGCCTGCGGTAGATAAGCTCAGGCCAGTTGTTCTTGTTTACCTAATAACCATGCGCTACTGCTTCAGAGTTTAAAACCCATCTTGCCGTTTTCTGCTAATATAGAGCACCAAAAATACAAACACTTCTTGTTATTTGTCAAATTCAACAACAGTATTGAAAAAGACAAGATAGGTAGTAGGAACATAGAAATTTCAGAAAATCTGAATTCCGTCTTTTGTTGTAAAAAGTCTGGAATCTTAGAGGAAGATAATTCTTTTAAATTCAGATTCCAAACCAAAACCTTTGTCTTCAACGATGCAAAACTCTTGTAAGTATCAAATGAAACAAGCTTTTTTTTCTTTTCATTTCTAAGTCTTCTATACTTTCTTCTTGCTGGAATCGCAAGCCCCGCATTATTTCTAGTTTGTTTCTGTTTGATCACGGGGAACTACAATTTCATTGAAGTAAAAGTTTGTGATAATAAAACCAAAGTGTCTGTAAGGTGAACGATTCGACGTCAGTTTTGCTTAATTCGGTCGAAAGAGTTTCTTTGATTGGTTGGACTGATCGCTGTCATTGTTTGTCAGAAATGGAAAACTCTTCAAGATACAGCAGCAGAAGTTCGCATTCAAAGTCGGCATCTAAACAAAGACGAAATGGGTATGAGCCTTCTGATACAGACACTGATTGGCAAGACAGCCCATGGCATGAAATTTTGGCGGTAAATAATAATAATAATAGTGACCATCTAAGGATTGTCAAAGTTTTAGTTAAGGATCGACCAAAAGCATTAGGTAGAAGAAGCTTGACACCTCCAAGTCGTTCGTCAAACCATGATTATGATGATTTTAGTTCCCCTGTTACAGCTTTGAAACCCAGCTCAGTTAGAAACAATCAGCACAAATCATCAAGTAGAACTCAAAATCACAAAACGTCTCTTGATTCAGAGGAAAACAGGAGTTCATTAAAACCAACTTAAAATCATAGATTAGTATCTGCTCCGAAACCAAGCGCAAAAGAGAAGGAACAGCAAGTTGATACGGGTCTGAAGGCATGGAAAGCAGACAGGACTACTTCTCCATTACCAAGGAACCATAGGGAAACCGCGGTTGCTAATGCAAGGACTTTAAACAGTCCTGCTAATGTTGATTTAAAGGTGGCAGAATCGATTTCACCTTTCTTTTCTCAAAACTTAACATTGCAAAGGAATGTTGTCACGAAAAATACCGGTCAGGGGAGCAACTTAACTGATAAGTCCAAGGAAGTTTCTAAACGAGGTTCTATGCCTCGTCGAAGAAGCAAACCAAATGGTAATACAGATCAAACTACTCAGGGTGTTTCATCAAATACTGTGACATCTCAAAAGAATACATCAATAAATAGGGTCTCAAGCAGGAGGTCTAGTAGTAAAAGTAGTACACACAGTAGTAAAATGAGTGACGGCAGCGGAACGTTGAGGGGGAGTTTCAGAAAATTTACAGAGAATATGTAGATGAATCAAAAAAATGTATGGTTTGGTTGGGGGAAAAAGGGTCCTTGTAGGACGTTAAAAAAAGCACCCGATTGATGAAGCTTCATTTATTCAGAAGGCGTTGGTGGTTGAAAACCTCAGACAGTTTTGGGCTGACAAGCATCAACCTGGTTCAATGAGTGGCTTCATTTGCAACAAACAGCAAGCACAGCATCTAAAGCAATTGGTAAACCACATCTTTATCCACTATAATCATCCCACCCTCAAATGTTAATAATATGACTGTATGCCACTGCTCTACTTAAAATTGGCCTACTTCGAAACTGCACCACACATGTAACAACTTTAATTTCATTGTTACCCTTGACAATGTTGCAATTAGTGAATGACTGACGATTATTCTGTTGCAATGAACTAGATACACCACAAAACTTGTCCGCATATTCTGTTCAAGGGGCCATCAGGTTCAGGAAAGAAAGCGCTAACCAGGGCTTTACTGTGTGAAATCTATGGAGATCAAGCTCTAAATGTATGACTTTTATATTTTGACTGAGTGGGGTATAATTCGAACTAACTAACTTTTTCATTCAGACCCAATTTCAATAGAACGCTAACCATGTTTAGTTGTTTACCATATATTGCAGATTACTCAGGAGTTAAGATGCTTCAGTGTTCAGGTATACACTTGGATAATTTTGGTTCAGTAGCATCCTTTTCTTTCTGCTTTTCGGTCAAATAAGCAAGAAAATGTTTTCACTTATCAGAAGAACTACTAGATATTAAATGATACTGTTTGGCAGGAAAAGGGACCAATGCAAATAGTTGTTCCATTAATCTCCAGCCCTCACCATGCGGAGCTTTATCTGAAATCAGAAACAACGAATGTTAGGTTTGCGTTAATGACCCTAGTCAAGGAAATGACCAGTAATCATGCAATGCCTTCTGAAGTTAGTAACACAACTTCTTGGGCGGATTATAAAGGTATGCACCATTTCTGTGCCCATATTTAGCAGCATGTTTTTCTTTTTGTGTAATCACTACATGGCATTTGGTCACAGTGATAGTATTCTACGAAGTTGAAAAACTAGCAGAGACTGTTCAGCACATGATAAAATGGATAATGGATTGCTACATGGAGACATGCAAGATCATACTTTGCTGTGAAGATGATGTTGGCATCCTTGATTCAGTCAACAGCAGATGCAAAATTGTCACAGTTTGTTGATACTCCCATTACTCATGAAGTAATAACAACCATTCCTCTATCTCTCAATCACCAAATGCCCACTAATTTTTCCGGATACAGCTTTAACTACAGTTTAACTGACGTAAAATAGTTGTCAATATGTGCTAGATTATGGAAGTTCTTATTCAAATAGGAAGGAAAGAATGCTTTGATCTTCCCATGAGCTTCGCTGCTAAAATTGCCACCAAATCAAAGCAGAACATAAGGAAAGCAGTCATGGCACTGGAAGCATGTAAAGCTCACAAGTAAGGAGAGACAGACTTGTGTGTTTCTGTCTAGATCCCTTTTAGATTTTACCCTTACTGAACTGTACATCCCAAATTGCAGCTACCCTTTTGCCGAAGAACAACCAATTCCAATAGGATGGCAAGACGTGTTGGTGGAACTTTCTGCTGATTTTCTGTCTGATCTTTTCTATACACGATTTACATTCCTCATGTACCTCTTTTGTCAGATCGTTTTTTATTCGCGAATATATACAAAAGCTACTAGTTGATTTTGTTCATCCCAGATTGATTCTCCAGGTAACAATTGACAACAAAAGCTACTAGTTGATTCTGTTCATCCCAGATTGATTCTCCAGGTAACAATTGACAACGGGTTAACCAACTTTTGATTTTCACTTTCAAGACAATGTTCTCCTTTCCTGATGGGATTCTTGGTCCAATTTGCAGAAACTTGTGGAGCAGTTTCTTAAAAGAGTTGACGCTAGTGTAAAAAGAGAACTGTATTATTGGCATGCTTATTATGTAAGTTGTTTCTTCATCCTAACATTCTTTGTTGAGAATTGCTAGCAGATAACTGAATTCTTCCCTATCCTTATTGGCTACGTCTGATGCATTTTGCATAAACATCTACAGGAGAAGAGACTTCCCAAAGGGACAACCGCTTTGCTAAAACTGGAAGGTAATTGGAACTTGCTTAGTTTTCTTAGTGTCGGTGTCAGAAGGCTACCGTTATTAATCAACAAACTTATTTATGCAGAATTTGTGGCAAAGTTCATGAGTATCTACAGGAAGAGTTTTAGAGGACGGCGTTCCTACCTACCACAATAATATCTAGTATCCTCTCTTTGAAGGAGATTACCAGTCAAGAGTTTAGCTTGTAGGCGATACTATCTGTAAGAATCTTTATAACAAACCTAAAACACGACGAAGGTTTTCTATTTCAGCATGGGAAGCAATAAAAAAGAACTTACAATGTTCTTCATGTCTGCATGCAACACATCTTATCTTTTGGTCCTATCTTCAGCTTCAATCCATGAATTCTTGTCAGACTCAAGAGTCAGTCATTGCATTACAAACCTGAGAGTTGAGGTCCATTCTCATGCAACCTGATTACTTAAAACTCAGAAAACAAGTTCAACGAAATTCCAAACAGAGAAGGTGTGTCAGTAATATAAACACAATGTTATATATTCGACTCCTCTAACGGATGAAAGAAAACATTAATGCTATAGTTTGAGGTGTAAAATCCATAGGTTCAGAATTGTAAAACTTCACCCTGACAAAAAATATTAATCAAGCTGAAAACAAGAGAGGGAAATTTAGACATGCAACATAATTTGCTTACATAAGGTAACAAAATATTCCATCATTTTTCTATATGCAGAAGTTTCACTTCGGTGTAGAGGCACTGCCATGTGAGAGCAGTCGCACGAGAAGCCAGAGACTCGAGTGAACTACACATCTAAGTGCCAGAATTCCATGACTACATGAAATACATGGTCTTCAAAAAAAAAAAACAACTAAAAGCATGATATTTTTTTGATACCCCTAACTAGTCTTTCTGACTGCAAATACAGAGCTAGCATTCACAAACATCTAGTCCCTGGGTAAGCCACTGCCACTGGTACTAGCTGCAGACTTCTTGCCACCATACCTCTGTCAATAAGATGAAAGGAAATTTGGATTACAATAAATTAAATTTATATCCTTCAAAAGGTTCACACAGCATTACGAAAAATAATCACTACCTAAATGATTCGATGAAAAGAAATACTCATAACAATAACAAGACTAATGAAGCTAACCTGCTTTCCATGCTGAAAGGAATGTATTTGTATTTGATCATGTGTAGAATTTGACGCTTCATTGTAAGGAAAAATAGAACCATCCAATAACAGAGAAGAATGGGCCAGAAAACAGGCACATCGAACATTGAGAAGAATGTCATAAAAAATGCTACCAAGAAGGCCTTTGTGATGGAATACCTAAAATCAGTGAAACAAGAGACAACAATAAAGAATAATGTTATTTTAAACCCAGGAAAAGTACAAATCACGATAACAATAAAGAAAAAATAGAGCATAATGAGTGGTGAAAATTGATTGCAGCAAAAGACACAGACCACATACTTTTGCTGCAAAAATTTAACAAGAAAACAAGAATCATAACACCAAAACAAACTACTTTCTTCCACTATCAGTTTATCCCACGAAAGCCTCTCCAAACAAAATGAGATAGTACACTGAAGTCATGTTTCCTACATCCCCTACAATCTGAAGCAATGTGCTTAGGAGAAACACATAATATAGGCACATGAGGAATACAAAACTAGCCACCTCAAAATCCTGTTCAATAATCAACACAGCTCAGACAATCCCAAAATCAGCTCAAGGATGTAATAGTTACAGCAAACAGTTAAGCAAAACAATATCCTTACCAGAATTTGAACTCAGGGAGCCGTCGAATGAATGGCTTGAACTCATCAGAACCTTTTGTTGGCAAAGAAGCCCCATCCGACACTTCCATTTCAGGATCAATCTTGGGCGAGAGAAACCCGATTAATAGATTCAAAAGGTATATCCCCAGACCATAGGAAACAATTAAAACCCTTGAACATAATAAACACATAAGATATAAATCGAGGCAACAGCTAAAGTTCCTATCCATCTATGAACTGGCAGAGGTGTAGATTTATCCAGATAATGTTGAAAAAGTCTAGAAACATCGTTCCTCCACTTTGCCATGGGGGCAGTAGCAAATGCTCCACTTTCCCCTTCAGCCCCAACCCCCTCCATTACGATTTTTCAATCTTATCCTTCCTGCAGATTTGATAAATGCAATGAGCTTACAAAAAAACATATGCCCTAAAATACAGACAGAAACTAAATCCAGATTTATAGGTGCAGATCTTAAACAAAGAACAATACCCAAATAAACAGATAAAATCAAGATCTAAATACAAACCCTAACAGTTCTTATTCTAGTAAACCTAGAGATGTAGAAACAGATCTAAAACGAAATTAACCCCTAATGTTCCAATGGTGTTGCTAAATATAAAGTAAAGGAATTTATCAAAAAAATAAATTTAGGGTTTTCGGAGAAACGAAAAAGAAAACAAGAGGGAAACCCCCAAATAACAAAAACATTACCGCTAAAGTTTGAATGATAATAATGGAGTAAAGAGATAGTAAATTCACCTTTACAACTACAGAGATCTTGTAGAAATCTCAAGTTGATAAATATTTTGTATTTTCTATCTGATGATAATAAAACCAAGTAATCTTGTCTGTTTAATAATTTTTCATGAACGCGGAGAGAGATGGGAAGAAGCAATTGACTATACTTTTTTTTTTTATAGAATCCTTGTAACGTAGCTTATGGAATTGTAAAGGGTTTTTATGCGAAGATAAAATATGATCATTAGTTATTAAATTTAAAAAAATTGTATTTATTTTATTTTTATAAATATTTGTGAAATTATTTTTATTTATTTAGTTATTAATAATTAAATTAATCGGTTAGTGGATTAAAGTAATAAAATAATATTATATCTAATAAAATTAAATTAAATCATATTTTTATAGTCTTATTCTGGTGGAAAAAAAAAATTAACTTTTGAGAAATTTTTAAAAAATCCTGGATTTTGATTCACTCATGATGAAAATTTTTATAATCTCCTTCCGATGAATCCTTATATCATATAGAAACCAAATTATATATGTCTCATGATGGAAATCGTGATTTACCTAATCAAAGATTGATTTTTTAGCTTTCAGACCTGTTTACAATTGGATTTTTTCATTCGTAGCTAACCATAAGACTAATTTACGGTTAGGTGATGATGAATTTCTAGCGCCAACCGATTTTTCGTAATTTTAACCAGTTATGGTTGAGTTTGGTATATTGAACCCAACTGTAACTCAGTTATGGTTGGGTTTTGCTTAGTTACAGTTGGGTTCGATATACCAAAACCCAACTGTAACTCAGTTAAGGTTGGGTTTTGAATTTTTTGATTGGGTTGTTGTCTTGTTGATGATGTTTAATTTGTTAGTTGAGTTCAATGTAGTCAATCTCGAATCTCGGTCGCGTCGCGGCCGGGACCTTGACACCTTGACACCTTGATCTCGGGGAGATTATCGGTGAAATATCGGATAAATGTAAATGTTAGATTTATTTCAAATATAATACATAAATTTTAAGAAAGAAAAACAAATAATGAGTTAAACAACGAGCATATTACAACTCTAATTTCAAAGTTTAAGATCAAGTTTGACCAACTCTAATTAAACAACAAGCTATGTGCTGGAGGCAAAAAAGAGATGGTCACTCAGGCAATAACACAAACATGTTATGTACCATTTTTCATTCACTACAGCTGCAGATTTTCATAACTTCTAAATTCTTTCTAGTTCTTGCAAAGATGAGTTTAAGATAAATCCATCATTCGAAAGCCATACATTCAATTCATTCATCAAACAAAAATAAGAATCAACCTAAACCAATTTTTCCTTTCAAAGCTATCATCCTACCTTCCTTGACTTGATTAGGTCTCAATTCGGGAAGAAGAAGAAGAACAATGCAGACAAGATTCGAAGTTTCGTGCATTCGAATCAAAGACAGAGGAGGTGTTAGATCATTGGCTCGGGTTGGTGATGGAATTCATCTAGAATTTTGGTAACATAAGTTTTTTTTTATAAATCAGATTTCGAGAGTCATGATGTCATTAGTAGCTTTGGGTCCAACTTTTTTGTCAAAAAAAAATCAAAAAAAGTAAAAAAAAAAATCAAAAAAATAATAATTCAAAAAAGAGCTTTTGGGTCCAATATCGGCCGAGATACGGGCGTCACGGCCGATATTCGCGTTCAAATCGCGGGGAGCGAGATCTCGGATATCGTCAAAAAAAATGACCGATACCTTGAAAATCGCCGCAATCTCGGTCGTAACGGCCGAGATTGACTATATTGGTTGAGTTGTTGTTGATGATGTTCAAGAAAAGAAGATGAATAGATTTTAATTAGAATAGGATTTTAATTTAGTTATTAGGTTTTAATTTTAAAAGGAGAATAATTTAGATATTATACTATTATTTAGAACATCCCATATCTAACTACGAAAAATCCTTTTTTAGAACCATAAACCTGTATATAAGGCTTCTTTTTATACGAACGAGAAAAATGTAAATTGGAGCAACATGACATTTAGCAAGTCCAGCCCAGCCCTATCAAATCAGGTTTTGAAATTCATATTAGACCCGACTCTCTGGCTGTTAAACCACCCTTGGTATAACGGAGCCAGAATCGAACCACAAATGGTTTTATGCAAAACCAAAGAGACGGTTTTGATACAACATCATTGGAGATTTTTATTTTTATTTTTTGTAAAAGGAAAGAGAAACAAAGTAATAAACCAAAAATAGAAAAGGGCAAAAAAGTCCAACAACTGATTAGCTCAGAAGCAATACTAGCAGCCCATGTTGTGTGAGGCGCCAGCCCTTCGCTTTGCCTCGCCTAGCACCTAAGGCGTCAAAAGAAATTTAGAAGGTAGTGGCTCGCGTTTTTGGCCCTTAGGTGCTTTATTAACAGGCGCCCAACTGAACTCCCAGTGCGCCTTGGGTGCCTAGGCAAGCACGTAGCTCGCCTTTCACTACATAGCTAGCAGCTACACGATTTGGGGATTGAGAAGATGCCCAAACTTCTTGAACATTATGCTCTAATTCAAGATGCGAGATTATGAGCTACTTCATTAGCTACTCTGTTCAGAACCGAATTAAATATTTAGCAAATTATTGATCCCTTCACCAGTCGAAGAATCCTCCACTGAATGATAGAAGTATCACCATTTAGCGCGTTATCCACAGAGAGACATTCGCCTACAATGATGATACGTTAAAGATGTAAACTTTTAGCAAGTTTTAGGCTTAAGAGGAATCTGTCAGCTTTAACAATAAGAATTTGGCTCGAGATTACTGAATTGGCAACAAGGAAATGACTTGTAGCAAAAACAGCAACAGCTGACTTTATTCACACCTACAGTTGCATCCACATTCACTGAATTTTCAGGTGGAATTCAACGCAAGATCGAGGGGCTAAATTATCTTCAGCACTCTCGAGATTAGGATCGATGGGCCTGTCGAGATTTTTCTAAGCAAAGAAGTACGAGGAGAACCAATGTTGTGCATTTATAATAATAGTTGGGATGTGAAGGTTCACATTCTCAAAATGCATATTGTTTATGGCCTTCCAAGTCATCAAAAATAGGCAAGAACCCAATCAAAAAAATAATCCATCATCACGTGTCTCAAGCCATTGTAATAAGCACTGCTTAACAGAGAATTGCTGGACTAGTGGGATCTTGAAATTCACTGAGGGTCCAAAAAATAAAAACATGATTTATGGTTTCTTCTTTTCTACCCAAAAAACTGATAATTTACAGCCCCCACCCACTCAATGAATCTTCCAAGCATGTTTAAAGTACGCAGTTCATTATATAAGATTTTCCAGATAAGTATCTTTGGGGCTAACTCGTTGAAACTCAAGAACTTGCACCAAGGAAATAAAATATCATTGAGATAAGAAGGATTACCATTGCACTGGACTATGAGTTTTTTAAGAGATTAGAAGTATGATTTCCGTGACTAGTTAATATTCGTTGATTAAAAATAAAAAATAATCTATATGATTTCTATTTTTTCTAAAGAGCCAACGGTCTATTTTTTTAAGAAAAATTGGTAGTCATAGATTACTAAAAAATTAGTTTATAAAAATATAGTAGCAAATACAAATTGCATATTAAAATAATAAATTAACCAATCTTTCTTTACAAAATAAATAAATCAACAAATAATGGTTGAAAATGAATTAATCTTATGATTTAAATTGACGGTTTTCGGATTGGTTCGAGGGTTCATCATAATCAAATCAAAATCTAACAGTTTACCCGATACTAAAACCACCCTTTATCATTAGATAAATAATTCAGGTTCAATTCAAGATTTATTTGTTTTTAATTTATTTTATTATGCTATTTTATTGTCTAGAATGGTCTTTGTGCAGCCGTCGGGCCTTAAGTATAGGAATTGATATCCGGCAATCCTTGTCATAACCGGTTTTATAAGCATCCTTATTATACCTCGTTTAATTGGGGGCTAAAAGGATTAATCGGGGGTTGCAGGATAAAATAATATAGGGTCATCCAAAAGTAATTTATAAAATCCCTTAACCAAATATCTTTACAAATGGTTAAATTGTCCCTATTTGATTAGTATTAATTATGTGATTAGTTAAGTTAATTCATTTGATTATATTAGGTTATTTAAATATATAGATTATAATTTAGATTAAATTTAGATTTTTTTTTTAATTTCATGAATAGAGAAGAAGCGGAGGTTTTAGAGGGGGGGAAAGTGAAAACTAGGGTTTTATAGAAATGAGTGATTCCAGTGGTGAATTGGATGTTGGAGGAGCTTCAAATAGCAAAGATGATTGTGTTGATGGTAATCTTAACTTAAATTCTCAAATGGATTGGATATATGATCATGAAACGTTAATATATGAGGTCAAAGACGAGGGTGCGAATGAAGATCCTATTACTCAAAATAAAGAAACCAATGTTCAAAATAAAGAACTCAAAGCTCAAAACACTTAGGTAAATTACTTTTAGTCTATGAATTATCGATTTGTTGCTCCAAGTCTTTGAATCATCGTAGCATAACAAAGTCACAATGTAAGGGTCATTATGGTCGTGAGGTTACTACCACGGCGATTCTTTAAAGTCGTCATGGTATAACATTTACCATAACGACTCTTATCAAGCTTGTCTCATTAAGTGTCGTCATTGTAATATGTTTATACCATGACGACTTTAGAATAAAAAACTTTGTATGAAATTAACTCTTAGAGTCGTTAGGGTTTTATTGTTCTATAATGACGACTCTAGTCGACAATTACAAAATTAAACGGAAGTCGTTATGGTCGATATTTATAAACCATGACGAATTCTCTTGGGAATGTTTTTATTTTTGAATTTGTAAAAGCATTTTACTACAAAAAAAAAACTTTCCTTTAACAACTGTAGTTGGTGGAAGTCTTCGATGACTGTTTTGCGCAACCAAAAACAACCCAGGTTGCCAGAAATTTCTAATCACGAGTATTCAGCAACTACAATGCGTAAAACTCTTTAGAAGCAGTAACTTAGCAAGCAAAATATCATATGTGCAGTTATTAGCTTTCAACCACTGTAGTTTGGCAACCAAAAAGTATACAAGTAGCAATACACTTCTGGTTACTAGTCCTAGCCACCAAAAACGCTGTTAGTAGATACTTGTACCGACCATCAAATTGTTGGCGTTGCTAGCAGCCTTCAACTAAAATACTTGGGCACTACAAAGTGCAAGAGAGGTTGAACACTTCTAGCCACTGGGCCTAGCTACCTATACTATCTGTTGTTAGACAACTATTCCTACTTATAAATCCACTCAGTGACTATTAGGTGTTTTCCTTAGCTGTTTAGCAACTAAAAAGATTACTAGAAGTCTATCGCTTCTAGCCACTACGGTTAGCCACCTAGTCAATTTGTTGGTAGTCACCTATTCCAACTACTAGCTAGGTTTGATGGTGAAACGTATACAGTTTTTCCTACATTTTTGTTAGAGGGTCTGACGAATTTATCGAAAACATCTCCGATCTGCTTTTGTTTGTTTTTAATAGATATTTTATTATAATAGTCATCGGGCCGTGATGCTGCAACTTACATTATAATAGGAACCCAGTCAACTTTGTTCGACCTGACATTACATGACTGATGCTGCAACATAAGCAAAGGTGTACTAGCTAATGAAATTTACAAAAAAAATTATGTGAATCTTATCTAACAAGCAAACCCACAAACGGAAACATCCAGAAATCAACACATTCGAGTTAAAATATATAACCCCAGGAAATAAATTGTTAAAATCAATCAGATTTGGTGTACATGTAACATTTACTATACACATGACATTACATGCTAATAAAATCCAAAATGTTTTTATTGGAACTGTCCAATTATGACTGGCAGTGGTACCTCTAGAGCAAACACATAACCACAACAGGTGTCGATCATGCTTCAAGAAAAACAACAAAAAGAACAGGTGTTGGTCAAAAAGTACAGTATCAAAAAGACCAGTAATCAAAGTACTGCGCCTTGCAGTATATTTTGGGAAATTCCGTCATCTTTGATCCTCTTCACAAATAGTCCTATAAGAATTACAATGATTTGTACTAAGCATCAGTACCTACCCAAAGCTTGAAAAATTAATCTCATTTTATTGGTTCCAAATTCACAGAATATCTAGAGCATCATTATGTTATGCTAATCAAGAGAATATGCACAACTCAGGGTCTTGTTGGCAATCAAGACTACTATGTGAAGGGGGGATAACCATTTTCAAATGCGCAAGTGTATCGGATGTCCTGTAAAAATTTGTCAAACTTAATATTTGACAGATACTAGTGAGAGCTATTCAAACCTCTAACAGTGAAACACATGTCGGGAGCAATAAGTATATAAGATGCCCAAATCACAAAGCAGTTCAAAATATTCACCTCATGATCAGTAAGCAACTCATTTAGTTAAAGAGTTAAACAGGAAAGCACATATAGCGAAATAAAACTCACCTGAAACTAATCACAATCCATTTGTCATTTTCGTTAGATACAAACTCTTCCTTATCATCACTAGAATCGGTATAAGTTGTTTCAACATCATCTTCATCATCATTATCATCTTGCCTTTGATTATTTACTTCAACAGCATAATCGACAGTTTCGGTTGGAACGTCACTTCTATCCCAAGCAAAATTGTCATTATCATTCTCATGCGGCCGATCACCCAAATCATCGATCGAAAAACCTGATTCTTTTTCTGGTACATTAAAAGAACTACGAGGTTGTGTTCTTATAGCCACGTTCCACGGGAGGTTTGTGTCATCCTTCACATAAAAAATCTGTTATGCTTCTCTTGCTATTGCAAAAGGTTCATCTGCCCAAGCACTTCTATCGACATTCACATAAGTAAACACATATATACTTATCTTTTCTGCTTCCCCTTTCAGTAACATCGCGCCACTCGCACTTAAAAAGAAGAACTCGAAATTGACCAGCATACCGCACCTCGATAATTTCGGTCAATGCTCCATAAAAATCGATAACAGGTTCTTCTTGCTAATCATCACCCCCTTTAACAAATATTCCAATATTTTGTGCCTTTCTTTGCTTCTCCCGGTCTCTTGTATGAAATCTGTACCCTTTGAAAATGTATCCCTTAAAAGACATGGCTTCTCGACAAGGACCTCATGCCAACGAATACAATTCTTTATTCGCTTGACCAGTCTCTCGCTGCGATTGGTAAATCTGTTTATAAATTAGCAAAGAAACCCCAGCATGATCAAAAACATAATAACATAAAACAAATTGTATTTATAGTCTTAAATTGGTACTTACAGTTGAAATAATAATTCTAATGTTTTTTATTTTTCTTAATTACTTTAACCTTACATGAGGCTCTCTTATATAATGAGAATGGTTTTTATATAAGGTAGAAAATCTAAATAAATCATATATAATGAGAGTGGTTTTTATATAAGAGTGGTTTTTATATAAGGTAGAAAATATAAATAAATCCTAACATAACAGGAAATATTTATTCAAATCCTAAACATAATATATTGTTAACAAATCCTAAAGACTATGAGTTGGCATTTGTATCAGGATTCGTTTTCTGACTGAATTCAGAATTGGTCTTCTGGATGTATGGTTCAACACTTCCCCTCAAGTTGAAGGGTAGCTGGCGAACATTCAACTTGCTTCTCATGCTTCGCTTATCTTGCTCATACAGGCCCATGTATTGGTTTTCTGACTGGATTCAAAATTGGTCTTCTGGCTGTATGGTTCTGAGTTGTCTACATATTAGAAGTAAAAATAGTAGATGATGGTATTTATTTTGTGGTTTTTTGTTGGTAAAGAGACTCAAGATGTTGTTGGTGTTCTCTGTTGGTTAAGAGACTCAAAAATGATGTTGGTGTTCTTTGTTGGTTAAGAGGCTCAAGAATTTTGTTGGTGTTCTCTAGTGGTTAAGAGACTCAAGAATTTTGTTGGTGTTCTCTGTTGGTTAAGAGACTCAAAAATTTTGTTAGTGTTCTCTATCGGTTAAGAGACTCAAGAATTTTGTTGGTGTCTGGAAAACTCTGATATATGATAGAACTAGTGTGGAGATGTATGAGTATATTGATGATTGGTTTTGCTCATACAGAGCTCCTGCGGAACTAGTGGTGATGGTTCAGGGTTCAAACCCCCTCTGATACCAAGTTGAAATAATAATTCTAATACTTTTTATTTTTCTTAATTATTTTAACCTTACAAGAGACTCTCTTATATAATGAGAATGGTTTTTATATAAGGTAGGAAATCTAAACAAATCCTATATAATTAGAGTGGTTTTTATATAAGGTAGGAAATCTAAACAAATTCTAAACATAACAGGAAATCTATTCAAATCCTAAACTGAATATATTGTTAACAAATCCTAATGACTATGAGTTAGCATTTGTATCAGGATTGGTTTTCTGACTGAATTCAGAATTGGTTTTCTGACTGAATTCAGAATTGGTCTTCTGGCTGTATGGTTCAACACTTACTCTATTTCTAAACCAATTAGGAAATTCTTTGGTATTTCTTTTGTCGGCGTTTCTATCGCCAACAAGCTCTGCCATGAGCTCACTGTCAGTTTAGTGAGAAAAATAAGCAACTTTTAACAAAAGTTGTGAGGGAATAAAGTCAAGATAACACGTGTCTAAAGATTAGAAAGAGAAATAGTAACTTAAAGTATGATGAAGTACACCCGAACAAAACTTTATGGGGAAGTCTGAAAATTTGACAGTTGTAAAGACTGACAGTACCGACGCATGAGCATCACGTGGGAACGGGAAAGTTTGGTGCTCTGATCAAAATAAAGAGCATTAAATACGTATGGAACGGGAAAGTAGGAGCAATAAATGCGTATGGAACGGGAAAGTAGGAGCAATAAATGCGTATGGAACAGGAAAGTAGGGGGCATTAATTAACCAAGTAACTTTAGTTGCATGATCAACACAAGGGATCGGGAAGAGTATGACTCATAGTACACGAAAAATACGTGTCAACTGTACAAAGCTACGAGAGAAAAAGGTAAAAGCGTGACGATTCACTAGTAAGAAGTTATCTGTCGGACATGCAGTAATCCTAATATAAGGATAATAATAGAATAAAGGGAACGCAAAAAGACTGCGGGACAAGGAGTGTCAGACCGTAGGAAGGCAATGGGACGATAACTAACAAATTGACACGCCTAAGCGGGAAAGCATGACTCATCAAATGTAACTGACAAACAGAAAGGTTAATAACTGGGACCCATTGAATGATTTATAAATAGGATAGATCATTCACAAGAGAGGGGGATTGGAAAAATTGGAAAGAAAAAGGACTAAGGAAGAAGGATTTGAGATAGAACTAAGCCTACTAGGTATGAAATTGTATAATCTTTTAAGTGTTGAATTACTTATGTATGAATGACTATAGGATTCTTCTGTGCTAATATTATGGAACTTAAACTCATGTTCTTAAGTTTTCATTAAGTGTTTGGTCTTTTAAATGATTTTAGTTCAACTTTTATGAAATATGCAATCTTGGATAATTACTATTTACTGTCTTTCTTATTAATTTTGTACTTCAATGATATTGTGCAACTCAATGCTAAATTGAGATTCATTACCCTGCCTTTAAAGGTACTTTTGGTTGTGATCTATCTTTCAGTAATTTTGGCAATCACAATTTAGTGCTAGTAACAGGGATGAGTAAAGGATTTATCCTACCTTTCATAGAAAAATAATTTTTATTGTCATTTTCATTTTTCAAATAAGAAATTTTGGTACGAGGAGTTTAAGTCCATAAAAATGATTTTCACCAAATGAAAATTGGGAAGTTTTAGTTTAAATGAGTTTTTATTAATAGTTAAATTCTTTTGTAAGAAACTTCATAGGTAATTTTCGGAATTAATGTAGAATTAAACTTGATGCTACTTCATCTTTGCAAAAGTTTAGTTAGATTACAGGAAAATGGGGAAATTACCCAATTTGTGTCATCTCTGATTTCTTTTTTAAATTAGTCTGAGTTACTTATGTTTTAGTTGAATCAAGGAGTTTTTCGAAATCATATCACTAACTATCTAAGGCTCTACTAAAGTACTTGATGTAATTTTAGAAAGTGGTAAATAAAGGTTCGATTCTCGAACT
>JAJJMC010020030.1:0-10021 GCA_023531435.1 Papaver californicum | reverse complement strand
TTTTGATCATAACTCCTTCATACGATGTCCGATTGACCTCATTTTTTTTGGGTTAGCTCCGTCTTTAAATTCTCTTCAATATAGAAATGAAAAAAATCTCAAAATATATTTATCTAATTTTACAATTGGGGTTTGAAGATTAGTTACGGTTGGGTTTCAAGGCAAAACCTAACCGTAAATTTTAATTGAATCTTCATCTCCTACATTTGAAATTACGGTTGGGTTTGTTGAATAACCCAACCGTAATATGAAGAACAAATTAGTTACGGTTGGGTTTGATTGAAAACCCAACCGTAAATCTGGGAAAAAATGGTGTTCTTCGGTGTTCTTGGTGTTACGGTTGGGTTCGGCATGAAACCCAACCGTAACTGTCTCTGAATCACACAAAATCAAACTTTCAATTCGTGATTTCATCTAATTTGAGCCATAAAATGATCAAGATTTTAATCTAGAAAGACCTAAATGGTTACTATGGTTGATTAAATCAAAAACTAGGGTTTAAAAAAAAAAACGAAATTTTTTTCTCACACTTCATCTAGTTTTTCATCCCTAAATCACAAATCAAAAAAAAAAAAAATTGATTTCAATTTGTGTTAGTCAAAGATTAAGTTTAATTAATCATGATTAGCTTAATTAAATTTTCACTATTTAAGGTAATTAACATATTAATAAAGGGTGATTTGGGTATTGTGAAAATATTATGGATAAGGGGTTTTTGAGTTTTACTTCATAGTGTCCCTATTTCGTCTTATTATTGGAGCCCCTCTATTGATGTTGGAGCCCCTATATCAGGCTTCTAATGTAAAGGGTGATTTTCAACCGTTTACAGTGAATTGACTATTTTTACCTTCCGTCTTTTTCATAGCCTTTGTCTTTAACAGTTTTTTCGTAAATACGAAACATATTAGAGGTAAAAAGCAAACTTAGGATTTCAATTACAATCGACATTTCAATTTTGATTTTCGGATTTCGATTGAAATCGATTTCCTAACACCATCTCTCTGCAATTGCCCCTCTCAGCTCTCTTGAATCATTAATTTTTTTCTTCCTTTTCGTTAATTCAAGCATAATAATACGTTTATGTGATGAGTTTCAATTAAGATTTGCTCTACTTAGATCAGATGATGAAGAAGACCATTGTTGCAGAGATTTAAAATTTAGGGCTTGATTTTGAAGATTTTGATGAAAGAAGAAGAAGTCGAACAAGGTTATTTTATTAAGGTTTTATGCAGAGATGATTATGGTTCAATTTTATGTTTAGTTAGGTTTCAATGTCTATTTTTCAATTAGAGTTTTGAGGTTTTGTTCCAATTGAAGTTTCAGATGCAGTTTAATTTAGGGTTCCGATTCTTCTTTTCGGTTTCAATTGTGATTATATTATGGTTTCAATTGGGGATTTTCATGAAATCGACATTTCAATTTTAATTTTTCAGATTTCGATTTCTTTGCTATTTAAAATTTAGTCCCAATTTGGTTTTGTCAATTTAGTGTATTTTATTTTAGCTCATGTTGTGGTGGAGAATTGTTTCATTGGGTTTAAGTTGATAATAAGATGTGGGTTTAACTTGGTTTTTAAATTTTGTTGATTTATGATACTTACAGATGAAATATTGATCGATTCGTAGTTGTCAAAATAAGGATTCGAAGAATCTGAGAAATCTAGAGAGTGTACCTCCAAACTTTAAGCTTGCTCATTCTTTCCTCTATGGTTTCAAGGTATCCTCACACCCTGTATAAACCTTTAATTAAAGTAAAACTTTTGATTGTTACGTTGACTGTTTGTTTTATGGTAGGTCAAGTGTTAATATAATCAAAAATGCACTTAAGAATTTTTGGGGTTTAAGAGGGCAGTTGGTAAAGATGTTGTGTGTGATTAGGATTCAAAATTGGGCTATTAGGTTACTGTGAGCTATTGTGTAAGATATAAGTTACGATAGTAATCGCATTTTTCACCGCAGTAATTCTGTAAGTAGTACTTCCTGAAGTAGGCCTACGTGGAACCATTATAGGTAGTTCCTTTTATAAGTACAAGACTGCAGTGAGACTGATAAGAGTCAAAAAAATTGAGTTTTGGTATCCTTTTGAGCACATTTCCTCAAGTATTTTTTTGATGATAACATGCCTTTCACCAAATGTTACGAACATGCATATGTTAGTTGCTGTGATGATCATGTTGGATAGTATGCATGATGATCTCTGATGTTGGGTAGACACTGATCCTGGATCGATATTTGTTTTTGGTTGCTTCTGTGAGGTTGTTATTTGTCAAAGTGTTTTATCATTTTTTGAGGTTTGGTGAATATTTTTCACTTAGAAATAGTTTAGTTTCAACTTTCAATTCAAGACGTAGTGTTCATAAATAAGAAAAATTAATGGATTTTGCTTTGTTTTTATGATTTTGTTGATTCTATATATTGAATGTAATTTAGCACTTGGCTTTGATTTCTATGAATTTGAGCACTACTTAAGAATGGCATCATATTGGTAGATCCTGTGAGTCTGTCTCACCTTTTGAGTGGAGAAAATGGTCAGAGGATCGCAAGGGGAAACACTTTAGTTGACCGCCACAAAGTATTAAGGTCTAATCGTTTATAAGCGGAGACAAATGGTACCCAAGGTTGTCTATCCCCCAATTTGTTCTTTATTCGAAACTATATATCTTCTATAATCAATGATGTTGAGTCATAACATTCAATTGGTCACCTTAACTCTTAGCAGGTCACCTTTGCGGGTGAAAGTACCATGTTTTGAATCCGAAGAAGAATATGCAGTGCAGCTGGGGATGTCTTTTATTTATAATTTTTGATTCGAGTCGGTGATGGGGATGAACCTTGCTTGGGCAAGAAAGTTTTCTTTGTCTTAGAAAAATATAGTATAGAAAATGCATATGAAATTATACATTTTGTATATATTGACATTGTTGATTGAAAAGTTATTGAATGAAGAGTTTGATTTTTTGAAACAGAACGTCACCTTTGCTCTTAGCAGGTCACCTTTGCAGGTGAAAGTACCATGTTTTAAATCAGAAGAAGAATATGCAGTGCAGCTGGGGATGCCACTTATTTTGAATTTTTGATTCGAGTAGGTGATGGGGATGAACCTTGCGTGGGCAAGAAATTTTTTTTGTCTTATAAAAATATTGTACAAAAAATGCACATGAAATTATATATTTTGTATATATTGACACTGTTGATTGAAAAGTTATTGAACGAAGAGTTTGATTTTTTGAAACAGAATAGCATAGCACACCATCGTGCGTGCGGAATTGCTAGTACTAACGATAAGGAGACAATTAACTTAAACAGCTGACTTTGGCCTTTGTTGATACCTGAAAAATGACTACCCATGGATAAGGGGAGTCATTTCTACTAGATGGGTTTGAGTTGATCACTATCTTATGAGCTTAGGAGTTAAGCCCAAATACTTACGAATATTCTCATGGAAATACGAGGACATGAGAGGAATAAAAAGAGAAGCTAAGAGTGAGAATTAGTAGATGTCACTTTAGCAATAATAAGGGGTTAAAGGGGGATATATGTCAGGAGGTGATAAAGAAGGAAATCTATAAAAGAAAAAATGATAGTACAAAGAGGGGATCCTCTTTTTCTCTCTCTCTCTATCCACAGAAGAAAAGGTGTAGTTCTTGTTGTGGCTAGGATTGGTCTCCCCTTTACTTATTTACCCTAAAATATTTAGCAAGCACAATGGGAGACTCGTTCTAGTCCAGCAAGATGCAATTAGGGAAAGACACTCCAGTTATACCGCCCAACCAACCGACTAACGACAAAGTAATAATAAAAAACACAAGTGGTGACGACGAGCCATCAAGAAAAGCAATCGTCAACACGCCAATCGTACAAACGGCTCATGCGGAAAAGGTAGAGATAGTGGTCAACAAGAATAAACAACAACCAAAGAAGGATACTCAACAAAAGCAAACTTTACAGAATATGCAAACTGAGATGGAAGGGCACAATAGGCGTCAACAAGAGCTTTGGAAGCTTATGAGACAAGAGGAAGAAGAAACGGCGGTTACGAGGAAAACACCATATGGAAAGGGATCCTACCGAGGAGCATCACAAGAGGCGATCACCAAGTACCTGGAAGAACATTACAGAGTAGTCAAGCACGATAGTTATGACTCCATGAACACCCCATACTCGGTCGAGGTAGCCGAGTATCATTATCCGGAAGAGTATACGTCTCCCAAGTTCAAGACCTATAATGGACGGGGAAACGCTCGAGAACACCTTAATCGATTCTTGTCAACGATGAATGCGTGCGCATCCGACGGAAAGTTGTGCGTCAGAGAATTCCTTAAGTCTTTATCAGACACAACTTTTACCTGGTATGATAAACTGAAGCCCGGAAGCATAGAGTCGTGGTCAGCAATGAGTATGTTGTTCTTAAGAAAGTTTTTATTCATCCAATAAGAAGGTCACGATGATTGATCTCAGCAGGTGTAACCAAAGAATGGGGGAGGAAATCGGAAAATTCATCACACGATTCTGGAACCTCTCTCTCGAATGTCATGAAGACAACAAGGAAGAAACTCTAGTGGAAATATGTGTGCACGGAATGACATATATGTTCAATTGGAATCTTGCCAACTTCAAGTTCCAGACGTTCGTAGAATTAGAGGAAGCGACAACCAACATAATAGACTGCGGGACGTTCTGAGCCTAGGTAATATGGATCACACATGACAACATTTGGTCAATACCGCGTCAGTACCAGCATTCAGTAGTTGCGCGATAATCAACCCCGACTTTAGAAGGCATCCCACGTTTCATCCCTATAATGCGGGGCAAGGCAACAGAGGGCCTAGAACGGATCTAAATCGATTACCGCCCATACCGTGTAACCGAGAACAAATCATTGGCATGCTCGAACAATGGGTGGCGAATCAGGACGTGACACTACTACATTTGGTTGTGGATATCAATAAGTTTAAAAAAAAATCTAGATACTGCCATTACTACCTTCGAGTGGATCACCCGACTCAGGAGTGTTTCTCTCTTCGTGGCATCTTTCATCGAAAGAGGAACGCGGGAGAGATTGAGATGGGAAGCCAAGCAATCAGCGAAAATCCGCTCCCCCAACACCAGGTTATGATGCTATCACACAACCCACTGGAGGACATCTGGAGACCCTGGAAACGGGTAGAAGAAGAGGCGTGCGAAATAAAGGAGGAGATATCGGGCTTTAACAATACCGAAGGCATAACTAGCCAGTTTTCCAAAATAATGCTGGATCAACAATTTTTCGACTCGCTAGGTTTCAACGAGAACCAGACTCAAGAAGTGACAAAATCCATCGCAGCAATAGCGGCTGGTAGACCATATAGCCTGACACCTAAGGGGGCGATTACCTTCACAGACAACGATATATGTTAACCTAGAGAACACCTCTGACCGCTTTACCTTACGATAACCATCAACAATCAACATTCGAGAAGAGCATTTATCGACGGAGGTGCGTCCTTGAATTTGATCTCGCTTCACACGCTGGATATTTTTGGCGTACATCGATCGGCTATTCAGAGCAGGCAACACAGTAAAAATATCCAAAAGAAATACTCAAACCGTTATAGGAGTAGTCATCCTAGTGATGATGATTGGACAAATAAAGGGTCTCACGCTATTTTACGTGTTAGAAGATGATACGACTTTTTATGTATTTCTAGGGCGAGGATGGTTGCTCAAACACAAAGTTGTGGCGTCAACTTATCACCGGTGCATAAAGACAAACGTGAGAGGAAAACAATTTCGGATCGCAGCAAACAATAACCCCTTTGGGCCAGAAGAAACATACATGGCGGATGCTGTATTCTATAATATTCCAAAAGAAATGGAAGAAGTGCCAATGACCGTGCTTACCCCGCTACCTAAGTGGAAGGACGAATCAACCACCAATGAAAAAGCTGTGAAATCGGTATTCAGCCCGTCACGGATGACGCTTACCTCCCCTCAAAGAAACCAAAATTGTAAGGAAGTTCTCAGTTCCAAAGGTTTTCGAGGCCAGAAGGAGGATATGTATACCGCTTATAGCAATCAGCTGAGGGAACTCCTGAGTATGAGCACGAGTGCATTCAAGCTTCTATTGATCAAAAAATAACGGAGTCACCCTCAGGGCTAGTTGAAGGGACCGAATCACTTCCAGACTTGACCGAAAGAGAAATAATAAAAACAAAAGAGCAGTGCATCGTAGAAGACATGACTACAGATGGAATGGAAATATCGACTCGTCAAAATAAGTAAAAACTTGAATGAAAAGGAAAGACACGCGCTGGTCGGACTGCTAATAGAGTATAATGATGTGTTTGCTTTCAAGTACGACGAGATGTCAGACTTAGATTGTGACCTTGTCGCTCATAATTTTGGTATTTCACCCGAGTTCCGACCCGTCAAACAGAGGAGCCACAATTTTCCGCAAGAAACCTCCTTAGCGATAAAGGAAGAGGTCGAGCGACTATTGGAGGATAAATTCATAAAACCTATACAACACCCCACGCGGTTGGAAAACGTCGTAGCGGTCGTAATTTTTTTTGAAAAAATTAGGTGTTGCATGGATATAGAGACCTCAATCGAGCATGCCCGAAGGATGATTTTCCGCTGCTGAATATAGACACTTTGGTAGACACCACGGCAAGACACATGATACATGTCGACCCAGACAAGATAAAAGCTATCACCACGATGACACCATCCAAAGATGTGAAAGAATTGCAAACCTTCTTTGGAAGAATATCATATGTACGCCGCTTCATCCCGGGCCTCGTTCAACTCATGACCGTGTTTCTCCCAAAGGTAAGGAAAAATATAAAATTCGAGTGGGAGGAAACGCAACATGACGCGTTCCACAAACTTCAACAATGTTTGGTCAGTCCTCAGGTATCCAGGCCTCCTTTCAAGGGATATCCCCTTTACCTTTATACCGCCTTCACAAACCTAGCCATAGGGGCGGTCTTGGCACAAGACAGGGGGAGCGATAATCTATCACCCATCTACTATATTAGTCGAGTTCTGAAGGACGCCGAGCTGCGATACCCCAAAATCAGACAAGCGTGCTTAGCCCTGATATACGTGGCGTAAAAGTTGAGGCCATACCTTGTCGTTGCAGCGGAAAACCCGATCACATATCTTGCAACAAAGCAATATTAACGGGAAGGACCGAGATGGCTCTTAAAGCTATCCGAGTTTTAACTCACGTATTAAAAGCCCAGAGGCGTCAAGGGGCAAGCAATTGCCGACCTTTTGGATTCTTTCCCCGGAAGCGACGATGCGTCCACCCACGATGATGTGTTAGGAGAAGTAGCGAAGGTAGAAGGAGAAGCCTGGATTATGTCCTTCGACGGGTCCTCATACGACAAATTTGGGGGAGTTGGCATTGTAGCAATAACGTAGCCGAATATGAAGCACTGATACTGGATTAAAAATGTCCAATGAACTCGGCCTCGGAAATTTAGAAGTCATAGGAGATTCCAAGTTAATCATAAGCAAAGTAAATGACGAATTTCAAGTAAAAGATGCGCATTTAGCACCATATCGAGCGGAAGCACAAAGCCTAATGGATGAAATGGGATCGACCATGGTTGAATACACAAAAAGGAATTCCAACAGGCACACAGATGCATTATCCACGCTTGCGGCCAAGATCCAATTAAACGACAAAAAGGAAAGAACTGTGATAATAAAGCGAAGAGATCTACCTAGCACTTGGAGAGAAGACGCGACTTTCAGGGATGCAAACGATTGACGGAAGATATACCTCGAGAATCTCGCAAGGACCAGTGAAGAGCGTGCCATCCTGATAAAGGTGATGAAATAATTTATAACTGTCCGAGGCGCATGATAAGTGCATAATTTATACATTTAAGTATCATTTCCTTATTCTTATTTGCTATATTTTGTGTGAATTACCATGTTTTATTATTACTTTTCTAGTTTGTGCGTTTTATTAGGTTACGTCTCTGAAACAAGCGAAATGGAGCTTTACAAGAGAAGAATTGCCAAAGACCCAGTAGATCTCAGTCCATTCCAGGATTTCTACCCTCCATCTTGTAAAAAATTTGATTACGAATCCAACGGCGAAAGAACGAGGTCATTCTGACTTCATATGAGAAAGTTATGAGCGAAACAAGAATAAAGGGCAAAATGGTCATTTCAAAGTGACCGGATATTTACACCCAGTCGTAGGTTAAGGGGTAGCCAGTATTACTTCAACTGTCAGTTTCGTGAGACTGACAGTTGATTGGGTATGTTAATGGCTCCAGCCATTCCGTTCAGGGCTGCCAAGTTTTTGAATATTACCAAAGGCACCGGCTTGATTGATTAAGGCCACTACTTCTTCTCCACGAGCAGAGCTGTGATGATTTTGCTGTGATTGATCATGGTGCTGTGATGATGATCATCGGTGATGGCAGTGAGATGTGATGGTTATGCTACGGTGATTGATGGAGTTTGGCAGCAAGAGAGATTCACAGTAATAAGAGAAGAGTACATGGCAGTTGAGAGGGAGCTGATGCTCGTGAACTGGTGATTCGAGTGCTGTGATGATGAGGCAGAGATGGTATGAATCGATTGGTGGTGAATTCGGCTTGTAAGGTTTAACGGGTTTTCTTGGATTGATGGAGTCGATGGAAGTAATGGCTGATGTTGGCTGTGGAGATGAGCTCGAGTAGTGGCAGTTGAGCCGAAAGAACAGAGAAGAGATGGTGAGTAATGGTTTTTGGCAGGTTAGGTTGATCTAACTGTTTACAGTTGAAAAAGAGGCAGTGAATCTGTGAGAGGTGGAGCTGTTACTCGTGAACTGTGGTTCTCAGTTGTAGTGATGATTATGTCAGCAAGAAAGATAATGAATGAAGAGAATCTCGAGTCTGTACTGGGCTGTTGTTGGCAACAATGGTGAATGATGGAGGAGTTTGTGATGGAACAGCAGTGAGAGTGGTTTAGAAAAGATCGAGTTGATGGTTCTGTTGATGAAGCTCGAGCTTGGCAGTTGAGTGAATGGAAGTCAGTAATGCTCGGTAATGATCAGAAACTTGATGATGGTTATGTTGTGATGAGTTCGAGACTTGAGCGGCAAGGCATGGAGAAGAATTGAGTTTAAATGGAACGCTGATGGCTTCGATGCTGTTGGTAGAGGAGCTGATGGTGCTGAGTAGTTAGTTGGACTCAAGTGATGATGGTGGTTCTTGGAAGCTAAGATGGGTACAACCGGAGTTGTTTTCTTGTTGAGAAAGAATCGGAAGAAAAGAGTTAGAAAGAATATAATCGTGTTATACACGGAATAGTGATCGGTGGTGTGTATTTCCTAAACCAATTAGGATTCTAAAAATAGTGGTTACCCAACCTCTATAAATAGAGCTGTAGAAAAAACATACACCCCTCACGCCTGATACAAGATACCTACACAGAGATATACAGAAAAGACTCGGACGTAAATAAAGAGCCAGAGACACTTTTGGGAGGCAGAGAACTTCGCATACAGTCGATATCTTTGACGATTATCGGTTAGTTTGTGCAATTTTCTTAATTAATTTTCATGGTTTTTGAGAAAGCCATGTTGGGCTAATTCCTTTGTTAGGGCGAAAGGATGAATTTGTAGTTTAATTTGTGTTTCGAAACTAGGTTTTTTAACTGTATGAACTAAATATTATTAATTTGTCTCTCTCTCAACGTTTTACCGTCTTGATGATTTTTCATGTTCTATGCCACGTATAGTTCATTGTTTGATTAGTAGAAGGACTCGTTGAAACCTCGTATTAAATCGTTTTATGAATATTCTTTGACTTTTTATGCCCCGTATACTTAGTACTTTCGAGATTCTACTTTAGGTTGAGGACAAACAATTCTTTTCGAAAATTCTTTCTTTAGTGCTTAATTAAAAATCTTCCGTGTATTGGTAGCTAGATTTGATAATGTACATGAGTAAAATTGAGACCCTATGTGACGAACACAATTAAATTCTATTCTACGACGGATTCCCGGAACCTTAACATTTTCCTCTTATTGTTTTC
>JAJJMC010020024.1:191030-365905 GCA_023531435.1 Papaver californicum | reverse complement strand
TTTTTTTTGTGTGTATCTCACATCTATTGTGTTCAATTTTCGTTTAATAACAACTATAAATTTAGGGTTTATGTGAAATTGATTTTAGGGTTCTCTGATTTGTTTTTTTTTTTTGAAACATGAAACTTGATGATGAAATGACATGTATTATTATTAGTCAATGTGTATTCACTGGTTATATCACATCTTTGGTGTTTAATTTTTGTTTAATCATAATTTTGGGTTTATGTAAAATTGAATTTAGGGTTTGTTTGTCTGCCTCTGAGAGTGAGAGTGAGTTTGGATCCAATTATATGCGGAACCAATTTTAACCCTGCCTCTGAGAGTGAGAGTGTCTCCTTCTGGAGAGATTATCTTAGAGTTTTAGTGCATCCAGTGTTTAATTCCCCTCTTAAACCCGAGGGTTTCAGGTAAAACTCTAATGTGTTTAAATGTTTATACTCTATTAGATTTATTCGATCCTGTAAATGCACCTGGCTAAATTTTGTTTTGTCTACTCTTGCAGTAATGTTTTAAGTGAGTACCGTAAAAGATCAAGAGAAACAATGAAAGAATTGCTTAGAGCAATAATAGACATCGAAAAGTCCCTTGAACTAAAATTTGGTGTTCAAAAGTTTTCTGCAAATCTCTACCCTCCTTGCCCACAGCCTGAACTTGCAATTGGCTTGCCCCCACGTGCATACCGCGGCCTCCTAACCCTACTCATACAGAATGACGTTGGTGGATTGCAGATTAAGAACAAGGGGAAATGGGTTGCTGCGAATGCAATTCTGAACTCTATCATGGTTAATACTGGTGATCATATGGAGGTACATTCTAAGTTTTGTGACCAAGACTCATTTAAGTAAATTAGATTGCACATTTGGTACTGACTAATGTGCACAAGTGTTTCTTATTGCTTTTCTTTTCTGTTTTTGGTCTGTAGATATTGAGCAATGGGAAGTATAAAGGCGTGTTTCATCGAGTTTTAGTGAACAATAAGAAAACAAGAATATCTTTGGTTATGACTAATGATTGCGTGCGTTGTACGTAATGTGTGACTGCTATTATGTAAAATCAACTATGAGTAATATGAATATGTTTTTCCTATCAGTGTTCCTCTTTTTTATGTGTGATTGCCCCATATCTTCTATACTTTATGGATGTTACACAGAAAGTAATGGGAATTGATATTCACAGAACTAGTCAGATCAAGCATGTCATGGCAGTTAATCAGGTAAACTCCAAATAAATCAGTACAAATAAAATTGTGGATTTGGATACTAGGTGTCATGCAACATGAAATAAGTTTTTGTAATTTTTTCAAAACTAAGGGGTAATAAGTTCATTTCGAGAATATTGGGGTTTCATACACTTGTAAAAATTCGAAAAATATTTATTTGTCGGATCGTAGATGACACATGTCGATAATTTACGCATGGGGACCTGTGGAAGCCAAAAATTTGATTTTCAGGGGTAATATTGTCTGTATTTGACACGTGCAACCTCACACATGTGCGTTTTTGATCATTGAACGGTTTAAATGAATGGCTGAGGTATATTCTTTAAATTCGACCGTTACAGGACATATCCTCAACTGATAATTCTAATCTGGGACATATTTTCAATAAACCTTTTTTTTTTATATCTTATCAAACACCCAACTAATTAGCCATCACAGAGGGTATATAATGACCGATATAATAAAATATATCAGTTGGATAAAGGACATTATCTTTATTTTATCTTTTAGTGGGTGTTGTTTGTTGTTCATTAATCTTAACCAGCAGAGTGCACGTGTGTTCAACGTATATGAGTTGAGTTACTGAAAATAGCTATAGATTTGGGTTGTTGTTTTCCATGACAAAATAGCACAACAAGAGAAATTACACAAGGACAACATCAAGCTCATGGTGGATATTACAAGCCATAGAGTAACGTAAAGAGTCTCTGCTTTTGTGCACCTAAGTGTGTAGCAGGCAAGATATCCCGGTATGACCTTAACAGCACCCTCAGGTTTAACCTGTTCCCACAGTTTTAAACCATTAACCTTAGGAATAATCTCATCTCACTCCTTATTTGCCTTGAAATTTGACATTTTAGAAACAGGTATTTAAATTGGGTCGAATTCGATTGAATTTTCAGTTGGTCCCACCGCAGGCAGTAATCTAGTTAATATTGAGCTCTTTTTTTTGAAGTCGAAGTTTCGGCCAAGATTCCGACAAACAAGCTAAGTGAACTCACATGGATTTGACTTGTTCATTACAACTCTAAGAACTCCAACAATTGTAAAAAAAGTATTTGGAATTAATAAATTTAGCTGTGTTTCTTTGAGTGTTTTGACCAAGATTAAGAAACTCATTGCATCACCGTCCATCATAAAAAGTATTGAAGACTGGTGACAATTTGGCACTATATTTCTTTGACCATGTTAAAGAAATAATCAAAAAAGTCATATACAGCACAATTTTAGGATTTGTTCCAGGATATATGTTCCTCTTTTAAAACTGGGGCAGCCAGTAGCTGCACATATCTGATGTCTAATTACAGCTTATGAGTATTCCATTAATAACAGTTTAGAGGTAATTAATTATATACTCCATTCTTTGCTAAGTGCATTTCATTCGCTAAGTGCCAGAAAAACTTGAAAATATATTATATTACTATGTTTTTATTTTTATATTTTAATTAATTGGTTTAATAATCTTTAAATTTATCTTTTAGGTCTCAAAAACAACCAAAAATAGATATTATTTAAATATCTAGAGATATAAAAAAATGCTTTCTTTATATCTAAATTTGGGTAATCTATCCAAATTTTCTAATTTAGTATAGATGATTTTTACGGAGGGACCAATACATCCTTAAAATGTAGACTATAACAATCAAACACTAAAAATAAAAAATAGAATAGTATGAGAGAAGGAGACCGGTTATTCTCTTATGATGATATCTTTTTTACTAACCCTAGCCACGATAAAATAGAATAGTATGAGAGAAGGAGACCGGTTATTCTCTTATCATGATATTTTTTTTACTAATCCTAGCCACGATATCGATTTGCCTGCACATGGTCCGTTAATTTGGATCACAGGGAAGGGACTGTTAATCAAATCTACTCAACTGTATAGGGATGAATGGGTTCATCTCTTGATTCTCTTCCTATGTCTATATTTTTGCACATGAAAAGGCAAAGGGTGTAATTTTTAAATAGAATAAGAAAACAATGTTGATTATAGATTTAGTGAAATCCATCATATTAAGCGTAATAAATGAAGAGTAGTTAATTGGTGGTTGATTTTGCAAACATATGGTACAAGACTACAAGGAACGGTGTTAAAAGATAAAAGTAGGGTTGGGTTGGCGTCAAAACATGAACCTTAGATTTATGTGTCTCGACACTGTCGATAATTTTGGTTATAGTGTTTACAAATGGACTATACCTTTGATTAGTAATAACAACGGCTTAGAGAAAATTCTCTTCCCCATCTTTTGGAGCCTCTGGTAGGTGACCATTAAACTATTTTAAACATTAGTAATTAGATGTCTGCTGCTGAAAAATCACATGAGATTACATGCGATGGTTTTCTAGAGATTCAATATTTTTCTCGTTTTTACTTCCTATAATAATTTTAATCGTTGTTCATTCATAATAACCACTTACTTATATATTAAATCTAGATGAAACTTAATTTATCCTATTATAAATTTGGATGAAACTACATACATTACAAATTAAACCCGGATGAAACTAATATCATCCTAGTTTAAACATGAATGAAACAAATTCATCCGAATCTTAATAAGGATGAAACTAGTTTCATACTAGTTTAAACATGGATGAAATAAATTCAACCAAGTCTAAAACAGGATAAAACCAGTTTCATACTAGTTAAACATGGATGCAGACAAATTTAATCAAATCTATAATAGGATGATACCAGTCTCACCTAAAACATGATGGTATCAGTTCCACACTAGTTTAAACATGGATAAAAACAAGTTCAAGCAAGGATGCACCCAGATTCATCCTGAATATTTTTTGAATAATTTCTTTTCTTAGTTAAATCAGGATACATCCAGTTTCATCCTAGCTATTTATTGAACTTTTTTTTATTTATTAGTTTAAATCAGGATGTAACCAGTTTCATCCTAGCTATTTTCTTTTGAATTTTTTTTTTTTTAAAATTTACTATCAACAATGGATCTTGTTTTGTAGATTATTTAAAACCCTTCCAAAAATATAAGTTTCATTAAAATCCAACTTATATTTTGCAAGTTATGGTTTTTTTGTGATTGTTTTTAAATTAAAAAGAGATAAAGGGATAAAATAAATAAAAAAATAAATAAAGATGAGGATATAATTATTTAGGATTTTCGGCGTCCATTTCACCTATTCTTAATATTTACTTGTCCATTGGAACCATGTTTTAGAGATATTTGGACAAGGGATCAATTTTCTCTTTTCATTTTGTGATGAAAGTGAGAATATATTTCTCTTGATGAATTGAATGGACGGACACAATATATCCATTTAGTTTAACACCCGATAATTGGAGTGCCAACATCAAACCATTTGTCGGTTACGACTAGCCCTGGTATAGGGTATATAATAATAATGAGATAATAAAATATACTGGTTGGATAACATGGGACATTTTATTTTTTTGTGTGCATTAGTCTTATTAGCATATTCAGCCATTCAGGAGGGGAATCAGTCCACTGATTTCATGGATTACAGAGTTTTAGAGGTTGGGCTGGTATCAGTAGTATTATTATGATGGGTGTCTAATTAGGGCAACTGCAACGGTACGAGTATATCAAATACCAAAGAGTAAAATTTTTTGCTCGTTTTTCATTTTTTACACAACGGTTTTGTGAGTAAATATGATCGCACGTCGTTTTAATTAGACGTCTGTTATAAAATGCTATTGTAAAAGAACGTCAGGTGACACGGACGTTTCTCTAGTGGGAAGTATGTTGTTGGACGCACATTTGGGTGAGCGTTTCATATTCTGGAACCAGACGCACTTATAAATGAGCGTTTGCATTCTCGTACGCTTCCTTAATCAAACGTATTTTTAACGTCCACACTAATAGGCGTTTAGTGATATACGTTGTGCCTAAAAGACGCCTGAATGCCAGAAGCCCCTTTATAATAGCGCTTAGTATTGAAACGTCCACCAACAGAAGCGTGAGCTGAGTTTCACGTTCACCTAAAGAAGCGTAATGAAGCACGTCCACCAGTGTAAGCGTTAATAAGACTGGTGCTCCAGCGCTCTCCTAAGAGAGCTTCTGGTGCTCCAGCGCTCTCCTAAGAGAGCGCCTGTTATCTGACGTCTTTTTAATAGAACGTATGATATACGGACGTTATTTCAGTAGAACGTTTTAACCACTACGCTCATTTGGCTTGCGTTTCTTCTGCCAGCGTTCTCCTAGTGAAGCGTTACTTCATACACATTCTTTTGTGAGCGTCTCATCTTCAGCCACTGCGTCCGTGTTTCAAAACGCTTTCATAAGGAAACGTCTTTTGTTAACGCCCAATTAGAAGAACGTGCGAGTATATATAAGATTTGGAGAAAATTTTCTCTGGAACAATGATTTTACTCGCCTCATTCCTATATATACTCGTCCGTTGCGGTTGATTTTGGGCGGCCAAAAAATAAATTTAATCTTTACTCTTTGGTATAGTCGTCCGCTGCAGTTGCTCTAAGTAATGCGCATTCTTAACTACCCAACTGGGTAGTTTTCAAAACACAAGAGACTATATAAGAATTTTCTAAGAATCACAAAAATTCTTATATAGAGTTATTCTTATATAAAAGTACTACGTTAAATAGTATAAAAGAAAATTTCTATACATATATTTGGAAATATATACATATATATATAGGAAATATAAAAAATGTATCTCAGCATTTTTTTTGTATTATTAGTACCGTGTGAAATTCTTACATTTTTTCCGAGAGAATTGTTTGGGAGATTGTAAATATACGACGGTGGAGTGATGGACCATTGGCATTAATCCAAGCCTTGAAAGACTACTGTTAAACTTATTCTGACATCATTTAGGGCTTCATACTATAAATTAATTAAAGATCAGATACTATGTTTATGTATATGACAATGAAAAGATAGTTTATTTGACAATCTCCGCCTCATTCCTATAATGAAATAGAGTGCTATTGCTTACCGCCCGCATATTATGATTTTGTGAAAATCTAGAGCCAAAGTCTAGCCCAGCCTTTCAGGATGTTGGTTTTCCGTTGATTCGATGTTTGGGTCTGATTTGACCCTTGATTCGTGTAATGTCAGACTGTTTAGTTTTTAATTTTTATCAAATCTAATTTACTATCTGATTCAGATTTAATTCTTGATTTAAACCCATTTAAGTCAGAGAATAAAATGTCCCGATTTATGGGACCAAGTCACTGACTCGTATATTTTTAAGTTAGTTGAGTCAAATCTAACTCAAAAAACAAACATATTAAGCTAAATCTAGATAAATCAAATAATTTTAGTTAAATTTAGAAAAAACAAACAAACATGATGTTAGTTCCGGCTTTGTAGAATACATTAAACACTACCTTCTTTTACAATAAAGTTAACATCATAAAGAAAATAAAATAAGTTCGATTGTATTTTCATTTTCATATATTTCACAAGTTGAATTCCAGATAGTCTTTAGCCCTGCTGTGCCAATTGCTCCCTCAATTTCTGAGGTTACTTATTAGTCCATGAGTCATGGCACATGAAATACTAGAGACAAATCTACAGTGGGTGGAGATTGAAGGCACCCCTCAATAACAATTATTTTTATTATATTTTAAAATAAATAATGAAACTATATTTTAGTACATAAAAATCTATAAAGTGTGGAGATTGAAAGCACCCCTTAATAATAATAATTTTTATTTATATTTATAACGATGAATTTTAAAATGAATAACAAAAGCATACATGATCTCTTATTATAAACCAAAATACATAAATATTAAAGATGAAAACAAATCGATCGAGTAAACTTGACTAGGTGGTTTTACTTGAAGCCATGATCTCTTGTTGCAGCTTAATTATCTGTTACACGTAGATTAAAAAATTATTAATTTCACAGAAATATCTATATGTCATAAAGATATTTTAATCCTTCATCAAATATATAAGGTACATACTTTATCATTTTTTTTCAATAAATATAATATTATGAGACGTATAAAAAAATTATTGAGACAGACAAATTTTATAAAGTATATATATGGGTGTGTTTGGTACTGTTTTATAAAACAAAAAAAATAGAGAATATAACAAAACGCGTTTGGTAGCTATGATTTCCAAAAATGTTTATGTCTGTTTTTTATTTTCGGAAACAAAAAAAACGAAAACAACTATTTATCGTTTTCTTTGTTTTTTCTTTTTTTCTTTTTTAAATTTTTTTCTATTTGTTTTTAACTTATGACTAACTTTTGAAAAATGTGTTTTTGAGAACAGTCCTACCAAACAGTTTTTAAAATTTATTAGAAAATAAAAACAAGGAAAAAATATATATTTTAAAAATACTAGAAAATAATTTTTAAAAACAGTTTTATAAAATGATACCAAACACGATTTATGTGTCTCAAAATAAAAAAACTAAGTGTTATAAATTTATGGACCTGGTGTAACGACGCATACTCCATTAAAAATCCCAGAGCACGTACAATGCTTGCAACACCATCTGAATATATCACAGCTATGACGTTCATGACGACACCCATAAGCCAAAGATATAAACATAGAGAATATTATAACCAACAGAAAGAAGAAATAAGTAGTGATCTGCTTCTTCATTTTATGTCTTCTTAATCAGATATTTTTCTTAGAATTTCCAATTGTGTGAATACATTTATATATTGTTGGTTTTAATCCTCCCAGTAAAAGATACGTACACTTTATCATTCAAGTCCCTAATGCATGTATGAAACCTACTAAACTCATTTACTAATACTTTGATAGCTAAACCATTAATGCATGACTATGAGTTAAGCATTTTCCTTTAATGCCTTTTATTTATTCAACTTTCGTTCACATCCGATAAATAAATACAACCTCAAAACAAATCCACTTGTTTCTCCAAAATATATGCCTAGGAGATAAAAAGCTATTAAATAAAAAAATACTTTAATAAAAAGTTAATGTAATATTAAATCGTAAAGCATGTTTTCTCTCGAACAATACATAATTTTGTATATTTAACCGTTAGTGCATGCATTGTGTGTTTTTTATTAAATTTATTATAAAATAACTTCATTTACATAAGTCTATTGATGTTTGGTAAAGTAAAAATGCATGTCACATCAGAAGAATAACCCACTTACAAAACAGGAAGCCTATCTTGAAATCCCAGAAATAAAAAACGAAAGTAAATCATGTAAAGGCTGCGTGCGATACATTTTGGGCTACAGTGCCATTTTTGTGACGACTATTTTTGATGGTCAATCATAACCAAAATACTTAAGTTGTTTAAAAATAACAAAACTTCAAATGTAATTGATACAGAAAGATTATAACACAGGGAATCATCACCCAACACAACTATTTTTGTGGTCAATCACAACTAAAATACTTAAGTTGTTTAAAAATAACAAAACTCCAAGTGTAATTGATACATAAATATTATAATACAAGGAATCATCATCCAAATATAAATGAAAACAACTCAATATATAACGTGGTTCAGCTAATAAGCCTACGTCCACAGGAAAACATAGTTTATTATTTATCAACACATATTTTGTACACATGGTAATATAAAGAGTTAAAGAAATTTAGTTTAATAGAGTTCTTAACCTAGTCTTAACTTTTTCCCCTTCTTGAATTTCCTTCAGAGTTTTCTCCCTCTATTTTCGATATCCTCTTCTTTCTATTTTGGGGTTCGTATTTATAGTAAAATATGATGGGTCCCTCTTCCTCATTCCTTCTTATCTTTACTTGACCTGTTTGTTCTTATCTTTGACTTTGGGCGCAACTCATCTTACTCCATTCGTAATGCTTCTTACTAGTTCCGCTTGCTGATGCGCAGCTTCCCTTTGGATTGAGTATTTGTTGGTCCTTTGTCTTTATTATATAGAGGTTGGTATGTGTGACATGTGGAATTTGACATGGAGCATATTTACTTTTGCATGATTAAAATTTATAGTGCACGCGTAACAGGGCGCAGATGCCTATAGAGCGCAAGAGATAGCCAGATGATTATGGAACGTAAGAGATAACCAAATGATTATGGGGCGCAAGAGATAGTCAGAGCGCAGATGATTGTCTTGGCTATTGATGATACTTTTTCTTGTGTACTTTCCACGTATCTTATATGCATTAATTTAGTCTGACTTTTCTGCTCCCGGTTTCAGTTAATATGTGATAAATGTTTTATACCTGTCTTTCTTTATTATTTATTTTGTTCTTGTACTTCTCGATGTAACATAATACGATACTTTCTTTTTATGATGTGAATACGTGGAACTGATGAATTTATGTCCTTATAGATTTCTTGGCAGATTTTAAATCACATGTTTTTGGCTGAAGAGTCGTTTCCCTTTTTTTTCTTTTTTCCTATGTCCGTTTTTCGGGCTGCGTAACGCTATAACAGATCCTAGCAATGTCAGAAATGCAGTTATATAGGTGCATATTTTGTCATGATCTTGGTTCAGGTTAGCAGTAAGACAGTGCTTCACTAGCGTGCAGTATCGAATAAACATGATTGGAAATGAGTGACATATACAATGGCAATCGAAAAGCGTCCAAAATTGAGCTCACATGTTTAGTTGATAAATGAATTAAAACTCTTTTTACACATGTTAGCCACTCGATGACTCCCCCAAAATAATTGGTTAAAGCAAAGACCGAGAAGAACAAGATGACTGATGGAAATTAATCACTCAACTATCCCATAGCACAAGGTATGTAACCCCCAGATTCATTCTGCACAAGTCTGGACCAGACCCCATTCTCCATTGGCTTGCAGACAAGTGGTTTGGACGTACCTCATCTTCCATCCCTTTTGCTAAATCTTTTGTTCAATCATACCTCATTGACCAAACTAAAAAAGATTATCATTTCTGTTCTATTACATCGGGAACCAATATGTTTAGGGTCGACGGACAACGTTTGTCGAGTACACAAATGGACTAATTAGTAAATTTTATAGTTAATAAATTTTAGATCGATATAATCTACATTGTGATCACACTAGCTCAAAAGACCCATTCTATGTATTCCCTCGGTTTTTTTTTTTAAATATACTATCATTTTTTAATTTGATCTGATAGTATCTCTGTTATGTTTGTGTGGAGCCTGATAATGCACGATCCGGTTTCGCATTTGACCGATCAGACTGGCGGTCTGTTGGGAAATTTGATGAAATTTTTTGAGAGATTTGTTTATGGAATGAAGGATACCCTATCTAGGGTTTGTATCTTATTATTATTCATCGTTTTATTCCTCTGGAACTCATTTTTGAGATAATAGTGAAAACCGCAGCCGCTCCTTGGACGTAGCCTAATTTGGGTGAACCAAGTAAATCTTGTGTTCTTGTTTTTCGTTTTCGTGTTGTAGCATCGATCCTAACAACTGGTATCAGAGCAAGGTTCGTGAAGAATTCTGGGAAGAATCAATGGCAGGAGGAGAAGACGACAGCCGATAGATAAAGGAGCGTCGACATCATCTGCGATAGGGTTTGCATCTCCAAAGGCAATTGAAAATTTTGATGGGTCAGATTTCGCGTACTGGAGAATGCAGATTGAAGATTATCTCTATGGAGAAATTTGCAGCAACCTCTATTGGATTCAAAGAAGCCAGATGGGATTCCGAGGCAGATTGGAAACTCCTGGATCGACAAGTTTTAGGGGTTGTTCGATTAACCCTAGCCAAGTCAGTTGCACACAGTGTTGTGAAAGAAAAGACCACTGCTTGTATGATGGCGGCCTTGACGAGCATGTATGAAAAACCATCGGCGAACAACAAGGTGCATCTGATGAAGAAGTTGTTCCTGTTGCACATGCCAGATGGCACTTCAGTTACAAAGCACTTGAATGAGTTCAGTGAAATCGTGAATGCTCTATCATCTGTCGAGATAGATTTTGATGATGAAATTCGTGCCCTAATCCTTTTGGCTTCTCTACCCGGCAGTTGGGAAGTTGTGAGAACTGCCGTAAGTAATTCCGCCGGTAAAGAGAAGCTAAAGTATAATGACATACGCGATCTGATTCTGGGTGAAGAAGTTCGAAGGAAGGATTCTGGTGAGTATTCGAATAATAATGCTTCCTATAACGTCGAGTCAAGAGGCAGACCATCTCATAAATATCAGTACAGGGGAAGATCTAAATCAAGAAGAGGGAGAAGCAGGGGCCAATCTAGAGGTCCACGGGGTCCTGCTGGATGCTGGAACTGTGGCCAGATGGGCCACATACAGAAGTGGTGCAAAGAACCTAAGAAGAACGTGAATGAAAGTGTGAATGTTGTTACAGAAACCGTGGAAGATGCCTTACTGATTTCTGTTGAAAGTCCCATGGAGTCTTGGGTTCTCGACTCAGGAGCCTCTTGGAATACCACTTCAAGCCGAGAACTCTTTGTTAACTATACTGCAGGTAACTACGGGACTGTCTATTTAGCTTATAATAGACCACTTCAGATAATAGGTATTGGAGAGATCAAGCTTATGCAGGAAAATGGATCAGTCTGGAGAATCAACAAGGTTAGACATGTTCCACAGTTAAAGAGGAATCTGATTTCTATTGGGAAGCTTGATGACGAAGGACATGGTTTTTATTTTGGTAGTGGTAGATGGAAGGTGACTAAGGGAGCTATGGTAGTGTCTCGTGGTTACAAGATGGGTACTCTTTACATGTATTCAAGTCCGAGAGACTTGTCTATTATTGGCATGGCAGCAGTAGATACAGTTGTAGTTGCTGAATCTAGTGATACTCTAGGTACCAAAGGCTTGGGCATATGAGTGAGAAGGGCATGAAGATACTTCAGTCAAACGGAAAACTACCAGAATTGAAGACCATTGATATTGGTATGTGGGGGAGTTGCATCTTTGGGAAACAGAAGAAAGTCAGCTTCGCCAAATACGGTAGAGCTCCAAAACCAGAAAGGTTAGAGTTGGTACATACTGATTTGTGGGGACCATCTCCAGTTCCATCACTTGGTGGCTCATTATACTACATCACATTTATTGATGACTCAACCAGAAAGGTATGGATTTATTTTCTGAAAAATAAAATTGATGTATTTGATATATTTAAGAAGTGGAAGGCTTTGGTAGAAAATGAGACAGATTTGAAACTGAAGTGCCTAAGATCAGATAATGGAGGTGAGTATATTGATGGTGGGTTCAGAGAGTATTGTGCTACAAATGGAATCAGAATGGAGAAGACCATCCCGAAGACACCACAACAGAATGACGTAGCTGAGCGCATGAATCGGACCCTAAATGAACGTGTTAGAAGCATGAGGTTGTATGCTGGGTTGCCAAAAGTTTTTTCGGATGATGCAACCAACACTGCATCTTATCTGATCAATAGAGGACCATCAGTTCCGTTGAATTTCAAAGTGCCAGAGGAGGTATGGAGTGGTAAAGAGGTAAATCTTTCTTTTTTGAAAGTATTTGGATGTTTGTCCTATGTACATGTTGATGCTAATGCTAGAAACAAACTTGATCCCAAGTCCAAGAAATGTTTCTTTATTGGCTATGGAGATGATGTTTTTGGTTATAGATTTTGGGATTCAGAAAATCGGAAAATTATCAGAAGCAGGAATGTCACTTTCAATGAGAAGTTTATGTACAAGGACAAATCAAATGCAGTTGAAGAACCAGAGACACCATAGGTAAAAGATTCTACTTATGTTGATTTGGGTGAGATTTCTAAAATCGGTGTACAAGAGAAGGTTGTCCAGAACAGGGAAAACGAAGTGCCTGAGATAGAGCAGGGTAGTCCATCTTCTCCAAACCTCAGTACTCCGATTCCCACTCTTCGGAGAAATAGTATGGTACCCAAGACAGTGGATCGTTATTCACCCTCTCTTCAGCACATCTTGTTGTCAGATGGAGGTGAGCCAGAAAATTATGCTGAAGCTTTGCAAGTTGAGAATTCGAGCAAGTGGGAGTTATCTATGGAAGATGAGATGGATTATTTGCTCGAGAATAAGACTTGGCAGCTAACCGAGCTACCAGAAGGGAAGAAGGTTTTGCATAAAAAATAGGTGTACAGATTAAAAGAAGAGCATGATGGGAGTACACGTTACAAGGCCAGGCTTGTTGTGAAGGGTTTTCAACAAAAGGAAGGTGTAGATTACACTGATATTTTCTCTCCAGTTGTGAAGCTAAATACAATCAGATTGGTTTGAAGGAAGACATCTATATGGTGCAACCACAGGGCTTCGTAACAAAGGGAAATGAGAATTTGGTTTGCAAATTGAATAAAAGCTTGTATAGTTTGAAACAAGCTCCAAGGCAGTGGTATATGAAGTTTGACAGTTTTATGGGTACCACCGGCTTCACTAAGTGCGAATCAGATCATTGTTGCTACATAAGAGGTCTGAAAACACTTTTATGATTTTGTTGGTATATGTGGATGATATGCTTATTGCAGGGCCTAGCATTGAGGAGATAAATGATCTAAAGAAGAAACTGTCAAAGCAGTTTACAATGAAAGATTTGGGAGCTGCAAAGCAAATTCTTGGTATGAGGATCACGAGAGATAGCAATCATGGTACCTTGAAGTTGTCGCAGTCAGAATATGTGAACAAGATTCTGAAGTGGTTTAACATGGAGAGTGCCAAACCAGTGAGCACGCCTTTGGGTAGCCATTTTAAGCTAACCAAAGACCATTCACCTAAGAAAACAGAAGATGAGGCTTATATGAAGAAGATTCCTTATGCATCGGCGATCGGGAGTCTTATGTATATCATGGTTTGCACTAGACCAGATATTGCACATGCAGTGGGAGCTGTGAGCAGGTACATGAGTAATCCAGGAAAGCAACATTGGGAGGCAGTCAAGTGGCTACTTCGGTATTTCAAAGGTACTGTAGATACATCACTTTGCTTCACAGGTTCTGGTATGAAGTTGCAGGGTTATGTTGATGCTGACTTGGATGGAGACATTGATAGTAGAAAGAGTACTACTGGGTATGTGTATACTTTGGGTGGTACTGCTATGAGTTGGCGTTCTAATTTGCAGAAGATAGTAGTCTTGTCTACTACAGAGTCAGAATATTTTGCTGTTACTGAGGCGAGCAAGGAGATGATATGTTTACAGGAGTCTTGGGTGAATTGGGCATGAAGAAAGGAAATGGAGTTTTGCACAGTGATAGTCAGAGTGCTGTTTTCTTAGCGAAGAATGCAGCATACCATTCTAGAACCAAGCACGTAGATATTAAATATCATTTCATTCGATCTTTGATAGAAGATGGTCAGTTAACACTTGAGAAGATTGACGGAGCAAAGAATCCAGCAGACATGTTGACAAAACCAGTGACCCTGGAGAAACTGAAGCTGTGTGCAGCTTCAGTGGGTCTTCGAACTTGCTGATTGGTTAAGAGAGTTGCTGCGGTGATCGGTGTGTTTTTGAAGTTTGTTCAGAGTGGAGTTAGGGCGTGTTGTGATGTGTCCAGTCTCCAAGTGGGAGATTGTTATGTTTGTGTGGAGCCTGGTAGTGCACGAACCGGTTTCGTATTTGACCCGATCCGACAGGCGGCCCGTTGGGAAATTTGATGGAACTTTTTGAGAGGTTTGTTTATGGAACGAAGGGACGATAGGCGGGTTATGGAACGGAGGAACTTTCAGTAGTCTCTATATATAAAGAGATACCCTATATAGGGTTTGTATCTTATTATTATTCATCGTTGTTTTCCTCTGGAACTCGTTTTTGAGATCATGGTGAAAACCACAGCCGTTCCTTGGACGTAGTCCAATTTGGATGAACCAAATAAATTTTATGTTCTTGTTTTTCGTTTTCGTGTTGTTTTCTTATAACATCGATCCTAACATTGCCTTTGTGCATGAAGTTGCCTTTAGCTTCACTAATTCCTTTGATTAGCAGTAATTCTTTCCGAGGAGTGTATGCAACAGATTCAACTGTACATAGACCAGCATCTTTAAACTTCTTTGCATCAACAGAAGCTATCCCAAAGTCGAAGATAATCAAATGAAAACCCTGATTTCATAATAAAAAAATGACATCTACACAACCCATGAAACCAAGCACAAAAGATGACACAACCCCATTGTCCAAACTTCAAGAAAATCCCCAAATTCGAGGATTGCAATTGAGAAACAAAATAAAACCCAGTGTGGAAAGATAATTAAAAATTAGAAAAACACAAACTTTGATGGTAAAAAGATCGAAATCAATCTAGGGTTTCAAGAGCTAAATGGTGGAAATTACCTGAAGCTGCTCCACAAGGAAAGGGCCTGTGCAGAAATTTCTTCAACCATGTTCTTGTTCTGCTGCTGCTCCATCACTCAAAAATCGATAAATTCACAAACTCAGAGGAATCAAAGAGTGTCTACTTCTTCTTCTGAGAAATGGAGAGTGTGAGTGAGAGGCGCCAAATGTCCACCAAAACCAAATTTAAGGAATCTCCAAAATGTCCTTCTTGGGACATCCACTAATTCCCCTGGAGCATCCACATCTGGGATTAGCAACAAAACAGAGAGACACTAGATTATCATCTTGTCAAACAAGTGAATAACACGCTGGGTTGCGCCCATAATTGAGTATTAGGTTGGTACGCCTCTACCTCACAACATTTCAGTCCCACATTACTATCAAACTTCGATCCTCCTCTCACAACCCTGTTTACGAGGGGAGTAAACTCTTTCATTTTCTCTTTTAACTTTTAAAGTGTTTTTCCACTTCACATGTACAAAGCAGCAAGAAACCTTTGAAACAAATTAGAGGGAAAAAATTGAAATAAACTAATAAATTTTTTATAAGGCTTTTGGGAGGTATCTAAGGTATCGTATCCGATATAGGTTTCGGAGTATCCTGTATCTATACAACCCTTATATAAGTGATTACTCACATAATAACAATATATAAAGGATTGAAGTCCGTCTATTACAAGGTACAAACACATTCACTAAACCAACGGATTAAACTAATCCATTCAAATAAACTTGAGAAGGTATTGGACTTCCTAAAAATCAGAAGAAAATTATTAAAACCACCTTTAGAATTAGAAACCCAAAAAAAAAAGTAGTTTCTATAAATAAAAATATTGATTAAACCCTAACTCAAATTAGAAACTGTATTTTCTTTATCAAGAATTCAAGAAATGCAAACTTTTAATTGGGAATTCACAGAACATTGTATATGATATATCTCACATATCACTAAACCCAAAACCCACCCCAAGAGACAGAAAACTTTCTTAAACATCAACGAGAATTCGCATCAACAACATTGTATACATCATCAAATCAAGCAATAGTATTGAAATTCAGAGAATAAAGTACCTTAAGCATGGGGTTTTTTCGATTGCTTTTTACAAAGTTAAGGTTACGAAAATGATAAATAGTTGTTTTCATTTTTTTTTTGTTTTCAAAAACAAAAAACAGAATAAAACATTTTCGGAAATCATAGCTACCAGACGCGTTTTCTTGCGTTTTCTGTTTTCTTTGTTTTATAAAACGGAAAAAAAGTTTTATAAAACGGTACCAAACATATCCTTAGGGCGTGTTTGGTACCATTTTATAAAACTGTTTTCAAAAATCATTTTCTAGTGTTTTTAAAATATACCTCTTTTCTTTTCTTTTTTTATTTTCTAATAAATTTTAAAAAGTTGTTTGGTAGGACTGTTTTTAAAAACATATTTTTTAAAGTTAGTTATAAGTTAAAAACAGATAGAAAACATTTAAGAAAGAAAAAAATAACAAAGAAAATGATAAATAGTTGTTTTTCGTTTTTTTTGTTTTCAAAAACAAAAAACAGACATAAAACATTTTCGGAAATCATAGCTACCAAACGTGTTTTCTTGCGTTTTCTGTTTTCTTTGTTTTATAAAACGGAAAACAGTTCTATAAAACGGTACCAAACACAGCCTTAATCTTCCTCTATCCATTGTTCCATCGAAAGTAATGTTTTTGTCTTTAATACTCGCATGCTTAAGTTTACCACCGCCACAGGGAGAGACCTACCCATCCCATTTATATGTATATATCATCCTTTAGCAGTATTTCAGGAGAGGCTTTTTTGTCATGATATTTGGTGGAAGTATCATTTTTTTTTTGAATTATGCTTATTCCTAAAACTTCTTGAACCCATTGCAGTAGACAAAAGAGAGAAATTGTCTTAATCACAGAAGAAAGAATGAACTTGTCCTAATTTCGGAAGATGAACGAAATTAGAAGATAATAATACATAAAATGGATTTACCCGTATGTCAGCTGTGTAGGAGGGTTCAACAAAGCATAGCAAGGTTCTTTGTTGCAGGACGGAGCAGCAAGAAGCGAATTATTTTAGCTCTACCCAACTAAACCATCCGCTCCCCTTTATCTAGTCTAGGTCTAGTTTGCGCTCGTGCCGTCGTGCATAGGTCCAATTTTGTAATTAAATAAAAGAGGGAACGGGACAGGACATGTAGAACAACTTAGGGTTACCTCTTTTGTGGGACGTGTACTATGACTTCCATGTCTATGGGACGCATTGCAATTATTACTTCTTTTTCTTTGAAAAAAAACATAAAAGACCAATGTAATAATCTATTAATATATATATATATATATATATATATATATATAACGCCAACTCTCAGTGCAATGAAGTTGTACATTGTGATTTTCTATTTTACCCTTAGTTTTTTTTATTTTTCTAGTACTAGATAAATAAACAAGGAGTGTTGATATAATTTGTATATACAATTACCTTTAGAAACCAATTTGCTTATACATATTTGGTATGAATCAATTTGCTGATATATCATACATTCATATAAATCGTATTATGCGGGTATAAAATGAGGCAAAATCAAGAATCATATAAGAAATTATGATCAATCGACAATCACACTAAAATACACTGTTTTTCAAATTCAAGATCCCAAAAATTATAACATTTTTCATTATTTACCCAAGTTTCAAAATCACAAATTTTTACAATTTTTATCTCGATTGATGAACTTCTTGACATATATACTGTAAAATCGAGAAAATATAGAGAGATATCTAGATGAGCAAATAAGATGATTGAGGTGTTGGTAGCCATGGTGGCAGTGAGTTGGAGTAATAAAGTATTGTAGTGGAGGCTATCAAAAAGATTAAGCACCCACCGCGGTGGTGGATATAGTGGTAAAGAGAGTGGGGGTGGAGCCGTGGAGGTGATATTTATGTTAGTGGTGATGGTAAAGAGATGCAAGCAGTTTTGAGAGAAAAAGGCAGAGTAGAGAGAAACAGGTGAGAAGAAATTCTAGAGAAACCTAAAATTACCCTTGATTTTCTTTCACTGATCCAGGCACGTGCTCAACACTATTAATAATAATGTCAATCATATCTAACTAATTGATAGATGTTGTTCTTATCAAGACCAGATCTGAGATTAGCTATACCATGGGGTTTTTGTATATTATCCAGATTGTTTTGTAACTAGGGTATAAATTATTCCAACCTTTTTCTTAGATTTGGTTTCGAGTATTTTTTTTTCCAGGTTTTGTTAGAAGATATAGAGAGATGATATGAGTTGTTCTAAAAAATGATGGCGTTGTTAGTGTTGAAGATTTGAGGCAGAAAATGGTGGATTTTGCTAAAAAAAAAGACTGCGAAAAGTATCATAGTCCAAGGAATTTTCTTCTAACTCCGGTTATAAACCCTCGAAAACCCATTTGCAGAACAGTATCTTTTGCGGTATACTCATCAGGCCTGTGGTATATTGAAAAACATAAATAAGAAAAACTATTATACTTGTGCAGTTTTTGTTGATGTGTGTTACACTAAAAATCATTATGTACTATGCTGGTTCTAGTTTATGGTTTATATGTAGTGCTTAAAACCATTCTCATGTATGATACCACCATAAAATAAATAAATATATAATGCTTAAAAAACTTACCTGTCATGATTAGGAACAGGTCTGATAGCGATTGAATATAGCTGGCGATAACAGCTAACTTTGAAGTATTCGTCGATATAATCAAGGAACTTTCCCCCAGATGCAGCAATAGCTGCAGTAGCATGCGAGCATGGAAAACCATACACGCGCCATCTTTGGGAAGTACAACTCTTTTGTTGTAGATCTACCATATGAGACCTGCAAACAAGAAAACCAAGCATATTCTTTTATGCAGTATATACTGATATTTGCACTACACAAACTAAACAAAAAAACTAGTTTAGTGGATATCTCAGTTCAAAAGAGCATGCTACTTAAAAAAACTAACCTTGGGGAATGAACTTCAAAGACATGAGCATACGACTGACTAACTTTCCAAGGAAGACCAATTTGAATGTGTAGTTCAAGCAAGGCTTGATACACAGGGGTTAAGAGTTCCGGATGCATCAAAAGACTTTCTTCACGACGTTCAGACATCAACTCCATTACCCGTAGCCTACACGACAAAAAACAAACAAACATATTATACATATAGTACATATATACTTGTAGAGTTACAAGAAACTTATAAAAACCTGATTGTGTCAGAGAGAGCACAATGAGGTAACTTCTTCTCGCGGCGAATCCAGTTATTAAAAGACTCAGCAATGCTTGAAGAAGTCTGACCATACCTACAACCTGGGAAGTATGCACTAGACCACTTTTCCCTAGGAATATTACGACAGTATTGAGCAACCCAAGGCCTGCCTAGATAAACCATTCCTTGAAGACCTTCTTCATATCTTGCTGGAGAAAGCGCATATGTTGCTTTTTGGAAATAGTCCATCACTTTTTTATATTTTTCATCAGCCTTAATGATGGGTAAGTTTTTTTTCAAGTGGAAAAAACAATAGCTATGATAAGAATCGGGGAAAACTTTAGGAATTGCATTCAATAAACCTTCACCTAGGTCAGTCAAAAAGGTGATGGGACGATGGTCCAAAATTTTTTAAGATTTTCCATAAACCAATGTCAATTATCATTATCTTCGCCAGGAACTAATGCATATGCAAAAGGATAAAAACCTGGAAAACAAAATATAGAAAACCATATCAATATGTAGTTCATGTCTTGATTACAGATGTGTTTTATTGTTGTCATATAGCTGTACATATCAAATATGTACTTCATGTATGCACCTTCAAAAATATGTTATACCTGCAGTGTATATCAATATGTACTTTATGTATGATGTGTATGATCCTAAAGTACATAAAAAACAGATACATATCAAAAATATGTACCATATAAAAAAGTTACCTTGATTGCCGTTAAGACATGTAGCAGCCATTAGACCTCCTTTAAACCTCCCCGTAAGAAATATCACATCACAAAAAATCATTGGACGACAAAGTTTATAACCCTCTCTACAAGCTCCAAAGCAAATAAAAAGTCTGTGGAATCTCTTTGTTGCGTCGTTGAAATCAAAATCAATATAAGACCCTGGGTTGGTTTTCCGAACATCAGTGACCCACCAAGCAAGATAGTGTATGACTTACATCGTCACCAAAAATCATTTCATGCGATAACTCTAGTGCATGATATGCATGGTGATACTTGATGTTGATCCCTCCACCAACTTTAATATAATCCATAATCTCTTCCGGCTTTATGAGAGGGTTGTGCTTGACACGCTCATGAACTAAATGATTTACAAGCTTCCTCGAAACAGTTGGACTTCTCAACCTATAACCAGCGCCACAAGTGTGCCTACCCATGTAATACTTTATCTTAAACACATCCAAAAACCCATTCATGACAACCGCGTGAAGCATCCAAGAGCAACAGTCATTGCTGCATCTGGCTGTGAATCTCTCAAGGTCAGTCTTCAATTTTTTAACCTTATATCCAGTCCTCAAACAATATTCTCACATGCTAACCAAACAGCTTCAACACCACCATGGAAGAGATGGTTTTTATCTTCAAAAAGATTCTCCCAACCATCAGAAAAAAGAACACTTGCAACCTCTTTAGAATCTTTCAAATAACTGTTCCTAGCACTCAAAACCAACTCAGTATTGTTGTCAAGATCAGCACTTCTCAAAGAATTAGATGCACAGGATAACACAACATCAACATGCAACTCAAAGAAATCTGAATTCTTCGTAAAATACAATGCAGCAAGACCTTGAAGAGATACATCAGCAAGGACAGGGACTTTCACTCCATTTTGAACATAATTAACAACAATAGTTGATGGAGTCAATCAGCTCCACGCATTACAAATAATAAACTTCAAATCTTCCAAAGTCGAAGATAACCTAACCAAATATGCAATGTGGTGTTGCTTGTGGTATACATGAGAGTAGCAAAAGCTATTTGGATTAGAACCAACACCTGACATGTTGAACCTGAAGAAATGTGATGCAAATAAAATAACACAAAACACAAAAATCAAAACATATATTTTAAGATGATAGGAAAACTAAATCTACAATACAACATAATATGTACTATTTTAGAAGTATCACACATATTATAGAAACACACATAACAGACAAACAGTGCAAACAAATATGTACTGATTCAAAAAAAATATACTATAAAAACAGTACATATCGAAAAGTTTAGAAAAACAGTACTATTAATATGTACTGAAAAAACATTCAAAACATACAGAAAGAAAGAACAAAAATCATGATTCCCTGAAAAAAATAAAAGAAAACAAAAAAAAAACTATTATCAAAAAACATGTAAAAACACTGAATACGACGATCTAATGAACAAAATAGAACAATTACAAAATCAATTTCAAAAGCTAAAAGAAAACTAAAACACGAACAAAAACGAGATCGATCATGGAATTCAACAAAATGTACATCCTAGTAAACGTTAATCATCGGGATTTCAGTGTAGGAAAACAAACAAAACATGAAATCAAGTTGATTATCATGATTTCAGTTAAAAAAACAAAAACAGAGATTGACGATACCTGGAGAAAATACAGAGAAGAAGATTAAAGAAAAATACCTGGAGATTAACGATACCTTAAAACTGAAAACACCACTGAAGCAGAAAGAAAAGAAAGAAAAGAAAAAATATGTGAGATGTAACGATTTTTTTTGGAAGTTTTGATTTTGGCTAAATTTATAGTTCGTACAAGAGAGGGGTATTTGTGGGATATTAATAATATGTTTTTCATTCTTCTCACGTGAATTGGACGCGCGAGTAAGAAAACTAATCAAGTTACTTGTTTTTGGATTAATGATTAAACCGGGTTTTGGGGTAGGATTAGAGGTTAAACGGGTCTCTAATATAGGATTATCTAGTAATTCCTAGTCACCCATTACCATATCCATTTAACGGTGGATAACAAAACTTTACCCATCACCCTATCCTTTAAACGGTGAGTAGAATACGGATACAGATAAAATTATAGCGGATAGGGTAGAAATGACGGGTAGGATTGGACATGTACAACCCTAGATCTAGTTCTCTTTTCAGCTCCAAGAAATCTATCTATATACGGCAAGATATATACTGGTAGAGAAAGTTACTCTAGGGGTTTATGGGTCAGTTTTGTAAACGGTTTCATATATTACCGGAAAAACTGCTGGCAAGATATAGTTTGTTGCTAGAATGGTTAAGGGGTATCCGGCTTAGACTTTGTATAATACGGTAACCGGCAACGTTGTTAAGAAGGTGCATTCTTTCCCACATTAAGGTCCAAAGACTTGCTCATTGAAATCTTAGTACTAACTATTATTTTCAAAAAGCGCATTTTAGAATTTAACTGCAGTAATTTTTCTCTTCGACTAAGGTTACCTTTTTTTTTCTAAGTCTACTAAGCTTTTTTTTGCTGTAATTTGTATTTTTTTACGTAGATTACTTCAAAATTAAAATATATTCTATATGCAATTTTAACCCTCTATTTTTTCTTTCCGACTCTTCATGTTTTAGAGTTGCTAGTTGTTTTCCATGTGTTTTACTATTTTCGGGCAATTAATCTGCACTAAAGCTGATGTTATTATAGTATATTGATAAAATGATCCGGTGTTAATATCAACGATATCAGTTCCTAATTTATCAACATCGGATTTTTTGTCGATGAAAATAAAATAATATCATATGCATTAAAATTCACACTACTAAATTTTTAAAAAATAAAAAGAAAGAAAAGAATTCACACCAGCTAAATGGTCTATTATGCATCTGATGATTGGAACCTGCACCCAGACCTAAAGAAATTTAAAAGACAAAGAAATCCCCCAAGCCAAGAAGAAAACAGTACACAAAACCAAGGGACTTTGGAGACTCATGAGGAGGAGGGGAACACCCGGGCAGCAGCAGGAACAGCTTCAACCATGGATCAGACCGGCTCTGGCACAACACAGATAACCACCTCTTCCACCTATAAATTCTGTTTTCAACAACACAACATAAATCCAAAGTTTATCATAGCTCAACACTTCCATCTTAGCCCTGTAACCAGATAAAAATCTTTGCATGATCATTTCCTCCCCTCAAATAGCACACTCCACAGATGCTTGGCTCATAACAGGAAAAAGCACAAAACTGAGCTTAATTACCTGTTGAATTGTATCAAAACTACCTTAAGTCAAAGTTCAGTAAATTGGGAAACCTACCTCACCAGAAATCAGGTGCAATCCAGCTCATCCAGGAGCAATTTCAGGCACACCAGGAGCAAAATCACCAAAAGAAATTTCTGCACAGTCCAGGGCCGGAATACAAAGCTCACCAGGCCTAGTAACTGGATATTGGATTCCCACATCCATAACTCATGTTTGTATGGTCCAACCATAACCCAAGCCTCCCTCACTCATTACCACCTAAAACCCACCATTACTCCCAAATCAAACACTAACACTCTCCCTAGCCTGAAGCCCAACCGAGCTCTCAAACAAAATAGGCAGGCCTGGCCCATTGCAAAGGCTCACACAACTAGGGCCTCCCCTAGCACTTCTAAGAACTTAGAGGCCTGGGCCAAAAAACTCAGAAACAAGGTGGTTAAGCACAAAAGGCAAAAAACCAACCCTAAAATCCAGGCCCTTGAAAACCAAAACAGCTCCAGAAATCCAAAAACTCCCCACCACATTACGATAAAAATAACTCAAATGAAAATTTTATCTTGGAACTGCCAAGGCTTAGGAGGGGTAAAAACGAGACATCATCTGAAAAATACTATCAGGCAGCACAACCCAGATATCATCTTCCTGACCGAGACGAAAACAAATGAAGAAAAAACTAAAAACTACCTAAGAAACTACTGCTACCCCAACATGTGGGCCCAGCCCTCCCGCGGTCTCTCGCGGGGTATGGCCCTAATATGGAAAGATAATCTGGACATTTCTCTAACCTACGAGATTAGGAACCTGGTAAATCTAAAAATAAAACCTAGCCCAGATGGGGAAGAAATCTACCTAACCTGCCTGTATGGAGAAACTCTCTATGGCCCAAAGAAAAACCAATGGGAACACATCCTGGATATGAGCAGAGACATTGAATTCTCTTGGATCGTTCTGGGAGATTTAAATATCACTCTTACTTCGGAAGATGCTAGCAACTTCTCCGAAGATCGTGCCCGTCCTTATGACCCCATCCCGGACATTATTCATGCTGCCGGGCTTTTAGAGCTAAAACATTCTGGTCCCAAATTCACCTGGTCGAACAAAAGAGACAAAGAGAACCTCATCCTAAAGAGACTAGACAGAGGCCTGGTTAACCAGGAATGGGAAAATCAGTTCCCCACCTCAATCATCCAAAGCCTTCCTTGCATCGGTTCGGATCATAACCCAATCTTGCTTGAAACTGAATTAACCCAAAAGAAACCAAAATCCTATTTTAAATTCTACGAATGCTGGCAAAAAAAAGCTTCCTGTAAGCCAAAAATAGCGGAAAGCTGGTGCACAAAGGCCTACGGCTCAGATCCTTATATCCTAATCCAAAAGCTTAAAAATACCAAAAACGCGCTCCAAAAATGGAAGAAGGACTCTTTTGGCATTCTAGAAGAGAAAATAGCAAAATTAGGAAATCAACTTCTCCACCTAAGGGATAGCACCAAAGAAAATGACATAGAAACCCAAAAATCCCTGGAAAAGGAGCTGGAACAATGATATGATATACAAGAAAGTTTTTGGATCCAAAAATCGAGGGAATACTTTATCAAAGATGCGGATAGAAATACCAAGCTCTTTCATGCAATCACAAACCACCGGAAAAAAACAAACAATATAGTCAGCCTGAAGGATAAGAAGGACCATTGGGTTAAAGACAGGGAAGGCCTGGAATCTCTTCTAAGCTCCCACTTTGAGATGATTAGCTCCACCACTAAAAACACAATAGACCCAAATATCCTGCAACTCTTCAACCCCTCCATCACCCAACAGGAAAATGAAAACCTTGTGAGGATCCCATCTAATGAGGAAATCAAAAATGCCTTAAGTAGTATGAAACCTTGGAAATCCCCTGATCCAGACGGCTTTCAAGCTGGTTTCTACCAAAAAAATTGGGAAATCGTAGGAGAGGATGTCAATAAAGCCATCAAAGCGTTCTTTTCTACCGGTTTCATCTTAAAAGAGATCAACAATACCTACATTGCCCTTATCCCAAAAACCAAAATCCCTCAAACTCCAGCAGATTTCAGACCCATCAGCCTATGCAATACTATCTACAAAATCATCTCTAAGATTCTAGCTGACAGACTGAAACCAATCCTCAACAGAATTATATCCCCGGCACAATCAGCTTTCATCCCTACCAGAAATATTCATGATAATGTCATCATCGCCCAAGAAGTAGTGGAGGCAATGAAAAGGAAAAAAGGAATTTCTGGCAAAATAGGGATAAAACTTGATATGAGCAAAACCTTCGATAGGATAGAATGGTCTTTTATCTTAGAGGTTATGAAAAAAATGGGTTTCTCCGAAAAATGGTGTAGTCTCATAAACCAATGTATATCGACTCCCAACCACTCCATTATCCTAAACGGAGAGCCATGTAAATTTTTCAAACCAACTAGAGGTATCAGACAAGGGGACCCCCTATCCCCATATCTGTTCATTATCTGTATGGAGGCTCTGTCAAAAATGATAGACAGCGCCAATGACATGTGCTTCCTAAGCGGAACCAAAATATCCATTTCAGGCCCCTCGGTTTCTCACCTTCTTTTTGCCGACGACTGTCTTATATTTATTGAAGCAAAACAAGAGGAGGTTAAAAATCTTCTCTCTATCCTTCAGGAATTTAGCCAATCAAGCGGTCAATGCATAAATTTCAATAAGTCCGGAATATTTTGCAGTAAAAATATAGAGGAAGGTCTCCAAGAAACCATAGGAACCTGGCTCGATATGCCCAGAATGACGGACGACGAGAAATACTTAGGGTTCCTTTTATTCCGAAAAAAAGCCAGAACCCTAACCTTTGACTCCATCCTAAAAAGCATGACAATAAAACTCCAAGGATGGCAATCAAAAATGCTTTCCCAAGCTGGGAGGGCTACCATGATTCAATCGGTAATAAATACCCTTCCTTTCTATCAGATGGGATGCCTTGAGATGCCAAAAAAATCCATAAACTCGATGGACAGAATCCAACGAAATTTCTGGAACACTGGAAAAGGAAACATTAGAGGGCATTCACTGGAGGCATGGGACTCCCTTTGTAGGCCAAAAAGCATAGGGGGGGTGGGGTTTAAAAACCTAAGCATTTTTAATGATGTAATGCTAACAAAGCTGGCTTGGAGACTCCTCCACAATAAAAAAGAATTTTGGGTAAAAGTTTTGAAAGCCCGATATTTTCCCAACTCCAACCCCATAACTATCCAAAAAAACCAAAGAGACACCTGGATCTGGAGAGGAATCCTGAAAGGTATAAATATCATCCGGGATCACCACTTCTGGTCCATCGGAGACGGGTCAAAGGTCAGAATCTGGGACGATAATTGGTTAAAGAATATGAAAACTGACGAAGTAACTGTTAACCAAAGAAACTCTGGACTGACATGGGTCAGTGAGCTAATCAATCATGAAAACCTCTCTTGGAAAATTCCTATCATTAGGAACCTTTTCTCTGACATCCAATACAATGAAATCTTGACCATTCCCATCCTCCAGGGATGTCGTGATGAGATGGGCTGGAACCTCACTACAAATGGGACCTTCTCGGTAGCTTCAATCTACAAAAAACTTGTCCAAGACAACATGCCTCTCACCACACATACTCAAGTTGACCAGGGTACATGGAAAAATATCTGGAAAATAAAGAACCCCCACAGAATAAACTTCCTAACCTGGAAAATTGTAAAACAAACCTTAAAAGTTAGGAGTAAAATTTTCAAGCACAAGGACGTTGTGGACCAACTATGCCCTATGTGCAACTCCCAGGCTGAAACCAGTACCCACATCTTCATGCATTGTGATCTAGCAAAGAAAATTTGGCAGACTCTCTGGCCCAATCTATACAACAACATGCTCCCCTACAACTGCATTAATGACTGGATAAAATCCTGGCACAAACAAAACAACATGATCTCCTTCAATGATAAACCTTCAATCACCTACATCAGAGAATCTGGAAACATAGGTGTGACATCATTTTCGAGGAAGTCAAACCCAACCCCGACATAGTGATCCAAATCATTACCAGAACAACTACCCCACCTAATCCCCTACCCACCAGTACAAACCACATCCCCACCATTAAAACAAAAAACAATCACATCCCCACCAAGGAAACCAACCATATCCCGGGGTCTCAAGACTCCCTAAATCAACCTATAGAAGGTATCGGCAATCGCCATAATCACTCTACCCTACCCAAAACTCAAGGAAACCAAGAAACCTACCCTCAAAAGACCATAAATTCTGAAAAAAAACTTGCTTCTTTCTGGACCACTACAGACATGAGCTACGTTATTATAAATTTTGATGGTTCTTACTCAAAATCTGACCCTCTAGCAGGATATGGAGGCGTAGCACGCGCTCCAAACGGAGGTTTCATTGCAGGGTTCTCTGGGGTGACAAAAGCAGGATCTAGTCACCAGGCAGAAGCAATAGCCCTGAAGGAATCCATTTCTTGGGCAGAAGGAAAAGGTTGGAGACATATTTTGCTACGAGGAGACGCAAAGAATATCATTGATGACATCAACGGTATCTCAAGGGCGACTCCTTGGTCTTGTCACACCTTAATCAAAGAATGCAAAAAACTTTTAAGATTATCTGTTTCATGTAATTTATCTTTTATAGGTAGAGAAGACAACAAAATTGCAAACACTATGGCTAATGAAGCCCGTTTAAAAGGGGAAGGAAAAACTTGGAGTGAACCCTTCGATTTCCTAACCCAGTTAAACGATGACCTTTGTAGCCCTCTATTTATCTAATAAATTTCGAATCTTTTCCGTCAAAAAAAAAATAAAAAAAAATGGTCTATTATGCCCTAAGGTAAAAAGAACAAAAATATACTGATGTTGATGCAAACTCAAAAGGTGTAGCTAAGAGTTACGCTACTATTTTGCACCTCTGGATCCAATGGTTGTAAAAAGGGTTTGGTCGGTCCAAGTGAAGTAAAACAGGAACATACGAGAGAAAAAGAGGAGAAGAAGGGAAGTAGTGTCAGCAGTTCATGAATAAAGAAGGGGATATCAAATTAGTTTTTTTTTATTTATTATATCAAAGGGTAGTATAGACGTTTCATCATTAAAAAAATGCTCCTTTAGTTAAAATCCAGACCCATATAACCGTGAGTATCTTCTAATTTGTGAGAGTATTTCCCACATGAGATTTTTTTTTCATTTTTCATTTATTTTATTAGATTTAATATTTAATTAAAACATTCACATAGACGTAAAAATAACCTTATATGAAAAATAATATAATTGAAGCCAATATAAAAAATATAACAATATATAGTTGATTTTTGAAGATCGATTAAACACTCGGACACGATACGTATTTAGGTTTTTAATCGGATCTGTTTCCGGATCAACTAAATTAAAAACCGGATCCGTAATCATTAGCATTGGGACCCACCTTTTTTAATTGAGTCCAGTTCCGGATATTTGTGAAGAACATAGATGGCCTATTTTGGAGCCTAATTTAGGGGCTTATAAAAATAATAGAGAGGATTTTCTAGAATACTAGGTTACGCACGTGCATACGCACGTGCTTAAATCGATGGCTAAGATACAATTTACAAAGTGGGAGTATCTTAATAAAGTCATTCATAAATATACAGGATCCTCTATGCTTTTCTTTCACCGTACGAATTCTAAATTAGTTTTTCAGGTCCACAATCAAATGCGAAGTGAAAGGCGATTAAAATCTTTAAATTAAAATTACAAAACAGCCCCTATTTTCATTCCTCAGCTGGTTTTTTATGAAAATTATGAAGGATAAAATTGAAAGTTCAAAATTTACAGCTTCACCTACTGTTTTTAAGGGGTGTTGGCTTTATATATAGTAATAGATAGATTAAATATTTAGGTCGATGGTTTCGATATGGGGCACTTTTATACTAAAATAACAGTTCCCATGAATTCGCATACATATTCAGGTTGCTCTCAGTAAAACTGTGTGCTCAAATATCCATCAAACACCAAAATACATCTTTGTGGGTACCACACTGAAATTGAAATCTCTCTCCTCATTAGTCATTTCTCCTATTTTCCACTCTCTGGTCTGGTCAACACAGACTAGAGGAGAAACAAAAACAAAATCACATTAAAAAAAAAATGGCATCAAAATTACTATCATTCTACTCAATTCAATCTCAATATCTGCATTCCACATCAACCACTACATCTTCATCATCATCATCATTGTCATACATTTTCCCGCCATAAGAATCCAACTTCGTTCACTGTCAACTCCCAACAAAAACACCCACTACTACCATTTCTTCACACTCCTTTCCCTGATACAAAGAACCTTAATTTATCATCATCATCTCAAATATCTCTACTAGCAAAAGCTCAATTGAATTTCAATGTTCCATTAATTTCACCTCAAGATCAATGGGGTACTTGGACTGCACTCTTTGCCACTGGTGCTTTCGGTATCTGGTAACAAAAAACAATCTCAGATTTCCATTTTTTCCCCTTCAATTTGAGAAATTTTGGTAATTTGGTTTCCGGGGTTAATGAAATTGGGGATTTTGTAGGTCAGAGAAGACGAATATTGGGAGTGCATTGAGTGGGGCACTGGTGAGTACATTGGTGGGACTTGCAGCAAGTAATTTAGGGATTATATCTTGTGAGGCACCAGCTTATAATGTTGTAATGAAATTTTTGTTACCACTGGCTGTTCCTTTGCTATTATTTAGAGCCGATTTGTGCCGTGTTATTGAGTCTACAGGAACATTGCTGTTGGCCTTCTTGATTGGTTCAGGTATGTATGCATATACATGCTTGCTTATTATTGCATTTTTTATTTTTATTTTCTCCAGTTTTAGGGCTGCTAGTGGTTTGCTTTAGATAACTTCTTAGTTTTATGTTGTTATTTGATTCATGGGGTTGGTTCAATATTGCTATTTCATTATGGTGTGTGTAACTGATTTCGTTCTCGAATTTGTAAAATAAGCTGCAATGTGCGGATTCGGGAAGGATCAGGTCGATTCGTGGATGTCACTTTCTTACACACCATGTTTATTGGGTTTTGAATTGTGTTTATGTTTTTGGTTTCACAGGTTTGATTCACAATTATACTTTAGGAATCTAGAGTGAATGACTAATGTTAAGAAGCACAGTTATCGTAAGCTTGAGTTGTTCTTATCTGAACTGTGGGCAATCACTGTTGTTTAGGCCAAACTTTTGTGACATGGAGAGGAGAGGAAACTATTCTCTTAAAGAATCGCTCTTTGGCTCATCTCCCTTCGGGGTGTGCACTTGATGTGTATTGGTACAGAGTGTCTACATAACTCCTCTTCGTGAAAATTAGCAAAGTAAACTAGAGACGAAGAAAGATTATAATGGTTATATTAGGATTCTGTTTATCTTTCATGCATGCAGGTTTAAAACTTTTCATCATTTGTACTCACTTATCCTTTGTTTGACAGTTGGTACGACAGTTGGTACTGTAGTGGCATATCTGATGGTACCTATGAGATCACTCGGTCAAGATAGTTGGAAGATTGCTGCAGCCCTCATGAGTAGACATATAGGCGGAGGTAATTTTCTTAAACACACTTTTCTATTGTAAAATATTCAAAGGCATACTGTGCGAAAAACGTAATGAGTGTATTATTCTAACCTTGGTTGAAACCGGTTGTCTAAATCTGGTTGCCCTCCGGGTACTATTTGCAGTGCCAATAGTATGTGCAGGTTTGTTTATTTTTGCAAACTTATGCTACAACTGACGGTGTTATCTCTACTGCAGCGGTCAATTATGTTGCTGTTTCGGAGGCTCTTGGTGTCTCTCCATCAGTTTTGGCTGCAGGAATAGCTGCAGATAATGTTATATGTGCAATTTATTTCACAACACTGTTTGCATTGGCATCAAATATTCTCCGCGAAGCTCCATCATCAGCAAATGGTGCGCCTTTCCTTCTATCTTTGGTCATTGAGAATTTACATTCACTGATTATCAATATCATGCTGATATAATTGCTAGTTCTCCTTATTTTTGTTCTTTGTACACTTCATGAGAACTTTCTCAGTTTACCATCTGCTGCAGAGTATTGTTTAGACAATAACTCTATGCAGATCCTAGAAGTATCGTGAGTCTGTGACTCTGCTATTTTGTTAAACCACTTTTGTTTTATTTCTAGTCATTTCTTAGATTCACATACTTCATCTTTTCTTTACAATGGTAAATTCACCTTATTTTAGCTTTTTCCTTTTTGACTTCCATTTTCTTTTTAGTTTTGATTTGGAAAACTACAAAAGCTTAGATTTGTCATATAATGAGAACCTGAACTTTGACAGATAACGTAGTGGTATGGGATCTGAGGCAGGAAACAAGTTACCCGTTCTGCAAACTGCTACTGCTATTTCTATATCCTTTGTTATTTGTACAGTTTCCACCTATATAATAAAAGCACTTAAAATCCAAGGATACAATCTTCCATGCATTACCGCAGTTGTAGTAGTATTAGCAACTATATTTCCAGCACAATTTGGTAAACTCGCACCTGCTGGTGAAGCTGTGGCTTTGATTCTGATGCAGGTATGTAATCATACAACCATTATCTAATTTTGTACTGAAGGTGTTTTTTTGGTTATCTGCTGATTCTGCTCAATCTGTTAGAAGTTGAGATGCAAATAATCCTATGTGAATTTGTAGACCCATATTGTAGTGTGGATCTTGAAGGCCCTGCCACAATTTATTAAAAAACAAATTCCTGCTTCGTCCAAGCACCCCATGATATGCTTTTACTTCTTTATTTTTTCTACTTACACAGTTTGGTTTCTGTTGTCCTTAACACGTATTATGCTATACGTATACCAACCTTTCGGATTTGATGAACTTGAGAATACCTTCCTTGTCTTTTTGGTTTGATTTGATAGGTTCAAAGACTTGTAGAAAAACAATTTGATTAAAATGAATCTCCACTCAAACCAAAATTTGTGGTTCTTGAGTGCTTTTATACTTAACTATTGCTTTTCAAGAAAGCCTTTCTAAGTGATCCTGAACTTGATAAGTCATAAGGACCACATTCTACTGACCTAAAACAACCACCTCAAAAGCTAATCTTTTTTCTTCTTTGGAACCCTTTGTTTCTTGCAAGAAATCGGACTCTTTTTGTCTTATATCCTTGCTAATTATTTGTGTTGGACTTTTGATATATTCGTTTGGCATAACAGGTCTTCTTTGCTGTCGTGGGTGCAAATGGTAGCATCTAGAATGTCATTAATACTGCACCAAGCATCTTCATGTTTGCTCTAGTGCAAATAACTGTACATCTTGCCATAATTCTTGGAGTGGGAAAGCTTCTAGGCTTAGAAAGAAGACTTTTGTTGTTGGCTTCAAATGCTAATGTCGGAGGACCTACTACTGCATGTGGAATGGCTACAGCTGAAGGATGGAATTCTTTGATTGTCCTTTCAATTCTTGCAGGAATATTTGGAATTGCCATTGCAACTTTCCTTGGGATTGGATTCGGGGTTAAGGTTCTTAAATATATGTAATTAATTTTCGAATCTTGCGATTCATAATTGTAAAATCCCATGCCTTCTGTATTATTCGTCAGACTCAGTTCCAGGCAAGGTAAAGAGTAAAAAATCTCCCAGGTCTTAAATTGATTGGTGAGCTAGGCAATGAAAACCAGACTCATGCGGTTCCGACTTTTCGGTCCTGACTGTAAGGACCCTTTACAGTACTAGAGTAGACATCAATGAACCTCAAACAGTGGACCAGTTTATCACTAATGACAAATTGTAGGATAAGCAATTTTAGCACATTGAACTCACTCAGAGAGAAAAGTTGAAGCCTTGTGTTTATCACACTCCATATCATACATGATATGGGATCAAGATTTTTTCTTAATAGGGTGATAAAGGCACTGCTCACACCAAACTACTCCCTATGCAACTCTTCCGTTATGACTCTTACCATTCCTTTTCATTAATAACTAGTCTTAAAATAGAATTAAGTCCAGTACAACAATGCTACATTGCTACCCACCATAAAAGTTTGTAACAGTGTAGTTGTATCGGAAGTCCAATACAACAATGCTACCCACCATAAAAGTTTGTAACGGTGTAGTTGTATCAAAAGTTTGTAACGGTATAGTTGTATAATTATGGGTCTAGCAGTTAGCCCAGTCCAACTGGCTAGGTTCACATAGAGGTCTAGGTCCGATATTACATATTAAAAAAAAAAAAAATCTAGATCTTGAATATCATTAGTTGATGAGTCTTTGAACATTTAAAATCACCATGCTGCGTATATAGTTTACACAGAGTAATTAAAATTTGTATATATGGTGAACTATCATTGTAAACCAATTTATATATTTATATATACATGGAGCACTAATCTGGTATTTTCATTTGATAGTTGAAGTAATTGAAAGAAGAGAGAGTGCATAAAATGGGACTCCTAAAGGATTTGGCTCACTCAAGTAAGAGTATATAACATCAAAGTCACCAGAGGTACACTAAATTTAATAGTCCATCTGTATGCTGATATGGCGTCCCCAACCGCCCTAAACTTCTTTTATGTGAACATGTAGGTCACAGCTGAGATTCGATATAACTTGTGGATGCCATCTGTAAGAATGACACAGAAAGAAAAGAGCAGATCTGGAAGTAATAACAGACGCTCACACCAAGATAAAAACAAATTAGCACACGCCTCCTCATGCATATCTGCACATCAAATACAATACACCACGCTCTGCTATAACTATCATAAACATGCATCACCACTATCACTATCACCGTCGATCATTAATTCTGCTTACAAACCATCCATCCAAATATGTCAACTCAACATACTTTAGTTGTTCATCAGTTAAAATTCCACTACAGAATTCCTTCCCTCATATGCATGACACCATTTACTCTCACTGAAAGAAAAAATAAATGAACAACCCAAAGTAGCTGGCTAGTAGGAGTAGGAATAATGACTCCCAGAGTAAATGATGATAAGAAAAAAATGATCCTTCTCATTTAAAACGAGTATGGAATTTGACTCTACAATATACATTGATTAATAGCATTTATGTATTGAAGAGTAATGAATCTAGCTAGTATAATGTCCATTGTCCAAGAAGATATCATATGGAATAATCATTTTTCCAGAAAATTGTAAAGATTAAAAGATATACACTAATACCTATATACATTGGCGGAGCCAACTTAAAACATGGAAATGGAATTATACATTTACTCCAGCAAGCTTCCGAGCCTAATAGTAGTTATTTTGAGTTTTTTTTAGTATAATTTGGTCTTTAGGAGCAACCACAGTCGTTGGACCAAATGACGAACCAAACCCATATTTGGTCTTTCGTCCATCCAAATTGAAGATTAGTGGGGCGATTATAAGTGCTTTTTGGTCCACTTTTTGCACTATTCACGACCAAAAATGGTCTGAGTACTGGACCAAACGAAGTTATAGCCGAGCGTGCTGCTAGTTATCCGTCTCGTTCTAGGCGTGCAGCTAGGTCTCCGTCTCGTGGCAGGCGTGCAACTAGAGTTACGTTTCATTAATCGGGCGTGAACCAAAGTTACGCCTGATGAAGCGTTCACCCAACGTTGCGTCCAGCGGAGCATTACAGTAGGAGCACGCCCAATGAGAGGCGTTAACCAAATCAACGTCCAAATCAAGCGTGAAGCTAGAGATCCGCCTAAGTGTGGGTGTAATGCTAAGGCTCCGCCCACTTCAAGCGTGCGTCTGATGCTCCGCCTGTTTCTCTAAGTGTGCGCCTATGGTTACGCCTGCTTGGGGCGTTAATCTGGCCGAGCGTTATCCAGGTAGCCGTTGAGATTTATTACCGTTGATCAACGATTATATTTTGCTTTGTATTCTGATATACCTATAATTGAATTTAAACCTTTCATTCCCATTTCTAATCCACACGTTTCACATTTCAAATAACCTAATACAAAGATTATTTTTATCTTTCCTTTTCATAATTATGGCTTACGAAAATTTTAGTATTAATGCAGAGAATTTTACCATAGAGGAATATTTATCCCTATGTCGAAACATAATATTATATTATCCAGCAAGGGGTCATGAACGTCGGATGAATGGTTCAATGAGCATGGAATGATTAGAACGTATACATGCTAACTTTTATAATAAAACGGGTAACCCCAATAACCGGAACAGAGCAGGTCTTTTTTGTCGATTTCAGGAAATAGGTAGGCAGTACTACAATTTTCAACTTTTAACCGCTAAGGTGAATGAAAGAAGAATTAGGAATGAAATTGATGATGAAGTTGTTGCCAGATCTCTGGCGGAATGGAGAAGATGGAAAGGTTCATATTTCAGGTACCAACCTCATTTCGAGATCTTAAGGGTGATGGAAAAATAAAACCCTTTTGTGTTGATTGTTCTTCGAAGATGTTTAGATCGCCATCTAGGGCGTCATACGACCCGTTGAAGGTTTGATTATAGCATTTGTGGGTATATCTCTTTGTAAACCCTCACGAGACATAACTCGTCCGTTGGGGCCGCCTAATGGTTTAAAGGCTTGTTGCACGTGCTAAGTGCAACCGCGAGTCCTGTGAAAATGAGATATGTTGGCGTCGTCATTGTCCTTTTTAGCAGGTTGACGATCCTTTCTAGAGGCTATGACCACACTAAATTTATAATTATTACCCACTCCTCTGTCCAATTTTACATAGATGTCGTATTGCTTTTCGAAAATCATAAATCACGATTGTCGGAAAGTTATCAGGGTCGTTATGGTTTTACAATACAGTCATGCCAACCCTAGAAAGAGTTATTGCGAATTTTGAATTTGTAAAATATGGTTGACTAACCCAACGACTATTTTATTTTGCAAAACTAGTCGTTGGTAATTAAACACTATAAAAGGAAACTATCCCTTTCAAGGTGATTCTCATTCTCACCTATCCCTTTGATTCTCAATCTCACATATCTCTTTCATTCTCATTTTTATTCTCATTTTCCAACTCATTCTCACCTGACCTTTTGAAGCACTAAATATGGTAACTCCATACACTTATGATGAAGATGTTGTCGTTGTTAGATCGTGGGTTACGATCAGAAAACACAAGTACGATAGAGCGTACATTACCAATAGTAACCAAGACGTTAATCAAGATATTAACATGGATCAGACATTTGATTGTTGGTGGAAGCGTATGTTTAAGATTTTTGTGGGAAATCATAATCGTAGGACGTTCAAAGTCATTAAGATAAGTTTTGAGAAGTTGTTTCAACGATTGGAAGGTTTGAAACAGGACATGGAAGTTGTAAAAGAAGCTCATCCCACCGAATCTAGTGCGATAAGAGTAAGTATGTCAATTAATAAGTCGTTCATCAAAAATAGTTTTCAAACATACAAACTTATAATTGATTTTTTTTTTCAGTGGGTGATGGCTCTCGACAAATATGAAACTATCCATGGAAAGACGTTTAGGCATGAGGATTGCTATCATATTTTGGAAGAAAGTACCTATGTTTTCAGCCTATATGATTAAGTGTTTAATTGTAATCTAATGAATTGTAACGCGATGTATGCCTTTTCGATTCAATGAAATGATTTTACGTTCAATTTTTTTACAAAAGCAATTAACTAATCTAATCACATATTAGGACTAATCAAATGTGGGCACTTTAGCCATTTATTAAAATACATTGATAATACATGAGCTAATAAGTAGACCTAAACTCACTTTCATAGGCATCGCGGCTGCACTTAGCATGTGCAGCAAGCCTTTAAGACCCTAGGTGCCCCTAGCGTCCGAGTGGTGTCTCGGGCGGGTTTACAAGAGATTTACCCACAAAACCTATCCGCGGAATTTAGGATTGTTATTCCTCACCAAAATCTGACCATAAGTGTTCGATCAAGTCATTTCGCAAATGAATATGAGTGTCTTTGTTGTGTATTGCACGTCGGCGTTGGTCAACTCTCATTCTCGAAAGTTCAGCAGTGTTTTGTCTAGAAATATTTACCGGTGCATGGTGGTTGCGTTGATCATATTCATGTGGCCAATCACCGGTTAAATGCTCATCCTCCAGTATCATATTATGTAAAATGATAACAGTTTTCATGATATATGCAAGTACGTCTGAATTCCACATTCTTACAGGTTGCTTGACGATGACGAATTGATTTTGTAGTACCCCAAAGCCTCGCTTTTGACATCTTTTCGGCAACCCTCTTGCATTGCTGAAATTTTTTGTTTTTCTGGGAATCTGGATTTTTAATAGACATCACAATAGTAGCAATCTATGGGTATATTCCATCACCAAGATAATACCCTATATCATATTGATGTTCGTTTACAACAAAGTTCACAGGGGGTGCTTTCCCGTTAATAAGCTTTTAAAAAATATAAGAACGGTTCATCACATTAATATCATTGTTAGAACCAGGCATACCAAAAAATGCATGCCAAAACCAGTGATCATATGACACCACTGCCTCCAGCATAATACTTTCACTACCTTTGTACGCAGTGTAAGCACCTGATTCCGCCGATGGGCATTTATCTTATTTCCAATGCATGCAATTTACACTACCCAGTATCCCTGGAAATCCCCTTTCCTTGTTCTCATTAAGAAGCAGTTCAACATCACGCTCAGTTGGTGTGCGCAAATATTATTTCTCATACAAATGCACAATCGTCTTACAAAACCTACGAGTTTCTTCCAAAACAGTGGTTTCTCCGATCCGTAAATACTCATCTATTGCATCGGCCGCACATCTATAAGCTAACATTCGTATTGCTGCAGTAACTTTTTGATGAGGGGTTAATTCAAGGACGCCACAAGCATATATTTTTTTGAACAAAATAATTATTTATAGCTACGACATCTCCCAATATATGGTTGAACAATTATCGTCGTATTCTAAATCTTCTACGCAATACATTAGGTGGAAACGTCGGGTTTCTGCAAAAGTAATCTTTCCAGAGAAGTTTTGCACCGGCATCACGTTCTCTTGGAATTTGGATACGAGTATGTGGCCAGTTCATACTTGAAACGATCAATCCCGCAGTGACTACTTGGGTATATTGGCTCAATGCAAGTAAATCTTCGTCTGATGAGTACAAACTATTGTTATCATCATCACCAGAAGAAGAAGAAGAAGAATAAGAAAAAGAAGAAAAAGAAGAAGAAGGAGGAGGAGGATGAATAGAAGAACAAGAAGCATAATAGTGATTGTTATTCTCATAGTATGCCATTGGTTGTTGATGTTTGTAGTTTTGGTGTGTATACTTGGAGAATCGAGTTTTCAATTTATAAGCATATTAAGATAAGTCTTTGAGTTTTGATATGACCAAACGCACTTGGTATTTTAAAAATTAAATGAGTTGAGGCAAGTGGGGTGAATAGACGCATCAAAGATAAGAAGTGTCGGTTGAGAAGACAAGACCAAGGAGAAAAAACGACAAAGGAAAAAAATAAATTTATTTTTGAAATGACAATGCAAAACAGATATAAAGGACAAAACAAAGATTATAAATATCTCTGGAGATGACAACACAAATCAGGTAAAAGACAACGCAAATGTAAGAAAAGTCTTTTGAAATGACAATTCAAAACTGACAAAAGATATATCACTGGAAAAAAATATATGTTCAACCGACAATTTAATGCAAATGAAAGACTATCCATGCGTATCTTGATTCCCGGACGCCGAGCGCGGGGGCATAAATGGAGGCAAAGATGATCTGGATGTATAGTTACTTGATTGCATTGTTGATGTTGATCCTCGACCCATGGTATTCCACATTTGTGGTGGCAAAGTTTGAGAAAAAGTGTCAAACCCAATGGGTGGTTGTTGTTGACGAAAATGGGCAAGATGTGACTCCAAATTGTTGTTGTGATTTTGTAGACCCCGTATTTCTTCATCTTTTGCCATGATAAACTCCATCATCTCCTTCGTTTCATTTAACGTAAACTTAGAAACTCTTGCGTAAAATCAGCGTATTCTTGAACTAAACCATAAGCTTCGACCTTTTATGAAAAAAATTAAATCAAATTCTCAACCATTATTAAATACTAAAAAAAACAGTGGTTTTTTGTTTACTTACGTATGACAATTGTTGTTGAGGCGCAATGGGTACATGTTCATCAGGTTCTTAGATGTTGTGTTTAATACGGTCACCAGCATAATCGTATGTTTCAACCTCCCAATCGACTTTGGTGGCATATTTTTGCAAGTTAGTTACATGTCGTCAATACTCCATGTACAAAACATATGTAACAACACGCACTAATTGTCTTGCAGGGACCAATTCGTTTTCCCTCATCTCGTTAGCTTCTTCATTGTTCAGGTTGCTAATACGAACAAGCGGGTTGCTGGGAACGCCCCATGTTTCATGGTATTGCCTCCAACACCGTTCTCCGAGATACACATTATTCTGTGAAAAGAAAATAACTATCAACAAATAAACCAATCAACTAACCGAAATTCAAAGTAAATAAAAAATAATCCTATGGAAATAAATTATAAACTCACAGTGCCTAGCCAAGAGAATATAATCCTTTTCTCTGAGAGCTCTATTGTTTTCCGTCCAATATCAGTTTCTAGGACTAAGATCGCGGATTCCCATGGTTTCCAGGTCACATCGTCTACAGACAACTGATTAAGAAAAGTCCTTGAACGAACAATATCAATACTCTTCCTTCGTGTACCCTTCCACCGAGAACTTCTAGGCCACACCGCTTCACTTTCACTCGTTGGGTTCTTTGGTCGACATATGCCCAGATTTTTGTACCCCCAAAACTAGAATGTGAAGACAACCAACAAAATAAATAAGTTAGCAAGAAATAAACATTTAAAAGAATTATAAATAAGACTAAGAAATTTACCTCCAATATTTGGAAGGGTCCGGCTAATGACTTTTGTCCTCTGCCAGATACGGCGAGACCGGAATACAATTTCGCAAATGCAGCACTACCCCAGTCATAATTCGCAATTGCATTTAGATCCTCAAAAGTAGCTAACCATCCAGCATCAAGATAGTTTTTTGCATTTGAAAAGAAAAATTGACCCAAAACATACATACAAAAGGCTTTGGCCACTCTATCAGGAAGTATGCTATCATCGTTAGCCGCAACCAACGTTCATATCTCAAAATATATGCTCAAAAATGCAACCATATTTGCATCTGAAACCTACTGGTTGGGAGTATGTTCTCTTTTACAAACCTCATTATCTTTAATTTCAGGAAAAATATGCGTCCAGACATATTCAAATTGGTACTTCCCCGAGTCATACGGAATAGCACTACCAATACCAATATTTAATCATGTTAACATTACCCATTCAAGGGGGGTGAATCCAATCTCACCAAAGGAGAAGTTAAAAGTGTTCGTGGTATCCCAAAAACGCTCAACAATGTAGTCAATCAATGCATATGATGAATCTACTACATCCATGGTAAGTAAACGGTCCCATCCTGCCTTTTTAATAATGTATTTTTTCCTAGGGCTGTGTTTAGTAATACCTGCATAGGTCTGAATGACCGATTTGAGGGAACCCCGATGTAAATACTTGAATTTTGTATCGGTTGAATATGTAATATTGGTCGAGGCGTGACCCTGAGCATCTTCCACAACAGTATAGTTCGCCAACCCGGGAACATCGACCATTTCTTCAGTACTAGGGTCTACTTATGGATCCTCAACAATTTTAGCCTTCTTGTTCCTCTTTTTTCGACCAACGAATCTCGACGTCACATTGCTCAACATATGTGCAAACAATACATACAAGTTTCAAAATCAAGAGTAATCCTCACAATGCACAAATATAAAACTCTACAATAATCAATAAATCCACAAAAATAATAATTTCATCATTACAAAAGTAATTATCTAATTAGATAATCAAATGTACCAACATACAAAAATCAACCAAATTACAAAATTCATGATTCACAAGATAGTCCACTACTAATCAAATCATCAATTGTACAAAAAAATCATCATAATTCTCCAATTCTATAATTCCATAAACATTCTTTATAAAACATAAACATTCCTAATTCCTAAATTTGAAAGACAATCAAGTCAATTAATCATAAAATTAATCACAACCCAACTCAAATTAACCAACAACCTAATCAACTCTAACTTCAATTCAACAAATTCTCATCAATTTTTTATACCCAATTTACAACATCCATAAACCCTAAAAATATACCCAATTCCAAAATTACAATTTCTAAAACCTAATATGTCTATTTCATAATCATATGTTTAATCTTTAAACATATATATACAAATTTAATTTACAAAACATTATAATAAATCATAATCTAAACCTATGAAATCAATTACAATTTATATCAAAGTTTAAGTTTATTACCTTGCTTGCTTTGAAATAATACTACTTGTATCAAATCTGCCAAGTTTTTTGGTGTTTGAAAAAAGGTTCAGCTTGATTTGGAGGGAGAAATGGGTTTAGCAAGTGCTCAAAGGTAGGCGGTGGAATGCTTGTGCGTCTGTTTGTGAAGAAGGGTTCAGGAGAAAATGAACTGGAGAGGAGAAGAGTGTGTCTTCTTGTGAAGAAGTCCACCCCATCAGGCGTTGATGCATCCGTCCGCCTGGTGAGTGAGCGTTCTTCTACGGATACGCCAGATGCTTCAAGCGGTTGGATAAGCATGCGCCCGTCCTTTTCCACACACAAACCAGTTGCACGTGTAGACAATGGAACGGGTGTGTGGCTATGATACCGCTCCATCAGGCGTTCGGCTAAGAAAGCGCCTGTCTCTGGGGCGTGCATCTAGGGGTGCGTCTATCATCAGGCGTGCTTTTTGTTAACGCCTCCCATCGAGCGTTCACCAAATGTCCGCCCCACCAAAGCGTTTTCTTAGACGTATGCCCATCTCAACAAACGTATACCAAGACGTGCGCCCAACTACAGGCGTTAGCTTAGACAACCGTCGGATCAATTTTTATTCGTATACCGTTGGATTTCAAGTGGACCAAAGAGTAAAAATTTTACTCTTTGATCGTTTGGTATACTCATCCCACTGTGAATGCTCTAAACCTACTATATACACTTAGCATGGGTAGAATATTTTTTTACCCCATTTTTTATAATCCAGGCTCTGTCCCTGCCTATATGATTATAGGTAGATTATTTAAAATTTTAACGGTATTTTTATTCCATGAAGTTTGGTAGGATGCATACTGCATAGTTATACAGATTTTAATATGGGCAGCACAGTCATCTTTAAACGAAAACATGTTGGGGTAAATGTCAATGCCAACCAGAGAAATGAGAAGCCAAAACCACTTTAGCATTTAGGTGAACCAAGCCACGACTAAATAGAGTGCCTCTTCGAAATAAAATTTTGTTGCTTGTATGATTTAGAACCATCGTACAGGGCTTACACTTCTAATGGAAGGGTTTTTCTAGATTTAAGGGTAACTCTATAATTGGATATGGGATATCCTATGATAATAGTAAATGTTTATATTACCCTTCAATCTATAAAAAGTCTAATTTGTCATCAATCTATTGAAACCTAAACAAAAAACAAAACCCTAATTATCTATTTCATTTTCAATTTCAAAACCTCTCCCAACAGTAACCTCCCATTTTCTTCTCCATCAAATTCATCGTCTTTGATTAATCGGCGATTTGAAAAATTTATAATCGTCGATCAAACACTATATTAAAGATGATAAATTCGACTAAAGGTATAGAAGGTAGCAGTGATTTGAATCAAAATCAATCAAACGATTCAAACCAACCTAATCAGGAAATTGAAGAACAAATCGGTGGTGAAGCCAATCAAACTCCCCAACCCAGCAAAAAGGTGTATATGAGGTATGATTCGACAAGAAACCGTGTTATTTTTCTCTTTTTGTGATTGTAATGTGTTAGAATGATTGATTTCAAAGAAAAAATAGGTTTCCAGAATTTTTTACGGTTGAGTTTTGTTCAAATTCCAACCGTAAATATAAGTTCTCAAGAACTTACGGTTAGGGACCCAAACATAACTGAGTTTTTTTATATTTTACATTTAGGTTATTTCAAAACCCAACCGCAAATTTGAATAAAGAAGATGAAGATGAAATTTTACGGTTGGTTTCGATTCTCAATTCCAACCGTAAATTCACTTGCAGTAAAAAAAGGGCATTTACATTTGGGTTTTTTGAACCGTAAATATTTTACGGTTGGGTTCGATTGTCAATTACCAACCGTAAATTTTCCTGGGTAGTTCAAATTTTTTTGATGATTATTTACGGTTGGGTTCGAATGTCATTTACTAACCGTAAATATGTTTACGTTTGGTTTTAAAGCCAAAACCAACCGTAAATTTATTTACAGTTGGGTTTGATATGTGTAACCCAACCGTAAAAATTATGAATTTTTCAATTTTTGATTGTTTGTGTTGAATTGTTTGAAAATTATCTAACTTGTGCTTTCAATTTGTATTGCTTGTATGTTGTAGGAATAAGGATGTGGAAAAACTCAAGGACAAGAGGGGTAGTAATTTAACACCAACTGATCGCACTCCCATCCCTTGTCACGAAGTTTATTTAGGGGTAGATAATAGAGGCTTGAGAAAGAACGATATGAAAAAGAAGAATTTTGAGGTAGGGGGCTCTAGACAAGAAGTATTACCTCAAGAGGAATCCCATATTTTCCAAGACTCCGAAATCTACCGGTGGTGAGTGGAGGTGCACTTGTGATTAGAGAACCACCACAAGAGGAAGAATGTGATGATGAACAAGAGAAGGACGAAGAACAATTTGTCAATCATGGAAAAGGTAAACAAATTGTTGTTGCTTTGCCTCAACCTCAAGTGAGGGAAAGAAAGCCAAAGAAGAAACCTTCACCGAAAGGCAAGCATATTCCAAAAGGAAAAGACGTATTGTTTCCTAAGAAGAAAAATGGAAAACTTTGGGGTGAGGCCCCAGATAGGTCTGCAATATTATTTGGTTATTCGCATCCATGGGCTGCCAAAGTTGCTGAGACTAGGGTAATAACCTAAAAACTTGTCATGTTTTTTTAAATTTTTCTTTGTTGAACTTCAGGTTATAACTTGTTGGTATGATTTTGATTAAAAAAGATTGTTTTTATTCTTTGTAGGATCATACACAGGTTGTGAAGAAATTGGTTTGTCAAAGGGCTCAACATTGGCCGTTAGCTGAAGAATGTAAAGTCGTTTGCGATCTCGTAAATGATACAGGGTTAGCTCCCGGAATTACCAATTCTATATTGGAATATGATACTATAGCCTGCACAACCTTTAGGGAACGCTATTGGCCCGAAACCTATATGTTTCATCTCCAATTCATCAAGATGACGATAACGTCGAATGATGTCAAGTCAATTATTGACTTAGAAGTTGAAGGAAAATATGTGTATGAATATTTTTACAACCACATGTCTTGGACTGATCTTTGTGTTCTTGTTAAAGACACACTTGGATAGGAGAGGACAAAACCGAGTTAGAGTTAAACTGGCTGCTGGAGATAAACCGGGTGAAGCAACGAAGAAAGGTTTAGGTATAACCAAGAGATCTTGTTGCGTAGCCTGAGGGAGAAGTTTGGAGGAACCCTGCAATTGAAAAAGGATGGGGTCGTGATAGATGAAACTAGAGTTATGCGTACAACCAAAGTGTATCTGTTGTATATGCTTGGTACCATCTTCTTCGCTGACAACTCAGGAAATAGGTCAACGCTAACTTTCTATAGTGGTTGAAGGATCTCCAGAAGACGCATGAGTATTCATGGGGAACTTCCACCCTCGCTTACCTACTTTCCAACCTTAGAATAACTTCGAGGGTTTGAGGTACTGAGATTGCCGGGAATACTGGTCTTCTTCAGGTAACTTATTGGGTGAATTTCAATGTTTAACTTCAAAAAAAATTGCGTATTCTCTTATGTTATTATTTTTTATCTTCATAGGCATGGGTCTATGATCACTTTCTGATCCTGGCTCCTAAGAAGGAGTGGAGCGGTGATTTTACGGGACATACAAAAAAGAAATTCAGATTCACCGGTACTCAGTGAAAGCGGAAAGAAGTTCATATAGCAAAGAAGATGAGTTAAATTGATATTTTTACCGTAGAAGATGTGGTGTTCGATCCTTATTTGAAAATTAACATAGATGATGATGGAGAAGAAGAAGATGTACGTCAATTTACTGACATGGTAGGCTATAATGGGCCTTTTTACCATCCCTTTGGGTTCGTGATGTGCAACCCTCGTCGAACTCTCCTCCAATATGGCTTTTTCCAAACCAAGGTAACAATCGAAGCCTTTAAATTGTGTGTGTGGATCCATGATCGAAGGCCCAAGCATCGTGCTCAACTACATCCCAACGCCTTCGGTCCCGGTTTGGAACAACCTCCATAAACTGGAATACCAACTACAAAGGGAGGAGGTAGATCCAAATTTGGGCACAAAAGAGGCCATAGGAGATTACTTGGATTCGTATCGCCATTTTGGTCATCCTAATGTGATTAATATTGATCCAAAATCTATGAGAATAATTCAAAGGGGTCAAGGAAACAACACATGAGATGTTTGAAAAAAGCATATTTCAATTTGGTACGTAAATTACTTATGTTATTAATGTTTTTAAGATTTATTACTAAAGCCTCAACCAATATTTGTTTTCCATGCATAAATAGAGGTGATGTTACGATGATCGATCAACAAAAGGTCTTCCAACACAAAATGAGGAAGCTTCATGAATCAAACGACAATGAGTAGGAGCGGGGCTTAAATAGGAGTAGAGCGGATCCAAGAGGTGCGACTACTAGTCAAACTGAGCCGCAACCTAGTGATGAAGACACACGTGATGAAGCCGAGGATGTGCAAGGTCGTGGTCGTTGTGGTTGTGCTGGTCGTGTTGGTCCTCGTACTCGTGGTCGTGGCAGCACAAACACAAAAAGAGTTCGTCGTGGTGGTCGTAATACTCGTATTGAAGACTCTCCTCATCCTTCTCCTTAATGCTAGCTTCAATATCAAAATTATATCGAACTTGGTTGTTTTTATGGGTGGATTATAACTTATTGCGAAGAATTAATCTTTTGAGTTTTAGTTTGAACTTTGTTCTTAGTTTATGTAAGAGTTAATGGAAAAATGTTGCTCAATTTAGTTAGAATGCATGAGGAAGTTTTAATCCTAAATTGGTCTAGCTAAATTTCAAGTGCAACAAGATTTGTGTAGAAATCATGATTTATTTACACAAATTTCAAGTTGGAAATCAAACAAAGGAAAAAGCAAGTAAAAACAAAAAACAAATGATTACTTACGGTTGGGTTCGCAAGTCAAAACCCAGTCGTAAAACAATCAGTATCATAATTCCCAGAGTTACAGTTGAGTTATTGAGTCAAAACACAATCGTAAAACTGAAAATTTTTTTCATGTCATACTTACAGTTGGTTTTTCAGTCAAAACCCAACCGTAGATATGAATACCAATTTTATGGTTAGGTTGAGAAGCCCAAAACCAACCGTAAATATTCTGGACCATAAAAAATTGTATTCTAGTAAACACATAGCTTTCTTCGAGCTCGTCTCTCAAGAAGCAAAATGCAACACTAAACGGGGACTTGGTAGAAGTTTTCCCGATAAAATTCAAGATTGGGAGCTCATACTTGTTAGTTTTGTACTGCAATCCATTAAAAGCACTTGATGGGAGCTCGTGCTAACTTAATAAACTCGGGATGAGCCAATAAAAAATGTTTTATTTGTTTATCCTTATCTTCTTCATGGAACATAGTGTAGTTGTGTTTCTCCCCCAAGTACATAAGTTGTTGAATTTGGTCCCTTTTTTGCCATTTCTCACTCTTCAACATGGCTTTTGCATTGTAGATGTCTCCAAACTAGAGACATTCTTTGGGTTTCTTTGCTTCAAGTGTCCGAGGATATCAATGGGTTTCATCCAATGTAGTCAATATCGGATTTCGGTTTGTACCGGTCGAGAGCGATACACTGGTACACCTTTGTATCGGGGAGATTTCGGTTCCAAATATCGGCGAAATATCGGTTCACACATTTTATACCTATAATTATTATATCAAACGTTTTTTCCATATTGGACCTATTAAGATATAAAACTAATACTCATTTTTCTAAAATATCATAAGAAAACATGGATAACAATTGAAAACTTTAGAAGTAGGATAAGGAAATTCATTTTATTTTTTTGATTTTTTTTGGATTTTTTTTTTAATTGAAAACCCTAATTTCGGCCATCTCTGTCATTTCGGCCATCTCTGTCAACTCATTTCGAGTCATCTCGGCCGAAATTATCGGCCAAATACCGTATCGACGACATAGCGTGTCTCGTCTCGGATGAGGGACGAAACCGGTATTACCAACGAGATTTCGACCATATCGGTCGAAATCGACTACACTGGTTTCACCTGCTTTTGCGTCATGGAATCTACGATGATATTTTCTTCCCCGGTGAGGCGTTCCGCATTAGGATGCGTTAACAAACTCTCGGTGGTAGGTGGTTGTGACGACCGCATACAACTCTAGATAAGAACCACTTCTTTTCCTTGTTGGTCTCAAATTGAAGCTTGAAAGGACATTCTCTCTTCTTAGTGAAAGTAGTGTTCTTCCTCTTCGTCTTTCCTATATACTCGGTACCCTTCTTCGCATGACTTGTATGAAATCCACTACACTCGCAAACCATTTGAAAGCGACGCTCATTCACTTGATTGTTAGAAACAATCACACACATGATGCGTTTTCCATGTTCTCTAACCCATTGCTTTGTATCGTCTTTCTTTTCCCATGTCTACATGGTCCAAGAACACAAAGTTAAAAAGCAAAAAAAAGACTTAGCAATATTGTCCAAAGGAACTAAACAACTTATCTATAACCTACCAAGTCGTTCAAATAGTGATCCGTAGTATCTTCAGTTAGAACATCATTTGGAGGAGGCTGAACATACATTGGGTGAGATACAATCTCGCGCTGAACCAAAAATATTAAAGCATTAGCCAATAAAACACTAGGAAACATAAATATACGGTTAGAATATGAGCATCAGACCCAACCATAGTCAAAATTACGGCTAGATTTTTCCTTCAAATCTACCGTAAAAAAACAAACATATAGAATGAATTACGGTTGGGAATCAAAACTCAAAACCAATTGTAAGTTTATATACGTTTGGAATTTTTTTGGTCGAACCCAACCATAACTGGTGCAGTAAATAGCAATAAATACCCATGCACATAATGAGTTACGGTTGGGTTCGATGCTAAAAACCTAACCGTAAACTGTTATTATTGGGTTTTCCGCCAAGAAAATACAGTTACAGTTATCTTAGGATGAACATCTAACCGTAAACCTGCCTGAATCACAAAAAAAAATAATATTTTTTTACGTAATTTTATCAAATTTGAGCCATAAAAAGACCAAGAGTTTAAGTTATAGGTATACCTGACTACTCTCAGCCATTGAATCTTCACTTTGACGGCTAGTTTCTCCATTTGGTTGAGATTCACCATCACCACTTTGAATTAAAACCTCTCTACCATCCAAGAGATCATCCATAGTTGGGTCTCCATCAATGGGTATGTAAAATTTGGTTTGGTTATCATATGAGGATTTATCCACCTCAAATTTATCACTAGAATCACTCATTTTGGTTGAGTGAATCGAAATCTAAGATTTTTCGAAAATTTCTAAAAAATTCTCTCTTTTTTCTCTATTTTTTCTTCCCACCAAAACAACACATATAAAAATCTGATTCGATTTGATTAAGTATACTATTATTTTAAATTAAATATTATTAATCTAAGTTATTAAATTAATTACTAAACAGAAATAATTTAATTATTATAAATGGATATGAGGTTTTTAAAATTTATATCTAGTGATCCTATTTTATTCTTACAATAAAAACCTCTATATTAAAAGTATAAGCACCTGTACAAGGAATTATGATTTAAGGGTGCTTTTTAAATAGAAATTTTTTGTACATGTATACTTCATGCCTTGAAAGGGAGTTGAGTTGACATCCATCATCTATCCATGGTATCACATACATACATCATAAATAGCCGTTGACTGTATTTTTTAAGATTTAAGAAAATGAGTGTGATGTGGAAAATATACTCTCACATGCAATTTCACACGTAAGAAGAAATTATCCAGGGTATGATTCAAATAGCACACAAGTAAAGTGAGTAAACAAAACACACATCCATTTTTCACTATTTGCAATGGTTGACTTTCATTGACTAATAAATTTCTCAACATTAAAAGTATAGGTTTTTGTAAACCTATGTTAGTGATCAACTCAAAAAAATCTCATACAGAATTATTTTGCATCATGCAATACTAGGTTGGTATGGGTGGACATGGGTCATGCTCCTTGGATATTGCATGTTTTGTTTCTCCTTGGATCATGCTCATATTCCGGTCGACGTCACGGGTAATATGAACATTGTGTGACAGTTCACAAAATGTTATTCATGATTGTTGTGTTTTGGTGATGAATTAAGGTGGGAGGATGGACAGAAGTATATGAAGGATTGACATTGGCAACAGTAAGAGGGGCAGGTCATGAAGTTCCTCTCTTTAAACCAAGAGCTGCTTTTCAACTTTTCAAGTCATTTTTGAATGGAATTCCTCTCCCGAAATCCTCAAATTAAGTATATTTGTTGGTTCAAATTGTTGATCTGTGTTACATATGCTTCATTCATCCCAATTTAGGTGTGTTTCATGTACCAAAAAAAAGAGAAAGAAAATGAAAAGCAATGGTTAGATGAGTCTTCAGATTTTGTGATGATTGGATTTGTATTGCAGATCTGTCAATTTGCAGAGATGAACCCAGATGCTCAGTTCCTTCAGGTGAATTATGAAGAGCATAAATCTATGAGTTATAGCCTCAACGTTCACGTTCTTCCATTCTTCAGATTTTACAGAGGTGCATATGAATCTGGACGGATGACCTGCATCCACCCACACCCAACCCGTTGAAATGACGGGTCAGATCTAATCCAACCCTTCCTAAGGTGGTTGGGTGCGGATGAATACTTCAATCGCCCATCAACTGGCGGGTCGGACCAAACCCGACCGATGTGCAGCCCTATGCCTGGCTATGATATTACTAATTGGGAAGGTTTAGGCATTATCTTGTATTTGTGAACATTCTCTGATACATCAATGATAGAATCATTTCCGATTAAACCAAATATAGATCCTTCAATAAAAAAAGGTAGATAAGAAAGAAATCAAAGAAAACGAGAAGTCGAAGTAGTTTTGAGGATTCAATAATATAAGTACTTTAATTAGATATATATTAGTAATGAAATCATAATGCATTATTCATTGGTTGATTGTATCATTAACCATTTATTTAATGACACACTTTTTGAATCATTTAGTTGGACGCAAGGTTGTACCATACCGGATTTCGGTTCGTACCGGTCGAGAGCGATACACTGGTATGCCGGTATACCGGGGAAATTTCGGTTTAAATATCGGTGGAATATTGGTGCATATATTTTATACCTATAATTTTATGAAAAAATACTAGTTCACATTTTATAACTATAAATATATTTTAACACGTTATAACAAATATTTTTTCACAAAGTTTAAAAAGATAAACTAGTATTCATCCAAAATAGATACTATATAGATCCCTAGATTTCATACAAAGTTCAAACTGGAAATACAAAAGAAACAAGAATAACTTCAAAGTTTATCGTCTAAAATACTAATTAAACAAAGATATTACAATTTTAAGATCATTAGATTAATTATAGATATTATCATATGCATATATAATTCTAAAATATCATAAAAAATATGAGTAACAATTGAAAACCCTAAAACAAGAATAAATTATTTTATTTTTATTTTATTTTTATTTTATTTTTTAAATAAAAAAAAATAAAAAAACGATTGTACCGGTCAATACCGGTCAATACCGGCCGTACCGGCCAAACCGGTACAGTCCATACCGACCGATATTTCGATCAAATACCGTTTATCGGTATACCGGATTACATCCCGCTTTTCAGCCGAAACCAATAAAACCGGTGGTATACCGGCCGGTATGGACTGCACTGGTTGGACGGTCTATTTAGTTAGCCTTTTAATGAGTTTATATAAATAGTTATATTGAAATTAAATTCAGAAAATAAATCAAAATATCACACGGATACGCTTTAAAGCCTCTTGTAATTAAGCACGAAATCGGACTAGATTCTTGGAACCGGCCCGATTCAGTAAAAAGTGTAGGCATTACCTTCTATGTGTGCATGCGTGTGGCATTTACAAATAAGTAAACAAAATTATTTTCTTTAATAAGGAAAGTATATTCTAGCTATAATTTTATGGGCTATAAATGAGGAGACCCCATAGAGATCAGACAATAAATTCTGTATTGCATAAGAAAAAAAGAAAAAGGAACAGTTTCCGGAGTCAGTCAGAGACTTATTACCAGCAAGAAGAAGAAGAAGAAAAAAATGGTGAAAGCAGAGATAAGAATGGTGTTGTTGTTAGTCTTCATGGGGATTATTATGATTTTTGTTATGATGCCTACTGATACTTTTAAGAAAGTTTGGTTTCCTAGTATTAAAACCAAAACTCAATCTACATATTTTGGCGCAGCAGGTAGGCATCTCTATGATCATGGGATTTTATTTTTCTAGTTTTTATGGTATGAATTGATTTTTTTTTTTGATTTTGATGATATTAGGAGCAAGAATTTTGATATACACATTCCCAATGCTCTTCATAGCTGCATTAGGTTGTGTATATCTTCATTTATCAAAGAACAATGAAGATAATTATAAGAAAAGGTAAGAAGAGGATTACACTGCGAATATATTTTTGATTTATTTATTTTGATTTTCTATCATTAACAAGTTTTTTCAAGAATTTATGTTAATTTTTTCTCCGTAACCTAATTTTGATTGTTGTTGTGTTTGAATGACAGTGATAAGGAGAATAATGGAGTTTCGATATGGAAAACTCCGGTACTTGTAAAAGGACCATTAGGGATTGTAACAGGAACAGAATTAGCATTTTTCCTAATGTTCATTGCTCTATTGGTCTGGTCATTTGCAAGTTACTTGACCATGGGTTTCCAAACCATCAACAAAAAATCAGCTGCAAAAGCTGGATTGACTGTGTAAGTATAAATTTATAACGAGCATCCGATTTTCGATCTTTTTTTCTTAGTACTCTTTTTCTCATTTTGCAGATGGCAAAACAAACTAGAGAGTGCAGGTCTAAGATTTGGATTAGTAGGGAATGTGGTTTTATCATTTTTGTTCTTTCCGGTGACACGAGGATCGTCGATGTTGCCATTGCTAGGGTTAACATCAGAAGGAAGCATTAAGTATCATATCTGGCTTGGTCATATTGCCATGGTTCTCTTCACTGCTCATGGTCTTTGTTACGCTATCTCTTGGGCTAGTACAGGACATCTTGTCGCGGTAAATTTTATCTTTACACAACTAAAAAAGATCTTTTTCCATATTAAAACTAATTTTTCATATCTTAATTTGTATATTCGGATATATATTAAAATTTAACAAAAAAAATATTTTAGTACATCGAAAAAAGTTTTTTATTATTTTATTATATTGGAAACTGATTTTTCTTTCATAGAAAATGATATAAATAATGAAATAACAAACACTTCAACAACAATCTGATCTGATAGTTCCTTTTTCTGTAGATGCTCCAAAATGAATGTCAATTATTTGAAAACTTCGAACCCATTAACAAGACCTACCACAGTCCTAACATAAATGCATACTAATCTTTTTTTGCTATATTTGGCTAATTTTATTGAAAAAGAAAAAAACAAATGACATAAATGTTTATTAAATGTTTGTTTTACTAAGGAAAACCTTTTTAGATGCACTAGTTTTGTCTTTTCTTTTTGACTTTGAAATATTATTATAGTGTTAGTTATGGTGGGGAGAAGGGGAAATTTGATTTGATGGTCATGGACTCATGGAAGGATTAGGATTGTCTCCACTTGTATGGTCCAAAGCTTATTTCCTATGGATGAATATTCTTTCCCTCCTGTTTATATTCATCATGATTGGGTTCACATGAAGGGAATCTATGGTCAACTTCATTGAGACCTTTCTTCTTGAATTTATTTAGAGGCGTGGTTTTAAAAATTAACTGTAAAATTCGGTTTTTATAACTAGTGAGAATAATTGGTTTTAAATTGACTGCGAGTTCTAGTTTCCGAATACCCAGACAAGAAATTTCTCTACGTCATTTTTGTCCATAGAAGATGAGGAGCAGCCTAGGAGAATAGTAAATGAGAGATTCTATAAATTAGCTTCTTGGGGGACCATGTACTAGTTTTGAGGATCTATGGTTAGCTTTGGTGAAAAGAAGGTTTGTTGAGATTTCATTTCAACCACCAAATTTGGGAAGAAGAGTCAAATTTATTTGTGCCTTAGTGAATGATTTCTCCAAGTTTTGAGGTTGAAAGCTCTAACAGTTCAGCCTTAACCACTGAACCTTGTCCTTGCCATGTGCATGTAACCTATTGAACCCATGTTTAGATCAACATTTCTAGGCTAAGTAAGTCACTACTTCATAGTGTTCTTTTAGAATTTTATGCTTCATTATTGACTAATCGCCATTACGTACTTTATGCGACCTTTTGTGGCGTCACCTACTCACCGTCCATTTTGGAGGTTTGAGTTTCGAAACCCCACCAGCAACACTTAATAGAGCGTTGCTGTTTTACCATGTATGTACTGGCTGAGTCTGTGTTGCCTGTATAGTTGGTCCAGCAAAACGTTGTTCTTCATTATGTATCGCTGTAATTTTCCATTCAAGAACATAAGAGGTTCAACAAATTCTTGTGATTTGCAGTTCATATCATGGCGCAAAGCAGATGTTTCAGTGGTAGCTGGAGAGGTGGCATTGATATGTGGATTAGCTATGTGGGCGACAGCCATTCCACGAATAAGACGAAAAATGTTCGAAGTCTTTTTCTACACTCACCACCTTTACATGGGCTTCGTTGCTTTCTTTTTCTTCCATGTTGGATTCGCTTACACCTGCATCATGCTCCCGGGATTTTACCTTTTCTTGATCGATCGGTACTTGAGGTTTTTACAATCCAGACGCCAAATTCGTCTTCTTTCTTCAAGAGTTTTACCTTGTGATGCTGTTGAACTTAACTTCTTCAAGGACCCAGGTAAAATTCCATGTATCCTGGTAGAAATGTGTGCATTTCAAGTTCTATGGAGTTGCTGGAAATACTGAACTTTAAATGTTGTTGCAGCTTTGAGATATACTTCTACGAGCATCGTCTTTGTAAACATCCCAAGCATTTCAAAGATCCAATGGCACCCTTTCACTATTACCTCAAACAGTAACTTAGAACCTGAGAGGCTCAGTGTAATGATTAAGAAGGAAGGAAGTTGGTCTCAAAAGCTTCACCAAATCCTGTCAACAGCATCTTCAGTGGATCATCTCGATGTCTGCATTGAAGGACCTTATGGACCTGCTTCAACCCATTTTATGAGGTTTGCATCTAAACAAAGACAAATAGCATACTAAACAAGCTAATTCTTTTAGGAACTGCCTAGAAACCTGACCTTACTCTTATATTTTAATTCTCTTACTGGGGGTTCAGAGTCTGATGAACAGCTTTTTAATGAATACTGATAAATGATGGTGCAGGCATGATACTCTTGTGATGGTATGTGGAGGAAGCGGGATTACACCATTCATCTCTATCATTCGTGAAATCATATTTCGCAGTACAACTTCAAACAGCAAAACTTCAAGGATCCTCCTCATTTGTGCTTTCAAACACTCTACAGACCTAACCATGCTAGACCTCCTCCTTCCCATCTCTGGAACAACGGACATCTCTCGTGTTCAACTACAAATTGAGGCTTATGTTACAAGAGAGAAACAGCCCAATGTAGAAAACAAGAATCAAGTAAGGTCAATCTGGTTCAAACCCAACGCAACATACATGTCCATATCTGCAACTTTAGGCCCCAACAGCTGGCTCTGGCTTGGAGCAATAATCTCATCTTCCTTCGTTATTTTTCTTATCCTCCTGGGTGTTCTGACTCGTTTTTATATAAACCCGATTGACCATAACACCAATGACATATACCCTTGGGCTTTTAAATCTCTTTTCTGCATGTTCTTCATTTGTGTCTCCATAGCAATCACATCTACTGCTGTAGTCCTGTGGAATAAGAACCAAAATGGTAAGGGATTGAAGCAGATTCAGAATACAGATGCAAATACGCCAATGAACTCGCCTGGCTCATTTTTCCACAATGGGGATACAGAATTAGAGAGTTTACCTAGTCAAACCCTCGTTCAAGCAACCAACATACACTTTGGAGCAAGGCCAGATCTTAAGCGTACGTAACTATATTTTTCCTTATTTACCTTGTAATTGCTATATAGGTAGAGGACCTTTACACCAAACTAACCTAGGATCTCCAATGCCCAAAAATGCTGCAATCAATGTGTCTTTGAGTAAATGGTGTTACACGATCCTGACCACTGCATGAAAAAAATAAGCAACTTTATAATACAGATTATAATACCACACAACATGAATATGGACTAAAGATTGTTGCTTTTCAAATTGCAGAGATTCTCTTTGACTGTGAAGGATCAAGTGTTGGTGTTTTGGTCTGTGGACCAAAGAAGATGCGGCATGAGGTTGCCACCATATGCACAGCCGGTTTGGCAGATAATCTACATTTTGAGTCGATCAGCTTCAGTTGGTGATGTATTTATATTCAAAGGGAAACAAAATAGAAACAAACAAATGAGTGTACTCTCTATGTTTTGATATGTGGGACTCTATAGGTATGGTTCAAAAGAGGGCAGTAAAAATCTGGGGTTTAGGATAAAAGTGTGATGTGTGCTGTGTGCTTCAGAGTAGCTGGTGTAAATAAACTTAGGAGAGCAATCATCCTTGATGGGATCAATAGTTTATTGCTTTCATGTGATTTCTCTGCAAAATGTGGATTTGGAAAAGCAAATAATGAAAAATTCAAACGCCTACTATATCAAAAAAAAATCACAGAATCCCTATTTCTTTAGAGTTGGTTTAAAATTTTGATCCACAGTGAAGAATCCAACAAAGAAAAGGTTTGATCCTTGTCTAAAGAACAGGATAAACTCTATACTTAAATGGATGAAAGTAAGGATCAGCAACTAATGCAGGTTACCGTATTTGTTAAAACAGCAGGCATAAGAAGACATCCAGGCGTTCGATTAGCAGGAGGGATTGAGAGACTTTGGATTACACACAGGAACCATCACCGTGCATAATAACTTTAACCTTCTACAGATTGCCGTCAAAGCAGATCTTCCATGAACATGCACTCAGAAAATTAAGTTAGACCTGCAACAGCCACCAGACACAATATACACTTCAAGAAAGATAGAAAACATAAACTTGCATCACCAATAACACAATCAAGCTAGCTGCCTGGTTATAACATCTTGAAATAACAAACAAATAATAGAAACAGTATTACCATTAATTGAAGTACGGTTTCCAATTTATATTGCTCCAATAAATTTACTTGCACAATCCAAGTAGTATAGAAAAGAACAATTGCTATTCATATGGTTATGCCATCTTTACAAAACTAAGCTAAAACGGGTTCTTCGCTATTATTCCAAAAGCTTGGCACACAATGTTATTGCACTCATCAATAGCCTCAAATAACAAAGTAACAAGAAGTATAAAAATCAGAAAACACCACTCCCAAAAGAGAAAATAAAGAACTTTGCAAAAGGAATTATATTTATATTAGTGAATTTTCATAACCACTACTCAAAAAAGGAGAACTGCAGGCTTGAGATGTTGGACTGACAATAACAAAAAGGTTGATCATGTTCAACATCTCATTACCACACCTGCAAACCAAAACTACCCAATCGAGAGAAAAAATCAAAAAAGTAAAGGTAAGAAAGTTAAGGTCTTCTTCTCTTAGGTGCTATATCATCTTCACATTCTCTGACTCCAAATGATTTTGAAATTGAATCATACTTTCCATTGCGGCCATATCTTAAATGACCTTTATCATCTCTAACTTCACCACTAGGGGCTTCCTCTAATCTGTTATCAGTAGCATGCACATAATCCTCCTTAATATTCCCTCCTCTACTACTATGGAACCCTCCTGAAATATCCTTATTACGAGAACTTCGCACTGGAAAATCATCTTCTACGTCATACTGGAACCTCTTAACGGGTTCACCTGTATCATATCGTCTTGTCCGATGTACTATTCCATATCTACCACCATGTTTCCTTTTGTCGTCATCACTCCCATCATACCTAAGTCTTCTACCAGTTCCAACCATTTCCGGAAACCTTCCAGGATGCATGGGCCTATTATAATACTCATCTGCTCTGAATCTCTCCGAGGAATCTGCTACATCAAACCTATGGTTCCTTCTGAAAACTCTTCGTGGTGAGCCCCTCCCTGAATCAGAAGATTGTTGCTTGTATCCATGCTCCCTAACATGAGTCATGCCATCCCTCCTATCTTCAACCCACCTAGAAGTATGAGGTGGGGAACCACGTCTTCTAGAGATTGGAACATATTCCATCATATGATCTGGTTCAAAACCAGGGAGCCGGTGTGGTGATCTTATCCTGTCCAGTCTGGTATATGATCTGACGTTAGGAGGTGACCTACTACATCTGCCCCTGGTAGAAGGCCATGCATTAGGAGAGAGCGTTCTAGACCTTGAACGGGATCTTGTGCAAGGTTGAGATAAATGAGGAATACCCCTTCTTTGAATAGGAGAAATGCTTCGGCGACGCATGGAAGAATCAATTCCCTCATCTGGAAGAATGTACCTCTCCCTGGGGCCTGTCTGAACAACTCGTGAACCATATCTAACAGACCTGCTTCTTCCCAAACCGTTGCTTCTATCAGGGATAATTTCTCCAACTTGTTCAGGTCCCATATGTATACCAAAAGCCTCCCTGTCACTTGGAGATACTCTTCTAGTTATTTTTCGATGCCCAACTTGTAAAGAAGAATTCACAGGTTGTCTTTGAACTCTGCCACTTGGACTAGGTCCCACAGCACCTGCTTTTATAATTGTACCATCTGGGGCCACAATAAAACCATCGCTTTCAACCTTTGCAGCAGCAGCAGCAGCGGCATTTGTGGCCCCGGGGTACACAAAATTAGCTGGGCCATAGTAATTAGGTGAATGATGGCGATTTTGAACCCAGCTTCCTCGTGAAGAATCGACCCAGGTATCAGCCCCTAGGCCTCTACCATGCATATACACAGAAGAACCACCTCTTACAGTAGATTTTGAAGAGCCATCCATACCGATTCTAGGATTTGAATCGTCAAAGTTGTTGGACCTGGAAATGTAACCATATTAAGAATGATGATTTCACATGATACAACTAGAAAAATGAAAGGTAAAACAAAAAGGACAAAAGAATACACCTAGAAATGATACCTGTTATCACGTATGAACGCTCTATCCTTTCTAGGAAAGGTCTCACATGATGTTATTCCTTCATTATAAATAGGCAGCTCCACACTCGGAGCAAATGCACCAACTACCCCAGTTATAGAATCTTTAGAACCCATACCATCGACTTTCCTATAATCAACTCCAGAACTTTGACAACTTTCTTGAACCTTTCCCCAAGATGACAATCTTGAGCTTGCTACCAGGCTTCCACCCACACAGGAACCATTTTCTTGAATCCCCATATAAGAAGCAGTAGTGGATACTCCTACTTTAGCATCCATCTTAAGTTTTTCAATGTCAACTGTCCTTCCATAGCCCCCCCTTGACTGTTGCTTCACAGTCTTGGTAGTTCTTTCGCTACTAGATCCAGTCTCAGTAATGCTGCTATTCGAAAAACCTTCAATAGAGGATTTGCAATTGGCTTTCACCTTGAATGGATCTCTATTAAAATCATTTCCAACTTCTGCCTCTTCAGCCGCTTCGAAACCATACATTTCTCTGTTATCCGACCCATAGTCCACATGTTCAGCTTCTACTTCTTCACCAGCATCTTCTTCCCAGTTATTTTCTGTTGACTCTCTCAATTCCCCATCCTCATACTGAGAATCATAGCCTGTCTGGTGCTCAACTTCCTTTTCAACCACAGGAACAGGGTCAGCATTATCATGAGAAACATCGGAACCGTAGTCACTATCCTCAAAAGGATCTTCCAAAGCTAATTTACCAGAATTGTTTTCTGGATGATCATAACTTCTGCATACTTCATCAGAGCTCAAACTTCCTACGGCAATTTGTGTCTCAACCACTTCAGGAGTATGAGTGGATTTTTCAGAGTCACCATCTCCTGGAGCTGCAAATTCTTCAGTACTTATGTTCCCTCCATTCTTAACACCTAGGTTACTTCCACATACATTGGCAACATGTACAACTTCAGCAACAGAAGCATCTAAATTAGACATATCTTCACAGTCGAGTCGTGTGTTTGTAACACCAGAAGCATCCGAGATACCTATGCCATCGATCAGAAGATCAGCTTGTAGTTCTTCATTATTTACATTATCTAAATTGCTGTTCATCTTGGGTGGATATCCTTCAACAAACGAATTATCATCATTCAAAGAAGCTCCATTAGAAATCATACAATCAGATAGAGGCACATCATACTTCTGAGACTGAGAACTCTTAACAGTAATTTCTTCATCTACTGCATCTGCACCGCAATCAGCTTGCTTACAAATATCGATCTGGAATTTCTCATCCCTGGTCTTTTCAGACAGGGGTTTACAAGTAACACAATCTTCAGCAGTGTTCACGTCGGAGTTGAACTTTTCTTTGTCACAGACTAGTTTCGTTTCTTTCACTATGCCCTGTGTGGCATTGTCAATCTCAGAAGAAAAATCCTTCCCTTGGAAGCTGGGACTTTGTTCTGCATCTTTGCAGACATCCAACCCACTATCCCTGTTGGATTCAAGAAACCCAGGAACCGATCTTTTGGAGTCTTCAAGGCCATCAGCACCTTTTGGTTCATCAACAGAATGCTGCTCCCCTTCTGGCTCAATCAAATCCCCAATCACTTTCTGAACATTCTCACTGTGAATACAATCATCAATCGTGGCACCCTGAACAGAATTTGCCTGAGAATCCACAGCAGGATCTTCACAAGGATCCTCCCACGCATCCATAACCACATTTAAGTCCCAATGTAACCTTTCATCCCTGGAGGCAGATTCAAGCTGTCTCTCAGTCCCATCATCCTTATTACGTTCAACGGTGGAACTCCTTTTATTCTTTCCGTCTCCAACATCTTTGGTGACCGTTGTCAATTTTTTGGTGACTTCCTCGGGTGTATCACATAATATGGTGGTTTCTTCCATAGCTAGTGATACATTTCGTGAAAAATCCATGCCATATTTCTCAGCCACGAGTTGTGATTCCGACTTTAGCAAACCTTCAGACCCTCCCAGAACAGAAATATTTCCAGCTGCCGAGCCTTCATCATTGTCACTGGGACAAGATCCGATACTGTTATTACAAGCAGCAGCAGCCAGAATTAAAATACCTGAAAAGTCTTCATGGATTTCCTCATTTGCACTGACCACCCGGCCCAACTTATTAGCAACAGCATTGTCAATAGCCATGGCACGTTGACCTTTTAAAATTCTGACCGAGTCCTGTTGGTGTGGAGAAGGAACTCGAGGTGGAGGTGATGGTGACCGGAATAAAAATCTCCTTTTCTTTAAGGGTATATGCTCTATTTTATCACGGAAGTGTCGACCGAGAATAGTTACACCAAGCTGCCAAATACAATTGAGAAGATAATACGGAGAGTATATTAGATAATGGTGATTAATACTTCATAACTATGCATATAGAAAAGAAACATACATAATGAGCAGTCACAGAACAAGTAGCAGCAGTAATAACCTTTTCAGATTCAGAAACTGGCATATCCACTTGCCTCTTTGAATCCCCCTTGCCACTTCCTGGAACAAGTTTTGAACTTCCTTCCACACTTCTCACAAATGGTTTTCTAGGTCGTCTTGCAGCACTTCTGCTACCTTTCGAAACTGTCTTCCAACTCAGGTCTGGATTGAAAACAGTAGTAAGCTCCAGACCTCCAGAGCTCAGCATACTTCCAGATAGAGATCCCTTCCCACCATCAACTACTGGTTTACCACCGCAAGTCTTGCAGGATGCAACCGCTAATCGATTTCTACTTACTGCACGGCTAGAGGCTGATCCTCCTCTACAAGTACACGAACGAATCTGCATGGCAACAAATAACTCAAGATTGATAACCGCTTTCTATACGATCAAGATATCCAACAAAGGCGATTAAGAACTAAAATTGATCATGCGATGTAATCGAAATTAGTAAAGAAATCCTTGAAACCAACCATTAATACCATAAGGATGATCGTAATAAAGAAGGATGAATCAGGACCCTCATTGTCTTCCCATATGCCAGATTTCTTTCTAATCACCACGCAAGAATGTAAAATAAGTTGAGTAAGATATCACCTGTAAAATGATAGGAAGTTGCATCAGCCATCAGCATCAGAGACAAATAAACAACGGTGCTACATGATCAATCTATATTAGTTAGCTACCACACCCTACAGCTGACAACAGGATTGCCAAAAATATGACTCCATAGGTCAGTTGCCTTAAGGCAGATCATATCAACCAACCTTGAAGGACTAAATACAAATCTCCCACACAGTAGATACTAGGCAAGTTGAAAACCAAAGTTTTGAATCAAGGCTTCTTCTAAGCCGAACAAAAACTTCAACAACTAGAGAATCTCACATATTTGAAGCTAGCCATCCGATTGCAGGATCTAACCCAAAAGTGAGCATAATCATGAAGACTAGTAGTAACACAGGATAACATTCAATTTGTGCCTTTCAAGGCAGCAATCGTCAATAATAATCTAATTTAATTTAATGTAGTTATCCGTAATAATTCGAACAAATTGCACCTACTGCACAAAACCCTAAGGGCATCCAAGACAACAAACTCCATCTCCCTTGACCCCAAAAATTTCCCCAATCCCATATCAACCATTTATACAATTCTTCTCTATCCATAATTATCAGATCCCAAACAACCCCCAAAATAATTGTGTCTGATTTTGGGGCAGAGAACGAGATCCATTAGCCCTACATTAATTTCTAGAAAACAATCATAGCATCAGAAGATCCTGCAACAAACCCTAATTTTTCTAAACAGAGTAGATATGACCATCACAACCTCAATGATTTAATCACTTCGAAGACAAACCTAGTATCGAAAAACAAAACCCACGACCGCAATCAATTCAAAAACCAGTTGTAAACCAACCAACCAACCAATCAATCACAACCCCAGTAAACAACCAAATCTCTGTAGCTTCTTTTCAGCTAAACAAAAAGCAACATCAATTCACTGCCCCGTTTAACCATAAAGCTTCAAATCAAACCCTAACACAGATCTAATCTGCCCCAATGGATCTTCAACCTATTCTTAGGAATGTCTTCTTCTAAAACCAACCATAACCCTAATTCCACACGTGTCCTCCTATCTACAGGACTGTAAATCCCAGTCCCCCCACCAATCATCCCCGTAAACACAACCAAAACACACATACACAAAACATATCAGAGAAAAATCAAAAGCATCAGCTAGAAGGGTTTCCAATACCTTTCAGAAAACAATATCAAACACCAAATTCTTCCTTCAGATCTTCGAAAATCACCAAAAAAATAAAATAAATCCTTATTCAAATCTGTAAAAATCAAAAGCTTCTTCTGAATCGTTTTTTCTTCTTCTTGTTCGGAGGTTCAATAATCATTGATCATTATATACACACACAGAGTGATGATGATAATGATTATCAAAACCCTAATCTTCTTTATCTTCTTCTCTTCTGATTGTAATAATCTTCAACCACACATTGAAGAATCAAACAAAATCCCTAAAAAGAAAAAGGAGGAGAATTATTCTGTGATTTTCTTCTGCCCAATCTTCTTCTATTTTTCTTTCTTCAAAGGAAAGAACCTCTATGTTGTGATATAAGATTGCTCCTTTACCACGTATTTATGGGTTCTTCTATTCCATAAATATCCTTTTATGTGACGTAAATACCCTTAGGTTAAAATATATTCCTTTTGGTTAAGTCAACACCGTTTATGATGACTTTGTGGACTCTTCACGTACCCGCCGCCCTATGACGCACCGGGAACTATACCTGCCAGATCAAAACCTTTTCCGATGACGTTTGGACTTTGGAGTGCACCACTGCAAACAAACAACATGTTTCATATACAAAAAAGAGATATTGACAAGGAAAATACCTTTGCCAAATTTCAGACTCAATTCAGGTAAGAAGGTCTACTTCGCCAACTTAAATATTCTCATAAAAAGAAAAAAGTTAAAATTAAATCTAGATTATAAATGTCATAGATTAATAAGCCCATAATAATAGATCAATGAGGTCTCATTAGAATAGATATTGAAAAATATCCCACGAATATCTAGGGAGGAGCTAGGAATTCATCGATGGGTAACTAAAAAAAAAATTACCGAATTTTTAGGGTTGACAAGTATGTTAAAATGGGCATTGAAACTCATACCATAAAAGAAATTAGGCTTATGGTCCATCCCAGCAGGGTAGGCGACTGCCTACCCTTGCCATGGGTGACTCCGCCCTGACAAGTAGATATCGGTATGTTGTGAATATGCTTACATTTAGACAGGCAAAAGCACTAGTTCTTCTCGGTTGGTAGTGTCTCGGCATTCTTTTTGCAATGATCCGTAACTTGGGAAAATATTATCGGGTTCGACCAAAAATTCTACCACCGACGGGTGAGTTGAATCTCTTGTTTTGGCACTTGTTATAAAACAATTCTTTGAAAGGAGATAAACCAACATGTAAAAGGAATAATTTTTGTACCAAAGAGAAAGTAAAATTCGTGATTGCGTGGCTAAATAGCATATGTGGTGGTTGGTGATGACGGGGTCTACTAACAGTATGGGGCATAAGGCATCAAAAAAAGTGAGTTAAGGGCTTTTATCTCTTCATGAAAATGGAACCCAACCCACAAAATTACATCCCATGAGCAAAATGTATTCAGTGGCTAGCTTCACTGAGCAAAACTGCAGTAAGATAATCGTAGAGTGCCAACAGGAGCGAAGTCAGTTTAGAACATGGGTGTACAACTGGCTGCCCCAAACTCAATTGTCGCTATTTTGGATCTTTTTTGTCATTAAATGGGTTCAAGCTATTTTCCACCCCATATCCAACTTGGTAACAATTTTTGCGCCCCCTTTCTTGGCTCCGTCCCTGAGTGTCAACCTCTAACCGAATCACTTCCTCGTGGATTTTATGTGGATGAGGCTCTTAATATTGGTCGCGCCCAGTCAGCTCAATAAAAAGGGTTAACGACAGTACTTTAAAACACTGTCAAATCCTTGCTAACCACTATATACAAGACCAAATCCTTTTGGGATATAACTTTGAAGCCTAAAAGTTTAGATATTAGAAATTAGAAATAGATGGTCAAAATCTTGAAAGAGCTTCACTAAAAAGGGATACGTGGTTGGTGGAATGCATGGAGCAATATAATTAATTTTGGCCGAGATACCGTCGATAATATCGGTTTCGGTGTTTATCCAAGTTGTCGATATTCCTCGATATTCACCAAAATATAAAGTCGTATCTGTGTCTCGGTCCCGATCGATATTCACCGAAATTCAATATTGACTACCTTGGCATGAAATATTAAATATGGTGTGGCACTGGCATTAAAATTGCTTCCTCAATTTAATTTCAAGGGACCAAATTGCATTTTATACTGTAAAGCCTTGCAAGGAATGTCTGTTTTATTTTTTTTCCAAAAATTGGTATTCTATCCTTCTCCATTGATGATGAGAAGAAGAAAGACAAAGAAGGCAAGGAAGAAAGGAACTTATTCCTTTCCATTTAATGTGGAAAGAGACTCCTCATTGGCCCATTCAATGTAAATCTTGTACAAAAATCAATATCAAAAGAACTTCGAGTTTTCATACATAGCACACACAGCACACCAAGGATCAATACCTAGAAGGGAACTTTGGGCTTTCCCAAAAGAAACACGATTGAAAGCGGTATCAAGGGTTGCTTGATTGAGGGTTTAAAGATAATACTGTAAATGTTGTGAATCGCAGTAAAAAGAACTCATATTGAACTCATAAGCATATGCAAAGCAAACCAATATAAACCGGCAAATTCCACCCCTTTCTTCATTAAAATGCAGTGCCATATTTGTATACCAATGAATGAACTGTTACAGCACAACCAACCAAACCAACAACAAATTGTCTACAATTATCTCCTAGCCATTCAGATACTTGTTACACACAATCTTTTGAATATCTGTTTCCAACCTCCTTGAAAGAAACTTTTCTTGACGCAACACAAACAAACTTTTCTGTTACACACGTATACCCCTTCAAAGTCGTAATCTTATCTCTAATGAAACAATCCAAAACCAAATCTGCTAACTGATTTTCGTTAACCCACACTCATTATAGTTGGTTTGGTATCAACTAGAGTCCAACTAACTGACTGAACAAAGTTGATTCATCCACCAAGTTGCATTCTTTTACCTGTGTGTTTTGGAAAGGAAGACGACTGAAACCATCGTCTAAAAAACATGAAATAGGATTACGAGATCCATCAAAGTCATTCAGATTGTTAAACTGCCAAGCTTTACGAGTTCTCGCATGCTGCAGCAGCAATTCTGAGTAGTCGAGGTCTTTCAGATTCACCATTTCTTCTCCAGAAGGCCCGTCTCCACCATACTTGAAATCCTCTCTGTATATTTGGGCAGTCTTCACCTGAGTTTAAGAATCTATTGAACCACGCTAGTAAAATCTCTTGCTGCCAAGCTAATGGTAGAGTAAGAATAGTGTTACTAAGTCCATCTTCGATCAAGTGCCGATCTAAACCTTTCCATGCCCTTCTCATCCACCCAAAATCACCATAAAACGGATCCAACCATGTCCGCAAAAGCAAACATCTCACTTCTTTAGAACCCAATATCTGTCCTTTACCAATCCCAACAAATAAACGAGATGTGACTCGGCTCACTTCGTATCTATGAATTGCAGGAACTTTAGAATGTGCCTCTGCTAACTCAAACTGATTAGCCCATGTCTCCAAAAAATCCCCAGCAATTTGTCGATCAATCAAAATATCAAGAATCCAATGCAAATTATCTGCTTGTCGTGAAATCTGGCTCACATCTTGTAAATCAGAAGATGCTGCTCTAAGGAAAAACACCCGTAGAAATTGCAAACTTTCATCACAAGCAGAATACAAAGACTCCTTACTAAGATCATTGTGAGATGAGTTTTCGCGAAGCATTTTTGAAACTAACCCTTTCATCTCTCTCCTTGCTTTTTCATCTTTACCTTCAAGAACTACTTGTAAAAGCTTGAGGAGGACCTCTTCACTGTTGCTTCCCTCCTCTGGACCTGCAACAACTTCTAAAGAAACCCTTTTTAGAACTTCCCCTGCTCCAGACCCCTCAAGGCGGAGCTGTGACAATATAGAAGCCACTTTCACCTCCTCATCTTCTGCCCATGGAACAGCTTCTAAGTATTCCAAACATGATAACACCCCAGCATCAAACTCAATTGCTGCAGAAACCTAAACAACCCAAAACAACAAAAACCAAACTAACATGAATACATGTGATTTGATCAATCGTTAACATATCTTTCAACTAAACCCTGAATTATGACAACATGCAGGCATCAAATACAGATCCAGCTGAGAATAAAACAACCACATCACCTAGAAAAAATAACTAAAATACATGCTCGAACCCATCGTAAATTAGAATTTCAACCCAGAGAGATGTTCAACTTAGCAATTAAAGGGTGATGATAACTAAAATTTTATAACAATGCTTATAATTGTTGTTATGAAGTTAGGATAATGTATACATGAAAAATAAGGAGTTATGAAAAAACAACTAATACTGTTTTTACAGAACATTCATAATAAACCGATATAATTGAATGTATAAATCCGGAGTATAATTATTCCTAATATTTTCACAAATGCCCATGAATTTGAACATTTGCAACGAACTACAAATCCAAATAAAAAGTTAGGATAATGTATACATGTTGAACTATTCCAATGACTAAGGTTTCAGAGGTGGTTTACTAGCATTCTTTATTATCAAGCCTTTAGACACATTTTAATGGCTACCCTCTCCTTCCTCACTAAGATCCTCTTCTTCCTAGAACCCAATTACCAATCCCAGCTCTCACTAGAATATCCATACTATTCAGTGTTACAGAATTTCAGAATGTCTTAGCATACACCCGTGAATCAAAAACACCAATACGAGCATTAAAAATCCAAATGAAACAACTGAAACAAAAACAGTAAAAACATATCCAGAGTATGATTTTTCCTTATATTTACCTTGTACCATGAATCAAAACAGTAATATGAACATTTAAAGCATTCTAAAGTGTTTAAAGCATTCTAAAGTGTTATCAAGGCCTACACGCCAGCAAAAATCAATAGCGCCCATCTAATGTTGGACATTTCTAACATCTTATTGAATGTCAAAGTACTTCAAAAAAATGCTTTAACAAACACCCAACAATCAAAACAGCATTATCAAAACAAAATCCAAATGAGAGTACATAAAGAAAAGCATTGTTACCTTCAAAACCCCAAGTACTTTAGAAACATCTTCTCTCATAAGCTTCTTCTTAAGATCTTTACTGGAATACATCAATCTCAAAGTCTCAATATAAACTTCAACATCATCACAATCAGAAATCTCAACGATATGAGGTAATGATCTTTGTTGTTTAGACCATTTATCAGACAATTTATCAGCAAAAAACCTACTATTCGCAACAAGTATTTGTCTATGAACATTCATAGTAACACTTAATCCATCTTTAGAACTCAATGTTAATTTCACATCACTACCAATTGAATCATTAAATCGAATCCCATATACACCCCCGTTCGAATCATTCCTCAAAGTAATCTCTTCGAGTCTCCTCTGTAACATAATTTGTCTATCCTGAATTGAAATTGAAGGTTTCCCATTAATCAATGGAATATTATTGGAGTAGTTGTTATGATGAGGATGATGATTATTCAAGTTCTGGTGTGGTTGAATATGGATATTACTACTAGTATTGTTTGTTGTTCTTGGATGAATAATATCTTGTTCGTTCGACATCATTTCGAATAACGTCGGACTTGATCTAGTTTTATCAGGTGGTGGTGAATTTGGGTTTAATAACCCAGCATTTAAAGCTGAATTGAATTTACTATAACTTGATGGATAAGACACATACGGATTTCCACCACCACCGCCGCCTCCGATGCCATTAACAACACCAACATAAGAAGGAGACGACACAGAACCAGCACCAGCAGCAGAAGAATCCATTAACGGTGATACTCTTCCCGGCGATGAGAAATTCAGCTTAAATGTTGGTTTACTCGGTGATGAATTCCTCGGTTTCTGCTGTTTTTGATCTGTTGGAGTAGCAGAAGTAGTAGTGGTTGTGAAATTTGATGATGGAGGTGAAGAGATTCTAGTAGGAGGTTGTGGTTTTGGTGAAACGGAGCAACACCATGAACTATCAGGTGAAACAATAGCAGGGTGGTGGTGGAGAGATAGATCTGTGGTGGTGGTGGCGGAGGTAGTGATGGTGGTTTCACGGCGCTTGCGACGTTTAGGTTTAGTTTGAGTTTGAGTTTGTGTTTTGAGTTGTTCTGTAGTTGTTGTTGCTGCTGCTGCTGCCATGGAGAGAAGAAGAAGCTGTTGTGTTGTCCTTTACTGATGAGAGAGAAAGTAAGTAGTAAGTTTTTTTCTGGAGAGAGAAAGAAAATGCGATAAAAATGGCGATGAACACGAGGGTAGAGATATGTTATTATATATGGATGGATATAGCAAAGTTTGATGGTGAGGTTTATGACTGTTTTGATGATGCTGTGGTGATGGTGGTTAGTATCTCTAGGAATATGTTAAGGGGTTTTTGGTTTGGTTTAGTAGTGTATGTATAATGATGGGAGTTAGTGGAGATTGAAGATTAATCATTAAAGAGTGAATTAGGGATTTGGATTTGGGCAGTTGAAATGTGCTTAGGAGCAGATTATGTGGTTGTTAGTAAGAGGAAAACACTAGATGACCGTGTAACGTGGGGGTTCCGACCGAATGTTGTATTTTTTGTAATTATTTTTTATTTATTTTTAACATTTATTGATCGTTTAAAACTATTGTAATCAATTATGAATAAATTACAGTTACTTTATAATGCAATTGAAAGATTTTATCTCCAATTGGAAAGAATGTGAGTTAGATTTGAAGAAATTTAAAAATTAAGAAATTGAAATGGTTATTAATTTTTTTTGCAACCATTTCAAACCTTATAGCAACTATGTCAAACTCTTACTTTTCATAATATTTGTTAAACTACACAAAGTTTGAGCAAAATTTTAAAACTACATAATAAGTTGTGTATTTAATTTTATTATTTTTGCTTTAATTTAAAGAAATGTGGGTTTAGATTTGAAGATATTTTACGAAAAACGAGATTAAAATAGTTGTTATAAGGTGAATACATTTTACCTCGAATTATGAACATATAAAAGAACTCCCTTCGATCGTCCAACTAGATTATGGGAATATAATTCTTGCAAGTGTGAAAAGTGGATTAAAACAATGATCGAAGCAAAAGCATTTTATTTCACACTAGATTATTGGCTATAATTTTGTGAGTGTGAAAAATATATGGTGTTTGGATACCACAAGCGAAAACACTTTTGTCTTTTTTTTAAATAGAATTTTATCTTAAAAATTAGAAGAAAAAAAAATTACTTCAAATTTTCTACTTCTAAAAATCATTATAAAATTATATATACAAACTTTCTGATTTCTTTATTTTCAAAAACCCAAAAGCAACTTTACAAGGAATAGCTAAACAGGCTATAACTGCAAATGACTTTCATAGACAACCGAAAGTCATAAACCACCTCTTAACAAGGTTCTCATGAGAGAAAAAATGCTGCAAATTTATGGACAAAGCTTTTTAAATATTATTGTAGGCTTGGAGCCTTAAGCTGCCTAGATATGTGATCATATACACAAAAAAAACTAATGCAATTAGTTTATTATCTTGTGGATTTTTTTTTTTATGATTCATTACGTGGTTTGAGGATTGAATTAGTATTCTAGTATGCAAGAATTGAACCCAAATACCGCCAGGTGATTTTTTTTTTTTTTCTATTACTAAACCAAATCATGTAAATTTGTTGGTGTCAATAGTGATTCAATAGATGATGAAAAAAGAAAATTTTTGGTTCAGTTTTTCACCTTAACGAAAAAAAAGAAGGATTAATAATATTTTATTGAATTTAACTTATAGTGATCATTTATCAAAAAATAACTCTGATTATTAAATGGTTAAAACCGGGATTGATCCCCTTTTCTTTTTTTAAGCATATTTTAATTTTGTAGTTAAGCATTATTATCAAGAATAAATCTTTTTAAGAACAATCCAATAATTTTGTTGTTAGTGACTGAATCAAGCCAACCAAATTTTATGTTATGGGCGTACAATTTATTAATAGGCTAAATTTTAGAAGGTATAAAATGGATTAGAATGGTTAAAAATGATCTAAAGATGATCTAAAATAGGTAAACTGGACTTGGGAACCAGCTGGATAGGATGTGAATTGTACACCCTTGCTTCAAGTTGGCTCCGCCCTAGACTAAACAGTGTAAACTAGTGCAGTGTGTGTAAGGAAACTGCGATACCTCCTTTATGCTATAAATTCAATAGTCCTTACTGTACTGTAGAGGGATGTAAACGTAACGAAACAATAAAATCATGGCTCATTTCTGAAATAAGTGGTCCTATATTTTAATTGATTTTGTCTGCCATTTTAATTAAGATAATTATTATTAAGACCCAATACGTGTTTAAGGCTCATCAAGATTGATATTCACTAAATACACAATCAATTCTACGCCAACTGTGTATCTCTAAACTTTACTCCGAAAGTTGTTTAAAAAATTAAATTTGGAGCCAAAATAATTTATGGTACCAAGGAAGCAAAAGTAGTAGTATTATAGTGTTTGGCAGAGGACTTTAATAATAGGTATCCGATGACGATAATAATTATTATTATGGTATTTCTTAGGAATTATCTGTTGTCATTGTTTATGGGAGAGTTCTTATTTTCAGAAAATCCCCCTTCTATTCTATTCAGATGAAAACCGATCCAAACCCGAAAAGTGACCATCTTTTTCCTCTAAGAGAAAAGGTTGGAAAAAATAAAACTATACCATATTTGTTTTAGTCGGATTCGGTATCTAATTTGGAGCGAATCAGATTTCGGATCGTTTATTTTTGTGATATTTGCTTCAAGGTGTGATTCGATTCCTACATTTGATTCGAAAATATTTGGATCAAATATTATTTTATACCTGACTTATTAGATATATATTTTACTGAAATAAAAATAATAATTAATTTTTATTATTTTATAATTTTAAAATTAGATGCAAAGAATCAAACTCAAACAAATTAACTAAGTCATATAAAAAAAATAATCTTATTAGCTGAAATGTCACTAAAAGCATCCAAAATAATAACCCGTAATAAAATGGTAGACCTAATAACAACGATTGTCATACATTCAGGCCGTTAGACTATAGCTTAGCCGCTGTGAGTTGAATGCCAAAAGGTAGGGCAAATGTCCCATTTTGTGCATTTGCCTCCTATTTGCTAACTTATGCACGAAAACGCTTATTTGTGCACTCCGTTGGAAAAGCCCTTGGTGATATGCAATTTTACCTCTTAAAAATATGCGTTTGACCTAACTACAACGATTGACAGCTCCTTCGGTATAAGAAAACACCAATAAACATTAAGAGAGAAAGTTAATGCATCATCTTGATGATAAAAAATCCTGTCATTTTACCAAATCCAAACATGAGATAACTTTAAACGTTTAAACCCGAACAAGAAATTAGTACATTCGACACTCTTTTTAACGTTATCTTGTCTTCCTCAACTTCCACGTACATAGTGTTCGAAAGATCCCAATTATATCTGGAGTAGGTACGCATATCTCGGAATTGCATAAAGTCCCATAATTTTTCCTACTTTGCGTCGTTTATTTTATTGTATTTGTTTTAGTGATCTTCATGTATAACATACCTGGGTGAGTGGTTTTATCGCATTTTTATCCGTTGGTTGTATTATTTGTATATTTATAAAAGGGATTAATCATATATCTTCTTTTAAGGAGCTAATTAACCAATTATTAGTACTACTCTCAAGTAAATACGGTAGAGTACATTGACATGCCAGTGCATCTTATAACCATTTCCTACCAGAAATGAAATTTTTGTATCAGACAACTTTATCAATCTGTTGGAGATGTACCGAAGATCTCATAATCACCTCACCTGAGTGACTGCCATATACGTGCAAGTGCGCAACAGATTCATGCTATGAGCTATCTGACGAGGAGTATCTAAATTTTGGTATGCATATTTATTTATTTATTTATTTAACTCAAAAAGAGTTAACCAGATTGAAAAAACAAAGCTGCTACATAGCAGTGGGAATCCTAAGAAATTTGTTCTCATTTCCTTTGTGGTTACGCGCATGGACAAAGCTATCTACGGCAAGGGTAGATTGTTATCTATCTTATTGGGCCTGGTTCACAAGCCCGTTTTTATCTAAAAAAATTTAATATTAACTACCCAAAATTTCTTTTTACCTTTTTACATTCCGTTGAAAAAAATATATCTCTCCATAAGAGATTTTTTGGTTCCCCTCCTGGTTAAAGGTGCTCCTGCTCTGGACATCGGTACGATGGTAAGTTAGTGCGGAGTAGTCAAGCTGATGAATTAGGATACGAAATGATATCAGGAACATCATGAACCTTACAAAATAAGTTAGAAGATGGGGGTAAATTATGATATATCATCAAAAGAAAACCATGTAACATTTGATGAGAATAATAGTTTAGAATCTCATCATAATTTCTAACATATAAAATTGGACCTACATGGCCACTATACGAAGAGTTTTATAAAGATAACTTGTAATTTAATCAAAATACACACTTTTACGTGCCATGTGCTTTCATTCTTTTTGTATTGCTCTTATTACAAGGCATTCTCAGTGGAGATGAATTATATCATTTTTTGTTAGAGAAGAAAACAAATGACAGATGTTAAATGTAGTTTGAAATAGCAATGCCTGATGGTGAATACATGAGTGATGTTTTATGTCTATTTTTCTTTTTTATATGAGTTGGTTGTTTTATATAGATTTTTTTTTCTTTAATAGAAAAACTTTAGGAGTATGCTCTAATTTTCCTATTAGCTTTGAAAATTTATCGCGAGTTTTTAAATTTATGGAAATCTATTCAAGCCGTTAATTTTTTTATCCAAACATGGTTAAATGGTCAATCTTTCATACATATGAGATGAGATGAGATGAGATGAGATGAGATGAGATGAGATTATTATTAACACATCCTAACAGACTGTAACAGAAACATAATTTCTGTTATTATCACACACGCCAGGCACACGTGAACTATTAGTCCATTTGTCACAGCATTCATGTGATGTACACATGTGCATCTAATTACGGTTGCTAACAACCTCTATATAAACCAATTGTAATCTTCATTATCAGTTAATAAAAAGATCTGTTTTTCACAGTAATTCAAGTGAGATTTTCTCACTGATTCTTCATTTCTATCATGGTATCAAAGCAGACGTTGAGTTCTTGATTAATTTTTTTTTTCTTGTGATTCTGGAAATTTTTCTGATCTCTCTCTATCAGAGTCTTGCGATCTTCTTTGCTTTTTAATGATTGAAACCTTTCCTGCTACTGTAACTATGGAGAATTCAACCTCAAATCTTCTTTCTCATGTTCCTTTAAACCAACTTACTAATTTCGTGCATCTTAAACTAAAGGAGGATAACTACATTACCAGGAGAAACTTAATGAATCCAGTGATTCAGAAATTCAAGTTGAAGAAATTTCTGGATATAAATTTTGCATGTCCACCAAAGTTCACCAATCCAAGGAATCAGCAAAATGGAATAGAGAATCCACTCTATACTGACTGGATTGATGAAGATTCCACTATCACAATGTGGATTAACTCCACCATTTCTGATTCAGTGATAGCCTATTTCTCCAGATTTAATTATTTTGCTGACCTATGGAAAAATATTGAGGAACGATTTGGGAGAGCCTCCTCAACATATTCCATTCAATTACGAACACAACTGCTTTCCATTACTCAAGGTACATAATCAATTTCATATTTAACAAATGATATTAAACTTATGTCTGACCAATTAGCTGTTGCTGGAGAAATTGTATCTGACAAGGAGCTAGTGGTGATTACTCTTAAATCCTTAAATGAAGAGTACATTCCCTTTGCAACCTCTATGCGTCACATGAATCCTCCAGTATCTTGTATTGAATTACACAACAACCTGCAGATTGAAGAATCTGTCATTCATGAAAGATCCAAGCTACAAAAGAATGACCATACTGCAAAGGCCTTTCTAGCCAATTCTGGTAGAGGTTTTGCAAGAAACTCATACTCTAACTCTAGAGGATCTTTCAGAAACTATAATAGAGGTCCATATAATGGACAAAGATTTCCTAATCCTTTTATATTTTCTAGAACAAACTCTGGCAGGGGAATTTACTCTGGAGACAAACCTATTTGTCAGATTTACAATACTCCTGGTCATATTGCAACCACATGTACTCAGAGGTTAAATTTTACATATCAGGGAAGGTCACCTCCTTCCAACTTAAGTGCCATGCTAGCTGCTGCAGATATCTTTGATGATGAGGAATGGCTTGCAGATAGTGGAGCTACTCATCACATTAATTCATACAACAAGGTCTTGCAAGAATCTACAACCTATGATGGGTCAAAAACTATTCAAGCAGCAAATGATGAAGGTATGTTTATAACTCACAAGGGTAATTCAAGTAAGCTTGTTAATACTCGCTCATTTGCTCTTAATGAAATACTAATTGTGCCTAAAGCATCTCACAACCTGTTATCCATTCACAAATTCACAACTGATAATAACTGCTCCTTGACTCTTGATTCTGCTGGTTTCTCTGTGAAGGATCAGATCTCTGGGAAACTTCTTTTCCAAGGTCCACATAGACATGGCCTCTATCCAATATCCTTTGGTCATGATCATCATGCACCTCATGCTCTTGCATCCACAATGAGTGACAAACTCATTCTTCATAAAAGATTTGGTCATCCTTCATTTCAAACCATACAAAGACTATGCTCCCTGCTGCACTTATCTAGTCCACTCAATCAGCCATTCTTTTGTAATGATTGCAAACTATGTATGTGTCAGAAGCTTCTTTTCCAACTGTCTAGCTCAGTAGCTCAACAACCTCTGGAGTTGTTGCACATTGATCTATGTGATCCTTGTCATGTTGCTTATGTATCTGGTAGTCTGTATTATGCAAATGTTGTGGATGAATATATTAAGTACTGTCGGATTCTTCATTTGTCTACAAAATCTTACTCCAAGCATGTTTTTGTATCTTTTGTCACTAGAATTGAGAAATTGATGTCTGCTCTTGTTGTCACCATCATAACTGACAATGGTGGGGAATTTTTTAACAATTTTCTTAAAGACTTTTGTGCCACTAAGGGTATTTCCCATGAACTATCATGTCCTCATACTCCAGAACAAAATGGAGTGGCTGAAGTCAAACACAAGCATTTATTGGAGATCACTAGGACACTTTTATCTCAGTCTAGTTTACCAACTATTTTTTGGGTTGATGCTCTACAAACTGCTAATTTCCTCACTAATAGACTTCCTACAAAATGTATTAACTACTTGTCTCCATATCAAATGTTGTTTAGTAAGTCACCTGACTATGCATTTTTAAAAGTGTTTGGCCGTGTGTTGTTTTCCATGGTTAAGGCCTTATACAACCAACAAATTACAAAAGAGAAGTAGGCACTGTGTATTCATTGGATATAGCCTCCAACATAAGGGGTACAGATGTTTAGAACCAATTTTTGGCACTGTCTTTATCTCAAGACATATTTATTTTGATGAAAATTCATTTCCTTATATTCTGTTGGTGTCCTCTACTGATCCTCAGTTATCCACATCTCTGCCTTCTGCTACTTATGTGTCCTCTATGCCTGCTATCATTCCATCAATCCCTGATTCTCCTTCTCCAGAACAGCTTCTTCCTATTGCCAATACTCATAAAATATTGACAAGAGGCAAAGCTGGCATTAACAAACCAAAATCTTATTTGTCAACTAAATATCTTATAGTTATGGCTCGTCTTAGCAAGACTACCTCAATACCTACATTATTAGCTCTGCTAACAAGGAACAAGTCTGGAGGGAAGCCTCTACTACTGAGTACCAGGCACTAGTGGATGCTGGCACATGGTCTTTGGTGGACTCAACATGTATCACTAATGTTGTTGGCTGCAAGTGGGTCTTCAGGATTAAATATAATCCAGATGGCACTGTGGCTAGGCACACAGCCAGGTTGGTGGCCAAGGGTTTCAATCAACAACAAGGTTTGGACTATGAAGATACCTTTAGTCCTGTGGAAAAACCTGCAACTATTAGAGTTGTCTTATCTCTGGCAGTTCAGTATGGCTATAAGATATTTAGTATGACTGGAAGATTCATCAACTTGATGTGAGTAATGCATTTCTTCATGGGGATCTAGCACCAGAATGTGTTAATAGGCTTAACTTTGTCTATCAAGGAAGGACTCCACCACCAAATCTTCAAGCTATGCTTGTTGAATCTAGCATTTTTGGTGAAAACCCCTGGTATGCAGATAGTGGAGCAAACCAGCATATCTCTCCTGATGTTCATTCATTAGAAGACTGCACCTCCTATGATGGTTATGAATATATACAAATTTCTAATGGTGAAGGTATGTCTGTCTCATCTGTTGGTAATCCTGTGAAACAAACTCCTGTTAAACTATTTACTCTTGAGCATATTCTGCATGTTCCTAAAGCCTCAAGCGAAACTCCTATCTGTTCACAAATTCACTACATATAACAATTGCACTATAACATTCTCTTCTATTGGTTATACTATGTTGAATCTTCACAGTGGATAGATTCTGCTGCAGAGACCACATGAAAATGGTCTATACCTAATTCACTTCAATTCCAAGCTTCAAGCTCTTTAGTCAGTTAGCATCTCTCCTTTAATCTGGCACAATAGGCTTGTTCATCCATCATTTCAAGTTTTGAAAGTGTGTACCTCAATTTCTGACAAAAAAATATAACCAAGTCACCAGTATTTTGTGACTATTGTCAATTAGGAAAATTACATAAACTTCCTTTCAGTTTATCTTCTAGCTTTACTTCTAGGCCTTTACAACTGTTTCATATGGATCTTTGGGGTCCATCTCCAATTCTATCAAATAGTGGTTATCTCTATTATGTAAAAATTATTGATAATTACAGTAATTTTTTTTGGATGTTTCCCCTTTATGCAAAGTCTGATTTAAAATCTGTGTCCTTCAATTTTAAAGTTCAAGTTGAAAATGAATTATGCTTCAAAATTGTCACTATTAGAACTGATGGAGGGGGTGAGTTTATTAATTCTGAGGTTGCTCACTTTACTGCTTCTCATGGTATTAAACATGATCTTACTTGTGCACATACCAGTGAGCAAAATGGTGTTGCAGAGGCAAAGCATAGACATATCTTGGACACAGGAAGAACTTTTCTTATTCAGGCCAGTCTTCTTGAATCATTTTGGGTGGATGCTTTACTCACTGCCAACTACATTGTGAATAGATTACCTGCCATGTCTCTTCATTTTGTTTCTCCTTTTGAAACGTTGTTTCACAAGAAACCTGATTATAGTTGTCTTAGAAGCTTTGGTTGTACTTGTTTCCCATGGCTAAGACCTTATACTAGATATAAAATTGGTCTGTGCATTGTGTTTTTCTGGGTTATAGTGCTAAGCGAAAAGGATACAGGTGCCTAGAACCAATTTCTAGCATATTCTATTTTTCAAGACATGTCACATTTAATGAACATGTCTTTCCTTACTCAACTCTTACATCTCAGCCAGCTGCTACTTATACTTCTCTAACTCAAGAATTGTTTCATTCTGAGAAGTCCATATCTGAGGTTCTATAGATACACCTTTAGCTATCTTCATTATTTCTATACCTGTATCAAGTACTGTTATTCCTGTTATTGATCAAGCTCCTGTATCTGTTATGGTTTCAAATGAGCATTTGATGCAAACTAGGGGTAATTCAGGCATTTTCAAACCCAAGTCATATTTTGCTCTAAACATCTTTTACATACTGCTCTTGTTTGCAATGCTCTTCCTATTACTCCAACATGTTTTTCTATGGCAAATAAAGATCCCAAATGGAGAACATCCATGGTAAATGAGTATAATGCTTTAATGTCAAGTGAAACTTGGTCTAAGGTACCACCATCCTCTCAGACTGTAGTTGAGTGCAAATGGGTTTTCAGAATAAAACAAATTGTTGATGGTTCTGTGGAGAGATACAAGGCTAGACTAGTTTCCAAGGGGTTCCATCAAAATGCTGGATTGGACTATAATGAAACATTTAGCTCAATGGAAAAGCCTACAACAATCAGACTTATTCTTTCACTTGCAGTGCAATTTAATAGGAAAATAACTCAATCGGATGTCAGCAATGCATTTTTGCATGGAGAATTAAGTGAAGAAGTGTACATGACTCAACCACCTGGATTTGTGGACCCTGATCATCCTGAGTATGTGTGTAAGTTGAATAAGTCACTCTATGGACTTAAGCAAGCACCAAAAGCATGGTATGCTAAGCTTAACTATGTTCTTCTTTCATTAGGCTTTCATCCTTCTTCTGCAGATACATCCTTATTTGTTCAATCCTCTGGCAAATACGTCACTATTGTTTTAGTGTATGTGGATGACATTCTTCTTACTGGCAACTCTGCTACTTATTGTACTTCTATCTTAAAAACTATAAATACAACATTTCCTATAAAGGATTTGGGGTCCCTTCACTTCTTCTTTGGGATTGAGGTGAAAAGGAATGAGACTGGTCTTTTTATGTGTCAAACTAAGTATAACTTGGATCTTCTGGTATAATGATAGACACATTTTAGTGTCTAAATTGCACCTTAATTTCTAGTGAGTTAGTATTCGATTGTGTGTCTATTACGTGTTTTTATGCTTTTGTAGGTACATTAGAAGAATAAAGATTTGTGGAAAAATTGGCTCAAAAAGTGTTCAAAGCACCCGGAAAAATGGATCAAGGCACCCACACTTTGGATTGGGGCACCCTTGGATCGGGATGGGCTGGATCGGACCAACTCAGCGGGTCAACTCAGCCCAGTCAACTCGGTCAAAGCCAGTTGACCGAGTCAAACCCAGTTGACCGAGTCAAACCATCATCGGGAAAGTCCTGTTTCAAACAGGAAAGGATTTGGTTGCTGATTTGGAGTTGTTTTCGTAAATTGAAGGTGACCCATTGCGATTAGAGTTCAAAGCAATAGAAAGACATCAAGAAATCCCGGAAAATCAGCTCGGGAAACCCAATTTTGGCCGGAATCAGGACTCGGTTCCTGTTTGGATTTGGATTGAAGAATTGGAGTGATTCGAGAGAGTTCTATTAGGTTTAGAACTCTCTCTAGGGTTTGTGAAGTCTATAAATACGAAGTGAAGCCAAGAAAATCAAGGATAGAAGCCTAGAGAGCGATTCAGAGAAAATCCGGTGAAGTTCCGGCGCCGCCGGTGACCTGCTGGTGCATCGCCGGCACTGTTCTTCACCCACCATCGCTGAAGAAGACGACTCAGCCACACTTATAACTGTTGCTGTTCCACTGTTACAGCTCTGCTCCTGTTGCGTTAAGTTTTGAACGTTTCTGTTGCTTAAAGCTCTCTGTAACAGCTGAACCCTGTTCTATGACACTTATATACGTATCTGTTCAGCTGTTGCACTATTCTTTAACCTTGTAATCAATATTTTGAGCAATGAAATCAACTTTTGAGCAAGTTTTCTTCACCATGGGGTAAGTTTATTTACTGGGATGATGGAGAAGGTATTTTTCTCAATTTTATGTGATTTAATTATTTTCTAATAATTATTTATAATTCTTTTATTATTATTTGCATGGATTTAAATTAGAAAAAAATGGTTTTTATTAAATAGTTGTGTTCTCTTTTGATGGGTCATGCTTAGTTAATTACTCTTGATGTCTCATGCTTAGGATTACAATTATTCTTTTAGGAAACATATTTTTGGCAAACTTGAATTAAATTGTTAAAAAGAATTACATGATTAATCACATGAATTGTTAGAAATAACTGAATCTTGATTCCTAGTTTTCTCCATATTTTCTAAAAATCATCTCTAGTGTATTTTCCTGATTTTTATTAGTTTAGGTTAAGTCTAATATTTTCTAAAATCATTACCTTCACAAGTTCGAGAATCGAACCTCTTTTACCACTATATAAAATTGCATCATATAACATAATATGATTGGAGCTAAACCATGTTCTTTTCCTGCTTCTGCTACAGCTAATCTAAGTGCTTCTGATGGAGTTCTCTTAGAAGATCCTACAAAATATAGATCCTTGGTAGGTGCCTTGCATTACTTGACCTAGACTAGGCCTGAAATCTATTTTTCAGTTAGTCAAGTTTGTCAGTTCATGCACAGTTCTACTAGTGCTCACTTGATTGCAACCAAAAGAATTTTGAGGTATATTAAAGGCTCTTTGGATTATGGTCTTCATTTCTCTAAGGGATTAAAAGTTTTACAAGTGTTCAGTGATGCTGAATGGGAAGGGTCTCCTGATGATAGAAGGTGTTATACTGGATATTGTATTTTCTTTGGCAATAATCCAATATCTTAGCAATCCAAGAAGCAAGCTATAGTTGCCAGGTCTTCCACAGAGGCTGAGTATAGGGCTCTGGCTCAAGCTGCTGCTGAAATTGTGTGGCTCTGTAAGTTGTTAAAGGATCTGAAGATATTTCTACATGTTCCTCCTAGCTTATCCTGCAACAATATTAGTTCTCTTTCTGTTGCATCCAATCCAGTTTTCATAGTAAAATGAAACATATGGCATTAGACTTCCATTTTTTCAGGGAGTTGGTTCAAACCAAGAGCTTCAAAGTTTCTTACCTCTCTACTCTTGATCAGATTAAAAAATATTTTTACTAAAGGAATACATGGACCAAGGTTTAGTCTTTTGCAGGGCAAGTTGTGTGTGCTTGGCTTAAGCTCTTTCTTGCAGCAGCAAAGCTTGAGGGGGCGTAACGGTGACTAAGTCATATTCTTACACCCTATGCACACTGTCTTTATATTCTGTTATGTTTATTAACTATTACCTCACACGTGTATAACTGTGAGTGGTTAGTGTGCTTTCCTTTCTGTTAGTAAGTGAGTATATATACTCCTGTTGTCTTTGTCCAGTGTAAGAGATATTATCATTTTCATTTCTAAATTTTTTACTATCTGATGGAGTTGTTGTAGGACATGGGTTGTAATGGAGATGAGCTAGCTTCAACTGTTAATAACGATGGCAGTGAAAAGAATAGGCAGAGAGGATGGAATCGATGTTGCAGCAGCAGTGGTTCGTGGAATAGTTATTTGTAATAGGTTAGTAAGGAGTTGTAGGTGATGAAGAACTAGACAGGGAGCTCGTCTGTTGGTATTTGTTGCTGCTCATCATGATGATTCGAAGATAAATGGTGGTGACGCTGTTGAGAGAAGAATAGTGATGATCATGATCACGGTATTGATGTGAGCTTGAGTCCGAGCTATAGAAGTGAGATGGTAGTGATGATGAGCTCGAGCTATAGAGAAGACTTAACAGGGAGGAGAAGCTTTTGCTCATAGGGATGGTAGTGATTAGTGACGGAGTTCATGTCTATGGAAGTGAGATGGGTTTTGAGAGATTTTAAAAAACAAGACACTGCCATCGATCTCGATAGTGAATGGGTTGTCGAAATGGAGATCAGGGAAGGATGAGTTTGAGAAGGAATAGGAAAATTAGCGAGAATATAGGAGTTGGCATAACTGTGTATGAATTTGAAAACTCAGATGAAAATAATTTTCGCGATACCACGAGCTATCGAGGCAAAATCACCAAAACTCAGAAGAAAAAATATATTTTCCTCGATGGGTCGAAGCCATCGAGGAAACCTGGGAAAGAAAGATAAAAGTCAAGAAAAGTTTTTCTCGACGACCTGAGCCATAGAGAACCTGGGCGTTAAAAGAGCTAGGAGAATTTGATTTCATTTGGAAAATAGGTTTTCAGTTCCGTAGAACTGACAAGCTAAAGCTGAAAATGGGCTGGGTTTTCCCCACTTACGTGAGCCCATTAGCTGCTTTATGAGTCCCTTTACACGTCTAAGGCTTGGTTATGATTTGTTTTTGGCATATTTCGAGTTTTAGGAATCCAATTTCTACCGGGATTCGAGTACGGGTATTTCTACAAATTGGTACCTATATAAGAGAACTTCTAATATTTTTTGAGACACTTAGATCTAGATTTTACATAGAGAAGGGAGAAGAGAGATCAATTCTATTTTTCTAGGGGTTTACCCCTTTAGGGGGAACCATGCTATTTCTTCTTTCTTGTATCATGAGTAAATAATTATCTTTTATTGGTTAGGGACGTACTCCTAAGTCCTATACATGTAAATCAATCTGGCTGGTTGGTTTTAATGTTAATGATATATTTTATCGATTATGTTATATTGTTTATATCGTCATGTTTGATTGAAAACTTGCTCATTTAAGTTGCAAATTGAATGGTCATGTGTTCATATCTAAAGCTAAACTAGCTAGGGTTTGGAGATACAGAATAGTCGATGGACCCGATTACAAGTAGCACGGTGTTATTACTGATTGTATTCAAAACCTTCATGTGATTGCATGTAGAAGCTTAACCTAGATTAAATCCGTATGGCTCTTGCGCCGGATTGCTTAGAATAATTTCAAATCACGAAGGCCATTGCTTTCATTAGGTTGAACTTGAGTGGTTCTTGCTCCAAGTTATTCATTGGGAAGGATTCAAAGAGTGGTTTTTGCGCCTTTGATGTTACAAGGAGTTTTGTCGGAGTAGACATACGATAGGATGCTCTAGGATTATTGATATCATAAGGAACAAACATTAACTCGAATCGATTGGCGAACAGGTTTTGTGATGGAAGATGAAACCTCTAACCAGTATTTTTTCTCCTCTTATAATCTTTGTTAATTTTGTTTCTATTTTTTCATTAGTTTACTTTAGCTTAATTTATTACAATCCCCCCTTGGTTACATAAGGAGTTGAAAACAAATAACAATTCACAGTTCCTCGTGGAAACGATCCTTACTACCGCAATGTTACTTATTAGTATTATTAGTTGAAAATATCTAAAGAAATCTGTTGCACGTACAACACGCATCACATACAAAAAAAAGAGAAAAAGGATCAACTTACATGCTAATTCTCAAACTATCTAACATTTTCGACGCTAATTTTTTTTATAAATCCCAAACTACAATAGATTTGAAGCTATTGTTTTGCCAATATTTTTCTCTTATATATACTTACATTCATACCAAAAATTAACACAATTTTAGATGTATTACACTGTCATCTACCTCTTTGAATATCAGTCATTTAAAATTAACGGTTTCAACGACTGATTTTTAAAATGATAGATGACGAGGTTTGATATCTCGGAATGCACAAATTTTTGGTATGAATACAGAACTTTATAAAAAAAAAATATTGATAAAATATTAATTGCAAATCTATTATCGTTTGGGATTCATAAAAATAAAAATTAGCATCGAAAATGTGAGAATAAGCTTGTGAACGGATCCTCCCCTAAAAAAAATCATAATCTTTTTAACAAAGGGAAAGATGCTTTTCATACGTAACAAATATTTTCATTAAAGTTGATTACATATTGCAGAGAAGAAAGTGATTGTTGCCACCATGAAAGCATTGAGAAGGAAGAAGATGGGAAAATACCTTGCGCAGTGATTTTGGGCTTTAATTTTTTCTTTATCATCCAGGACCTAACACATTACTATTACGCTTAAAAAGCCCATCACTATCTTCCAAGTACCCGTCACTAACTTACCCATTGCTGGGCTTAACTTGGCTTGGTCAGGAAAATTTAAATTTCTGCCAACAATAAACCTGAGCTTTGCAGGAAGCAGGAGTGCTTTTATTTCTCATACAAGTAGAGAGGATAAAGTTACAAAATGCTCGACACACTCACCGAAATGAAACCCGATTTCTTTAAAAACGTCAAATAGCGCCTACTTCACAATATAATACGAATATTTGGGACACGGTATTAAATTAGATGTGAAAGTCATGTGCCTAGTAGAACCAGTTTTCACACCCAATGGCTGCCATATATGGATTCCAATTTCTATACTCGTTGAATGCTCATAATAATTAAATAAATAGAATTTAGCATTATTAATGAGGCTGTCTTTTGCTAGTCAAGTCCAACTCTGACCGAGTCCAGGAGGATCAAGATCCTAACTTCCTAAGCACAAGTAGTGTGAATACACTTGTTGACTGTTATTCTTAATCTTAACATATATCCAAAACATCATTAGACTCCATAGTTATCCTAATTAAAGATCAAAAGCACTAAAACAAAACTAATTAAGAATTAGTAAAGTTCATTTACAAAGCTAATAATCTACATGGAAGTGTATAAGAAATACAGGTATTGTTTATGACCAAACCGCGTAGTCTTTATCTGGTTTCATACCTGACAAGAAAAGTAAAGAGATGACAATGCCATAATTTTACAAAAATACGACAATTGGCTCACATTAAATTTTTATACACCACTTGCCATTTGTTTAGAGGCTCTATACCCACGAAGCCCAATATGACTACTACTAAATGTTGAAGACTGCTCATTCCTTCTCCTATTATTCTACTGATGAGGAGTGTTGCCAGGCAGTTTTCGTAAGAGCATTACATGGTTAATTGCGATAAATTTAGTTGTCCTTTTATGAAAGCTGAGATCTATTAATTTATAATTTGTTGGAAATAAAAATGGTTTAATGTTAAAATTAAGATTTTTTATTATTTAAAATAATTTTGTTACTATAATTAACTTGATGGGTGTTAGGATCACTAGTCCAAACTTGGGTGGAATTATAGCCATCCATTTTCACTTCTTAGTGAATGAGAAACCTTTGGTTGTCCCACATTGGGCAAACCAAGAAGGAAGTTCATGCATTTTACCACAAACGTTCTATATAAGGAAAAGGAACTAGTGGATTGGATATGGACTTAGGAAATGGACTAGTGGGCAAATGCACACATGTGCGCACCGTGGACCGCGGGCTTGCGGAGCTTGCGTGAGCCTTGGCGCGACCCTTGGTGTGAGCCTTGCGTGTGAGCCTTGCGAGTGCCTTGCGTGTGCACACGTGTACCCATCAAATATTCAACGGGGATTTAATATTTCAAAATAAATTTTTTCACCGTTTTAAAACTCAAAGGATTACTTCTCCTATAAAAGAACAACAATACTAAGGTTTTCGTTTACCCCAGTCGCAGCCACTGTCCTGACGACTTTTCACCATCTTCCTGCTTTGTTGTGCGCAGTAGTTTACATTCTTAATTTTTCATCTACTGTTAAGTTCACAACGGGCCAACGAGCTTTGTTAGCTGGGTTGGTATCAGGTGATGTTATCCTGAATTCAAATTTGTCACTTACAAGGTATAGCAGCATCTTCCTGAAGGTGTACCTGGCAAATATTGAGTTAAGGGCAGTCTGTTGAACAGGCGACTTCACCTCTCTGTGCTTGAGTGTGTGTGCTGTTTATTTCTAACCCTCCCTTAATCATCTTCAAGTTCTCTGTTGTTTGTGTTTCTCTGTTACAGGAAGATTATTATCCAACATAATTTTCATAGCCAATTTAAAACTACGTTTTAGAGATAATAGAAGAAGTTTTAAGATTTTATTCAAAAAACGTAGAATATTACTTATACAAAGAAATTGATCGTAGATAAGGGAGCAGATAGTAGCCGATTAGATAAGAGATTGCATATATCTTTCTTTCAAACTGATATTTTTCTTAGTTTTTCTCCAGAAAAAATTTATTTATTTTTCTATTATTTAGTTTTTCTTTTTCTGATCGATAAATAATTTGGTGGTAATAGGTTTTGAATTTGGTTCTAGGTACTCGATATTTGCAACTAAAACTCTTCATAGGTGGTGACTTTATATCTTAAGGTTACATACGTAGGTGGTTCCAGAGTGAATCCTCAGATTTCCTAACCCAGTTAAACGATGACCTTTGTAGCCCTCTGTTCAATTAATGAATTCGAATCTTTTCTGTCAAAAAAAAATACGTAGATGGTGACATTTCCCTCCAAATGTGTGGATCATACGCTACAAATGAACTGATAAACTAATAACCCAAGTAAAGTTAATCATCAAAAGTATATTTAGTGTCGCCCCTTGGTCATCATAAAAGCCTCAATTATAGTATTCAAAGATTTATACACATGTCCATTAGCTAACCCTACCAGGAGAAAATTATACACACAACACACCACATAATACAGAGTAAATTAGAAGACAAATAGTAGTAATAATTTAACAGCTACTACTACTCCTCCTTTATGGTCAAGCTAGCAGTTGTCTCCTTCCTTGACCGGATTTATAAGACAAAAACCCTAATAAACACATGATAGTGAGCTAGATGGGAGTGTGATATGTTCTTCTTCCTTGAGCATATATACAGTTGGGGCAGGTAAAAGAACACCAAACATCTCACATGGGCAATGGACCCATTAATACTGACTCATGTTTTTTGCTATTTTGTCTTAATGAATTTTTTTTTGATCATTTAGTACAAGTTTTTTGATATGGAAATCATACCCACTAAGTAGATATTAACAACAAGATAAAGATACTAACGAGGACCCGTTACGATATGCGCGTCTAAATTTTTTTTCTTTCTCTTCCTTCCTCCCGGTCTCCTAAAAAGAAAAAAATCCTAGAACTTCCTCATTCTTTTTGCTCAGCTTTAATTCTTTTGGTTAGATCTGAACAAGGATTTTAGCTTTTTATGAATAAAAGTAAATTATTTTATATTTCTAGGTTTTATTTTTATTATTTTTAGTATCTATGGACACATTTCTTCGCTATTTGGACGATTTTTTCTTCGTCCTCATGACGATTTCTCTTCGCTCTAATAGTGATTCTTTTAAATCTCCATGGTGTTTCTTGGCTTGTTATTCTCGATTCATCAAGAACATCAACAACTCTGCTCGAAGTCGCTTTAGATTCATCTTCAACAAGAGGGATTTAGGGCATCCGGATTCGTTTGGATCTATAAGATTTTGGTCAAAATACTCCAGTTTCTTTGGAGCATCTCTTATTGAAGAAGATAATCATTTTAAATGGTCGGAGTTGATTCCGGTTCACATCATCATTCATCACTACCATATATACAAAAATTTGATATCTTTACGTTTCGTGGCTCTATCTCTTCACGGTGTACTTGCAATTGGTGTCGTCATTTGTTTTTGGGTTTTAATTTTCTAGTATTTTGGTATTTTTGATAATCTTATAAGCAACCATGTAATCACTATTTTGGTTTGAATGAATTAAAATGTGATTTCCATGAAAAGAAAAAAGAACAACAACAAAAACCAACAACAATAAAAAGATAAATAAAAAAATAAAGATAAAGATAGTGAGATGGTTAGTTTGGAAAGCCTAGTACTTGATATTATTAACAAAACTTATACTTTTGGAGGGTTGGGAAAAAGTTGAAACCAAAGAATCAATTTTAAGATTACGGTTAGGCAATGTAATAGAGTATTTTATTTATAATGTCAATTGAATTTACTTAAGGGGTCTTGAAATTAGCCCCTCAAAAAATAAATTAATACCGTTAATTTGGGGTGTTCTCAAGCAAGTGTTTTTAAGGATGCAATAGATGGAGGTTTTACAAGCATTCACGGTGCCATAGTGTATGGCCGACCCTGCCCATAAAGCAAGGAAAGCCACACTTTGTAAAAGTACATTAAATATGGCATACACATATTTCTCTTTTCTTTGAATGTTAAGCAAAGAGAAGACAAATTAACTAAGCCTAACGTTTAGGCAACAACAAAATTTTGGCAGAGGGTACAAGTTATCCTAAAATGGTAATATATATAACAACCCAAGATACCAGTTTCCGGCGGTGATTAAAGTGGGGCAAATAGTACTATCTCCGTCCCATAAAAAGTAAAATATTTTATTTATTTTTTTATCTAAAAATAGGTTATATTTGAAAAATGAAATGTCACTTTTTCTGTGTAGAGTAAGTATTTTATTCTGGGTAGAGTTTAAAACAATATTGGTAAATAAGAAGTTTGAATCGCTCCATAAATTATAAAACACTGTTAAAATTAAACATTTTTCTCATTTGAACGTAATCAAAGAAAGTCATATCATAAATTAGTTTCTTACTTAGTCTAGTGATGTTTCGAATTCCAAACACTTACTTGTCTGGAAGTTGGAACTAAGCTTGACAGAAAAGCACAAGTGTTAATGAAAATCTCAAAGCTTGCAAATTCATTTTTGACTTTGTATCGATTTGTTTTGGTAGTTTACTACTAATGTTTTTCAATCATTTGAGTTTACGAATATGATATTTGAGTTTGTGAACCTATAAGCTTGTAGAACTCAAAATTAAGGCAAATAAAATATTTGAGTCTGTGAACAGAATACGGTGAGTTCTGAACCTATTGTAGAGAATTTCTATGAGATCCTTTAAAAATAAAAACTTATCCTGAGCTTTTATGTCATTTGAGTTCACAAACCTAGTACAAGAGAATTCTCATGACACTTATGAGCATCTCCGTTTGCGAATCTAAAGAGGTGAGTTCGCGAACCTAACAAAGGTATATGCTCCTGTAACTTTATTTGCATTTGAGTTTGCAAACCTATTTCCCTGAGTTCGCGAACCTACAAAGCTTTATTACTTTATTTTCTCTCTTATAAGTTTTAAAACTCAATCGTGAGTTTATGAACCTAAAATATTAATGAGCTAACCCATAACTCTATGTCTCTAGGCTCATTCATTTTACTTTGATTACTCCAAGAGAACTTTCTACACACTTACAAATTTTTAGTAGTTCTTAGCTAATTCTTTTGGTTGGAAAGTACATTTCTTTTCTTGAAAGTTTGAAGTTATCTTTGGTAGTAATTCGTTTCGTAGAATTAACTTGAGCTAACAATTGTCTACAACTCCAAACTATGGAAAGAACCTCACTGCAAGTTAAGTTCTTTCCAAAGAAATAGTTTTCTGCATCTTATGAAACAAATTTTATTTCACAAGAGAATTAATTTGGGTTTCAAGAAATTCATTACTTACATCTTATGCAACCCAACCTTGATTGATTACTATAAATTGGAGACAATGTCAACACTGAAAAATTCAATCCCTACACTCCTATGTATCTTGTTGCAAAGTTTGTCCTCCAAAGACCTAGGATCTTGGAGGTCTAAGGTTGGCCGATTTTTTTTCTTCACTTGGGATTCGTGGAGCACAGGTTCACCTATCTTGAAGAAAGATAGTTTCATAACTCTGTATTTATTATGTTGCATATAATTCTTGTCTATCCTAAGGTCCTTCTCTTCTGATATAAGGTCATTCGAGAATTGCATATCAAATCCAGATTTGATTGAAAACTACAAACACGATTGAGTATAACTCTTCTCTATTTAAATCTTGTTTGTGAGTTTTTCACAAGAATACATCTTAAAATAATATCTAGATTGTGATTCTTGTGCAAATAGAAGATTAGGTATCTCTATAACTTTTCAAGAGAATTAACCCTCATGTTGGATTTAGATTCGTCTAAATTCAGGGAGATTGATTTCTACATTCTTGATCTAGAATCATAAAGGAAATTATCATGCACTACACCATAGGGCTTATTTTGCAACACCTCAGTTTTTGATGCGCAACGTTTATACCTGTTGCACATTTTTGCAACGTCTATGTCCGTTGCACAACCACTTATATCTCTAGGCTTATTCATTTTACTTTGATTACTCCAAGAGAAATTTCTACACACTTACATATTTTAAGTATTTCTTAGCTAATTCTTTTGGTTGGAAAGTACATTTCTTTTCTTGAAAGTTTGAAGTTCTCATTACTTGGACTGTGCATTCAGGTAAGTGCTTTCCCACATTAACCTGTAGGGTATTGAAATTTTGATGGCTTTTTTGTTTAATTCATCCAAAGACGCAACTGAGATTTCCACAGAAGATCTCTTAGACCCAAACAATCAATAAAAGTATGCTTCATTTATAGATTTTTCCGGACTTCTTGCAGGATGACTGACATAATTGAATTTACGTGTTGTGATCACCTACCTACTTGTTCTAATTAATAGGTGATGGTAAGTGTACCAAGCTAGGGTGTTTAATCTTTCTTTAAATTTTAACACAGACTCTTAGGTTATCTTGTGCAAGTCTGGCAAAAGGATCATGCTTACAAGCAAATGCACTTGCTCAACAAGCCTTGATTGCTCACTGGCAAAGCACCGTGGGAAAGCTGGATAACTACTTAGAGACATTAAAAGCCAATTTTGTGAGTTTTAACTTTAATGAATGGGATTATGGTCATCCTTAGAGAAAGGTTTTCTTGGAAAAAAGAAAATTAAAATGTGAAACTTCCTCTTTGTCTCACACGCTCCTCAATTCTTAGTCGATTAAAGGTGAACCTAAACGTGCAGTATACAGGTTCTTGAAGTCGAGTAAAGGTGGTTTGTTTGGGGAGAGCATCAAATTGAACTCTACCACTAGACAACCAATGTGCACCAAGTAATCCTTTTGTTGAGTTTTTTTGTTTCATATTCCCAGAACCTTTTTGTTGAGTTTTTTTTTGTACATTCCATATTCCCATAACCATAACTTAAGTTAGAGTGTCGAGATTAGATTAAGAGAGTCGAGATTTTGGTTTTGTCGACAAACTATCGAGTTTTCTTATTCAACTTCAATTGTTGGTGGGGATGATCAATCAAATATGTTATGCTTTTTTTTCTTATAATTCTTTCCATCTAGAATGGTATATGCAGGTGCAGAAATCTACAGAAATATATCATTTGAATTTCTTTTTTTTCATAAAATAATTTTAATTAGCAACGGATATAAATGTTGGTAAAACATATGTTGCTTACATTCAGAAAAATAAGCAATGATATCTCGGTTACACAAATACATTACATTTACCTTCATTTATTGTGGGACCTACCTTAACGTTTACTGATGAAAAACGAATAAAAAACCGTTGCTTAAATTCGATTTATCCGTGCTCTAATAAAATTAAACAACGTTTAAAACCTATTTAAGCAACATATAAACGTTGCTTTAATTAAATAAAGAAACTTTCATATACGTTGCACAAATCATTACACAATTTGTTACGCCCTGTTCCAACGGATATAAACGTTGCTTAAATTCACTGCAACATTTATATCCATTGCAAAAAGGTCGAAATGGCATAGCGATACATCTAATTAAAGGCAGGGTAGCGCTAATCTTTAAGAAAGACTGTAGAGAAACTCATTGGGCTGTAAAGGACACCAACTAGGGAAATCAAGTGCTTAGATTTTTGCGAGAATTAAGAGACGTAAATGCACAACTGCAGCGCAGCAGCTCGGAGGGTTTATTATATTTCAACTACATTTCAGAATGAAGTATTATAGTAGACTAGTGTTTGTAGCGACTTAATACAGTGTGTGTTCAAACTGGACGAAATCCCGAGGTTTTTCTACTTTGCAGTTTTCCTCTTTAACAAAATTTCTGGTGTCTTATTTTAATTTTGATTTCCGCATTATATTGTTTTTATCTTTATACTTAGTGTTGTACATTAATCAATCCTTGTGATTTAAGAATCTCTTTTAAAGATTATTCACTAATATTTTTTTTGTCTGCTTTAATCTTGGATTGAAGTTCACACAAAAAAATTGTCTATAGATTCTGTAACGAAAATGTTCGTGGTGTACTTGGTACCCACCTCTTTTCAGGGTTTAGGGCTTTTCCCTAAATCAACCAAGTTTCAAAGTGTTCCATGTTTCTCATCTGTTATTAGCAACCATAAAAAAGGTGTGTAAAATAGAAGATATTAGGTTGGTTTAAAGAATGGTTCAGAGAGTTGATTTTTAAGGTTTCTTAATGGTGTTCTTGGGTATATATGTTTTGGTAGCTCTTCTCCTTATGCCTTTTCTTGTAGGATGCGAAAAAAACATGTAATGATCTCGGTATGATGAAAGTTTTTCTTGTGGTGTTTGTCTATCGTAGATGAAGCTAGTAAAGGTGAACCACATATATCTTGTGTTATAGTTATGTGTTAGTTTATCTTTTGTCTGTCTCATTATTTTTCCATATTTGGTACAAATCATAAATTGTCCTTCATAATCATGTGTTCCAAGGTGTTAATTTTCCCAACAGACCTAAAATCCGCACCATACTTTAAAATATGACACAAGAATCCAATATTTAGTTGGTAAGCAAGGTCTAAGAGAAAGAAGAGACACATATTTTTGGGTAGGTTTTCGACAATGCAGACGGTTTCGTATATTCATGAGGAAAGTCTACGAACTCTGTCTTAGATTAATTTTACTTTTAAAACATGAAATAATCAAGTTTAAGGTAATCAATTAAAGAGAAGAGAAAAGAAAGAAAAGTGAGGGATGGATGGATGGGAAAGATGGAAGGATCCAAATTAAGAGTCAAAAAGAAGAGAAACCTATTCACATCTTGGCGAGGCCACCCCAAAATCATAGAGAAGATAATGTTTTTGGAGTTTTGATGGGAAAAAGTGTGGAGTTGTGGTGTGGAAGACAGATCAACAGTGATGAACAAGAGAAGAAATATGGTCAAACCAAAAGGACCATCATCATACATACTGTGCAGTCTCTTTCTCTATCTCTCATAGTCACAGACACCTTGTTTTGGTTTGGAATGGACCTTTTTTCATTTCTTATGTATACTTTCCAACTATAAACCTCCAATTTTTCTGGTTGATTATACCATCACATTGTTCATATAAACAGTCATATTTTAAACGATGAACATCTTTTGCTATAGGAGTTTGGCATATTTTTTTTAGCCTATATATGTTTGTTTACACTTGCAAATGTCTAGGGCCAATCCTAGCTTAGGACCCATGCAACATTCCCTATGTGTACATGCATTTATGGGGTTGGCCTATGTCATCGACATTGTCCCTTATTTTCGACCACCTGATGGGACTCAAAGTTTAAACCATAACTTAAAATCTACCGATAATAACTCAAAAAAAATAAACTCAGAATCAATTATATTAAAATTTAAGAGCATGTTTTGATACTAGAAGTAAAAATTAATTTCAAAAATAAAAATATTCGATTTTTCAAAACTAAATTTTAACTTTTTCTGTTTTAGAAAACAAAAGACAATTTTTTAATTAGTATCCAAACATACCGTAAACATTTTATCAGTATTTATTATCGGCATATATTTTTAGAGTTATGTAGTAACCACGTTACTTGTGTTTATGTACCGTAACTGGGTTGCGAACCTTTCCTCGTACAACGTGAGGCCGTCCCAGGTTAGAATCCATAACTACAACACTACCGTTGATAAACACAACTAATATTCATTAATTAATCAACCAATACTCTTCAAAATACCAGCTAAGATTGAGAAGATCAAGAAGAGCAGGAGCTTTTGCCTTGTCAAAACAAAGGTCCCCCCTTAACTTGTCATGCATTAAAAAAGAAGATTAGTTGTACTTGCACCCCATAGTGCACATCTTGCCGCGTCCCCAAAAAGAATGGAAACAAACATGGGCACGCAGCAAAGTAAATATAAGCCAGCCAGGGCATGAGAGGCAGGCAATGCCAGCCAGATAACAGAACTAAATGGTAGAATCAATGTGGGTTTTGGTTTTTGTGTTTGCATCACATGAAAGCCTATCTTATTAATTTAGTTATCAGTACTAATCTCCTTCTCTTTTCTATGCTTTCTTTTTCTTACATCTCTTACTTTGATAACTTATAACCCAGTGAGATGCATATTCTTGCTGTATTTAAGAATTTTTAATTACTGTAAAACTTGCAGTAATTGTCTCTTAAAGCTTGATTAGTGTACTAATTTTTGTTTTTTTCAGAGAGACAAATTCTGCAACTTCTTTTACAATTTGTCTCAGTTTCTCTGTATAACCATATGATCACCTTTGTTTTTCCTCTCAATGTGTCTATGTTGAGTGATTGCCAGAGAGATTGAAAGAGATTACTGTACTAATCAATTAGATAAGTATCACTGTTTTAATTAGATAAGTATGGGTGTTTTAACTTAGAGACAGATCACTTGGATCTCAAAAAAACATCCTATATAGAAATGCTGAACCAAACAAAGAAATCTCCTTTTTTCAACATGGAGGAATTTTATCTAACATGGGGCAAACCCCGTAACAAACCCGATCCTTGACCAGAAATGCGCTACCGATCCCTACTTCGAGTCGACTATAATTTTTATTCTTTTTCGATCATATTTTGCTCTCTTTATAACAAAAATCTAAAATAAAATGGGTATACAAAACTTATTATATGTGTACGAAAAACTGAATGTGGCTCAAAATGATTTGATGATCGGAATTCAGAAGAATCAGTATATATTTTTCGTAAAAAGAATGAAATTTTTTTATAAAAAAGAGTAGAAAAGGGTAAATAAATAAGAATATAAAATGTGAAAAAGAGACAAAGGGTGTTGAGAAAAGAAGGAACCAGAGGATTCCCCATTTTGATATGATGTTGAGTTTTTGGAATTTGAATTTTTGAGAAATAAAATAAAAATGACAAAGGAAAAGACAAAAAATACAAAGGAAAAAAAGAAGAGAGAAGAAGATAGTTGAATAAATGGGGGTGGTGGGGATGAGAGTTAGTGACTAGTGGTATTCTGATTCTACTGGTCTTGGCCTGAAAGGGGACAACGTATATATCAATGTTTTGGAAACGGGCAGTATGAAGATTACAGTCGGTAACCATTACAGTTCTATATGCAAATCCGTTACAACGTATAAAAGAAGTTGCAACTATTGGCAACTATTTGCAAACATTAACACTATTAACTGTGTTAATCGGCCAATTACCCAAATCCTGTCTTTACATGCTATCCTCGGTCTCATACACCTTCGTTCACCAAAAAATGATACACCAGCTGAGACGTATCTTGAGAAATATACAAGACATTTACAACTCAGATTAAACTATCGTGTTGTTTGTTTTTTTTTAACTCAACTAATCGTCTGAATCGAATTTATCTAAATCTAGCTTATTACATTTGAACTGACTTATTATATCTGATCTAAAAATAAAAAAACAATTAAATTATTAAAAAAACATTATTCCAGTCAAATATATGTCTAATGAGTTAGGTATATATTAATACTCAATTCTACTTCAGCGTTAGATATATAAACCGAACCAGACCTCAAGTTAGACATAAAATAAAATACAAATAATATAATAGAATCCGTGTACGTCTACGCAGGAATTTTACGAAAAATCTTAGGCTTTTCGTAGGAGGGTGTAAATCTACTCTTAAATTTTAAATCATTCGGTGTATTAGTGCACATCTCCTTAAAATTTTCTTCCCTTACAGATGTAGTGGAGAGATTGAGACTTGAGAGGAGTTCTTGGGGGGATGGTGAGGATTGAGGGTAGGGTCCATATTGACAATGTTTGTCTAGGTTACCCTAGACAAACACAAAAAAGCCGTTATAATATGGGGTTGTCACTAGTCACAAAAGGGTCCTATTCCATGGACATTGTGCCCTTAAACTCTTCTTAGATGGAGAGGAGGAGGAAGATGTGGGCAATAAACACCCACATACATTTGGTTGGGTTCACTTCACTATTAATCTCTTCTTTTTCTCCCATGATCCCATGCTGCTGCTTGCATCTTCTTTGTGCTTGACTACCAGATAAATAACCCATCACCGACTGATCATACAAGTCTGTCATGTTTATATCTCCTTCTGTCTGCTTTATTTGTTTAGATTTGTATTCTTTTTTCTTCTTCCAAGGAAAAGGCCAATAATGTTAACAAACAGTCTGGATTCTCTTTGATATATTTTTACTATCATTTTTTACTATTTGCTTGTAGTAGTTTAGTACTATACTCCACGAATATGCTGAGTATGTTCACATTTTCAATTGTGATAATAATGCAGAGTTACAATTACTTGTATTAGGATTGTTGAGTGTTCACTTGAACAAGGAATTTGTCAAACGGCAATTATATAACCATATAGTATAATGATACTGGTACAACCTTTGAATTAGATAATGATGTGTGTTTAAACCTCGTTAGCACTTAAACCCTACTAAATAAGATTAAAAAAGACAGAGGAGTTATTCCCTCTCTTTTTACCATTTTATTCACAACTCAATCCCATCTAAACTTTTGATCTCAGGAATGGAAAATCTTTTTGGTCAGCGATGCATCCTGACTGAACAACCTTGAATCAGTATTTTTATGATACACGGAGTTAAGTGGTGAGTGAATCAGTGCTTTTATAACACACGGAGTTAAGTGGTGAAGGAGAGTGGTGAAGGAGAGGTAAAAAAATAACAACACCATAATTGATGGTAAATAACCTAGGTTTCAATCATTCGTTCAGTTTTACTAGTTAAACTCTTGTTTGGACTAGTTCTCAATGTGACTTTACAAAACCATCACTCTGTCTTGCCTATAACCATCACTCACATGATCATCTGACTCAATCTGACTAAGTTAAACTTTGTTTTGTACAATTATACATCAAGTTAGATGGATCATGTCTCCTAGAAGGTCCTACATTTGAGAATGAGAGGAGGTCCCATACTCACACCACTAGGCACTAGTAAAGAAACCTACTGACCTTCAATGGGTGGGTCATCATCAACCTTATTCAATTATAAGTGTCTGATATTTTGCCCTTAATATTTGAGTATACCATAACATTGGCATAGGAAGCTTAGTTCATGGACCATTTTGGTTCAATTTCATAACTTTCAAAATTCTAGTAGCAAAAAATGATCCAGCAGGTAGGAGCCTAGGAGGACAAGGGAAGGGTCTATTTAAATGGGAATTCATTTAAATCACCAAATTTGTTGCTGAAAGTAGGTGAAAATCTTTTTATTTTGACTCTATTAGGGGACACAAAATCATTCTTTAAATCCTAATAAAACTACCCTTGTACTCCACCACAACTTTTAAAAAATTGATTTAGTTTAGATAAATTTTTTCTTGAGCAAATATTTTCTTTTTTAAAAAACATATACCGTTATTTTTTTACTTTTCACTCGGAATTTTTTAATATCGATAGATGCATTTTTCATCCTAATTGAAATTCAAGGAATAAAATAAATAATATTTTTTATTTTGTTATAAATTACTATCATATTTCTTTGATGTAAAATAGCACTGTGAAAATTTATTTATGGAACAGTCTACTAACATTTCTTTTTGTTTTAAAGAGAATTACGTTCATAAATAAGTTATGCAAAAATGTTTAAAGCTTCTCTTCGAAGACGCTACAAAAACAATCAAGGCGTCGTAATAAAAAAGATTTACTTGTGAGCAATAACCTTTTATTTCATTATTGTTCAAGAAATCCTTTGAGAAAATTCGAAACAAAAACCATTAGATTTGTAGTAAAAAAGGCTTTATCTTCGATTCATAACCGTTTATATCATTATTGTTCAAAAAAAAATCATTCCAAAAATTCAAAACAAAAATCATTACCACTAAAAAAAAAAAATGTTGTCAAATAGAATAGGATTTCCTCACGAAATGATTAAACATAAAATTTTGTTTTGAAAAAAATCATTTTTGTGGTACAAAAGTTAAAGAAATTCAAGTGATCTTGCTAACAAAACAATCCATGTCTTGCCCCACACCCTAATATCTTAAATTGTTTTAAGCTATTAATTTAGGCACCCCACTAGCAAATTGCATGATTATTGGTCCTTTTGCATGATCACTAAAAATAAAAATGTATTTAGACTTGACAACACTAAGAAAGTTTTTCTTCTTCTTTTTGGCTCATTGTTAAATCAACCCTTAAGTGACCTAATTAAATGAACTTGATCCCCATTAAGTTTTATGCTTAGTAAAATAATTCAAAAAAAAAAATATGAAAAACTTAAAACATAAACCCAAAAATGAGGAAAAAAGGTGACATAAGCTCTCTTATTATTGGTATGATTAAGGGTTTTCCTTTGAAGAATCAATACTCTATACTTCTAGAGTCTTAGACCCTTTTTTCATGGATTTAAGACAATAACGAAATTTATAATTGAGCTATTTTGCACCCCACTACTACTGCTAATGAGTGAAAAAGAGAGAATCCATAATTTGGTTTGATCAATAAACAAGGTTTAATTTGTTATACTAGAGATTAGTTGCGTGATGGTGACATATCCTTCAAAACCTCCCAAGATCATTCCCTATTTTAATAGATTTTTTTTTAACAAAAATCTGAATGGAACGTGGTTTTAAGTTAGTTGTAAACTCTGTACCGAAGTATATTCCAACTTCACAGCCTGAAGTTAGATTTACCTATTTAAGAAAATTTTCAGGTCAATTATCTAACTAGACGATGATTAATGTAGTCCATTAAGGTGGTCTTTCAATCTTATTTTAAATTGGTATGATCACAATGAATTGAACGGTGGCTTTAGATTTTTATAAGATTTTTAAGAAAAATATTAGTAGGATATAAAAATGCACTCTCATGGAGACAGGAACTGATGGCTCATCAGATAGGTATAGCTAGGGAATTTTATGTTGGCTGAGGTTATTTTGTTCTGTTAGACTACGGACTAGGCATTAGATAAACGTGCTTAAAATCATTGTTAAGGTGTTAGCTAGAATTGGTCCATGGTCGCTTAGTCTAATTTTATATATTAAAAATAAAATCAGAACCATTATAACTTTAGAACCAATATTTTCCTACCTGAGTTTATCCTCCGGTACGTTTTGGTTGTCTAAATTTTTTGGATTCAATTTCCTTCGGAATTTATAATTTCACAAAATCCCTTATTTTAAATACTATCTTTTCCTCTAATATTTACCGGAAAACTTATCAAGAGAGTTATGACCAACTTTTTTTTACCCTAAAATGTCTTATACAATTATTTTTTATTTTCAATATTATTATTATTTTTTATATTTCTTTTCTATTATTACTATTATTATGATTATTGTTATTATTATAAAAAGGGATTTGATTAGATGGAAAGAGTGATTTACAGAGAGATGGTAGGAAGCCTAGCCACAAGATGGGCACCCACCCCCTTTTGAATGGAGATGCCTAATCTGAAGAACAGAGAATTGTCGATTTTATAATTGTAATCGAAACTAGCTACGCAATTCTGCAACCTCTTTATAAAAGCTATTGTGTCCTCACCAAGTTTTCCTAGGGTAGTAAAGGCTAACACACCGAGGCCATACCCGTGAACGACACATTTGTTTAGGTATTTGTTTCGTTTACGAGTAATGGCTCTCGAAATGGCTTGACCAGGCGTGTAAGATGTTCTCCCGCCACCAGTGAAAGGGGACACCCCAGTAACATCGAGACAGACGTCACGACCGTTCTCCCAATTATATACAAGGATGTCCGCTGGTCGTAAGGAATTCTCGTCGTCCGATAAAAAGCCCAATTTAACTTTTTTACGAGCGGACACACCGGCTCTATAACACATGTCTGCAAGCACGTCTCGGACCAAGTCGTACCTGAACTTTAGGCCCACTTCACTGGCATAGTGTAAGGCATGGTCTCCGAAGACATCCATGCCTCTACCGCAGCTGGGACATAAGTTGCTCTCTTCGAACATGGGTATACCAAGTCTGTAGCTAAGCACAGCCCGGAACTGCCGAGGCCCAATTGACTGGTTAAGCCCAGCTATGGGGACTGCCAATGAGTGCATCTGCCGGAGATATTCTTCTTAACAACATCAAAGTAGAGGACTTCCAATGTGTGCATTGGGCTTGGGGCAGTAGCTTGGATGTTGAAAGAAGAAATCAAGCCACAGACCTGGATAAAACTAGACAGAGCGTGTTGGAAGCTGTGATGTGTTTCTGATGCCATTTGAGCTTTGAGGATGGTGTTCTGCACCTGTTTGGTCTGAATCCAAGAAGCAAGATAACTATAGTGGCTGGTGTCTTCCATTGTGTAGACACCCAGACCACCATCCTTCATAGGAAAGGTCGCTAGGTGCTGCTGGAATGGGCCAAACCCAGCACCATCTCCTGTGACAAGGTGCCTGAGGAACTGCTGGAGATGCTGATCATAGTGGGCTGCAGGAAGCTGAAGAGCCAAGGGCCTGGTAGTCCTCATTGTGAAGAAAAGCCTGGAGATACCAAGACAATTGCGCAAGAAGGTTAGCTCACATTGTGGGTCCTGCAGAGTCTTCATGGTCTCCATGAGCTGGAATGTCTTCACCACTCTGCCCTGCACAAAGTCACTACAAAACTTTAAGTCCAGACTGACTGGACCCCCAAGTAACTTCACTCCCAGCACATGCCTACTAATGTCAGCTGGGAAGATCCCCTCCACCAGGCTTCTGGGGTCAACTTTAGGCCAGAAAAGCTCTGTTTTGGTGATGTTAAGGAGCAACCCCCTCCTGCAACCTTTTGTCTGAATGATGTTTAGGGATTTGACAACCTCCATAGTGTCACCAGCAATAGTACCATCATCAAGGTACCAGGCATATAAGTCAAGTGTGCATTCTGAGGCAATTTTGATGATGAGAGGGTGCAAGGTCAGAACAAAAATTAAGGGGACAAGGGGGTCACCTTGTTGAACTCCTTGTGCATACATGAGGATGTTGTCATTGTAGTAGAGCTTAGCTGGTTTGGCATAACAGAACTCCAACCACCTGGAGATGCTTGGGCACTTACCTCTGACTTCTTTGATCATGGCAAATCTATCAACCATATTGAAGGCATTTCTGAAATAAATAAGGAGCATGCTCTTGTTTTGTGAGTTACCTTGTAGCTCCAGAATTCTGTTTGCAGAGTGTAGGATGGCTTCACCACCACATTGGATCCCCACACCAAAATAAAAATCTCCAAGGTAGGCAGACATTTCTTTGCAGACAGCAGAAGCAGCAAGTTTTGAGCACAGCCTCCTCCAAATTATGCCAACTGCTATAGGCCTCATCCCTCCACCAGGTTTGAGCAGGGGTGTCAAGAGGGCACTGGCAATATACTCCCCTAATAATGATGGGCAATTTCCAGCTAACCATAAATTAACCACCTGTATTATAGAAGTTAATAGCTCATCTGCAACTGCTGAAGCTGGACCAAATAGGGCATCTAGGAGATGTTGAGCCCTGAGACCATCCCTCTCACAAGAAATCCCTTTGGGGAAGCCTTTAATAGCACTCAGAACTGCATTTTTGTCCATATTAAGGGCATCAGCTTGAACTGGTTCTGCAGGGATGGAAGGTGGAGGAGCACTAGGGTGTTTCTGACTTAGGTCCAATAGGGTGGCTGGGGAATTGGGAGAAATTACATTAGAGGCCAACACCTTAATGGATGTTGTATATTGGCCATAACTCATCTTCTTCTTGCAAGCAGAAAGGTTAGGACCACCAGACTTTTTTTTGTTGGTCTTGCCCCTTTGAAGTTGCTTTGACTGATCCAGGAGGGTGTTCACCATGCTGAGGCAGCCATTGTCATTCCACTGAACCAGAGCCTGATTTATGCTGCCGGATTGGAGCCTTCTTCTTGTCCCTGATCTCTCTTCCATTGTGCTTTTAGGAGCATATAGGGTTAAGGTGCATACAAGCAGAAGGAGAAGATGTAGCCACACAGAAAGATCAAGGTGATTAGCAATGACCTTATCCAGGGTATCCTTTAAGGTTCTGGAGAAGCTGAGCCTGCATTGGGGGGATGCTGACAACAGTTGTGCAGTTCTTCTAGAGGACCTGATTGAGCAAACCCAAGGACAGACCAGCTGGTGCCTCTTGGTTCCCCTGAGTCACTTAGCTCAGAGATAGCAGCTTGGGGTTTTTCTAAGCCATGCACCAAAAAATCTGCAGATAAGCCGTTGTAGGGCCTGGAGATGAAGTTTCCTTCGTACATTCTACAGGGTCTTTTCCAGGAGTAGATGTGCATACATTGAGTGCAAAGCCACATCTGTAAGCAAGACAAGACAAACTCCCAGGCATTGTAAACAGTTAAATTAGTGCTGATCCTATCCCTACGCATGGTTTTGGCCTCCACAGTTGGGAGGTGTCTATCATGGAGGTGTCTATAGAGGCCTGTTCTACTCAAGCCCCTCCCCCCTATTCCATTGTTGCACCCATCGAAGTTCTTGAAGGGGCATTGGAACAAGAACTCATTATGAGGGCCCCCCACATCATCTTCTGCTGGATCCTGAAAAGCAGCTGAGGACCTAATTTTAGGCATGCCTTAAAAGAAATGAACAAAATTATTATTATTATTACTTTTATTTTTATTTATTTATTATTATTATCATTGTTTTTTATTTTTTAAAATTATTATTATTGTATACTCTGTAATTTATTTTTATTATTACTTTCATTATTGTTATCATTGTTATTCCTATTGTTATTTATTTGTTTAGTATTTACTATTTAATATTAATTATTTATTATTTTGTTTTATTTTTAATAGTGATAATTTTATTATAAGAAGAGCATAAGATCCAGAAGAAGGGATACTAGTTGCCAAATGACATATGAGATTTTAAACATAAAATTTATACGTATCAGAGGATTTCTTTTTAAGTTACTAAACATACATGAAGTTACTTGATTCCTCGGATTTGAAATCCCATAAAATTACAATTTCCTTGAAATCACAAATTTTTGCATCTAAACATACCAAGAGAGTCTGACTTGTCCGAGTGATCTAATGATGCATATGAAACTTAGAAATATAAGAATTTTTTTACACTAATGTTTGGTTGACCGAGGGATTATCCTGAAAATAATCTTGTGTAAGAGAAAAAGAGTGCCCATTTTAAACCTTTTCTATCCTGATGATATAAAGGCTTCCCAAACAACTTTTGGATTTTCTCACGAACTAATTTTAGGAAAATTATTGGTCAGTGTAGAATTGTTTATTTTTTAGCTCACGCTATTTATAAGGAAAATTCTTGGTTCTGTCGCCCCCTGGAGTGGAGTTAACCCAACGAAAACGAGTTTTGTTAAATGATGTTATGCAATTTCCTTTTTGATTAGCAGGAAAGATTTTATTCATGTATAAAGTTTTTATAGAAAGTAAATAATAAATGCACAAATAAAATATGAAAAAAATGAAAAAACTAAGAAAACACCACACTGACCTAAAAAGAAAAAGAAAAACAAATTTAAGTCCAAACAATAAGTCGAAAAAACATATAAGCCGGTGGTATCACTATTCGAGGCAGTACAATAAGGTTTCTCACTTGCATATTGGATTTGTTTGTACAATAATATGGCAGTACAGAAGCGTTAGACTTAGTCTTATCATGTTTCACAATTCAACTTTCACAACCAGTCATGTCACCTTGAATCAAGGTCTTACTCTTATCATGATTTAAGATGGAATCAACCTAGCGTCCAATCGTTTGGCGCAGAAGATTTTCCACCGTTAGAAGCGCCCAATAGTTGGCGCAAATAAAATAAGCATTAGATTTGAATTTCCCAAACTGGAATCCAATGGTTCAGCTTTTTTGCACCAAATGATTTGGCGCAGAAAGTAAAATTTGAAGCGCCAAACCATGTGGTGCCACAGAGCAGATTCCAGATAGCATCCAAGCAACTCCTTGGAGGTAATATGGAATTAACCCTTTCAGCTAAACCGAATTTGGTCCATGAATCTAAGAAATATTAGATACATTTCTTAAACATTAGATACAATGAAATGGCAAATTCTCTCTTCCACTATTCAGTATTTTTTTTTTACTAGAAAACATCAAATTTCATTAATTACTAGAAAAATTACAAATGGCCAAAACCCCTATATCCTTGACCAAAATACAACAAAAGAAACTAAACAAGCAAACAAGCAAACCGAGAAGAGAAAGATCGAAAAACCGTTGAAGCTTCCAATTTGTATATTCGAAGAAGACCGATGATTCAGAGAAGAAATGGTGTTAGGAGTGATCTCTAACTCCAACCATTTTTATAGATTTTCTTCCTTGAGAAGATATGCTCCTGTGAAGAAGGAGTAATTTTCCCAATTTTTAGTAATTAACATCAATTTCCCAAACCCTAGATAGTTTCCAACATGAAATACTAGAGCTCGTCGGAAAAATTCTTCAACCCACTTAAAAATTTATCCCAAAAGTTACCAATAAACACCATATAGGTGCAAAGAGATGTAAAAGAGTCGGTAATCGACATAAATGAACCAATGAACGACATGAAGAAACCGGAAACCGGCAACAAGACCATTAAACTAACCCTAGAAACACAAAATATTTAAAATAAAGATAAAAACGAGCTAAACTAAAAAAAGATAAATAACCCTATAAAGAAAATAACATGAGGAGTTCAAAAAATTAATTTTTCTGTTTATAGAAAACATTCTAAAATTTTATACCCAAATTAATTTCTGATTTTTTTATTTCTGAAAGCTAAAAAATAACTTTTTAAATGATACTTAAATAGATTATTACTAAAAATAACTTTGTTTCTGATTTCTGAGAGTTATCTTTTTTTTAAAACATATTTGAAAGTTATCGTTGTTTCGGAGACGCATATTTTCAAAAATTAAAAACTAACTTTTTAAATGATATCTAAATAGACTACTAGTAAAAATAATTTTGTTTCTGATTTCTGAAAGTATCTTTTTTTTTGAAACATATCTGAAAGTTATCGTTGTTTCTGTTTCCGGAGACGCATAAGCACAGACACTCGTGATTTCGACTTATTTCCGATACCATGACCTTCATGCATACGTATGCTCCATGTATCTTTATATATACACCCCCACATAAAGTTACAAGCAGCTTCCTTGCTGCATCCCCTCTTTGTACGTCCCTTCTCAGTCATTCTCTTTTTCAAAAAGATTAAGCTGAGTGAGCGCAGGACATCTCACCCCTCCTCTCCTTTTTCTCTCACTGTAAACACAACACAAACACGCCAACTCCCATCTCCAAACAACATCCCAAATCCTCTCTCTCTCTTCCTCTGCACAAACTTGTCAGACTTGTCTAACTTATGAGTTGTGTTCTTCCTCAATAAATACCTCCCAAACCCCCCTTATTTCTCACAATCTCTCAATCCTCAAACCTCCTCTGTTTCTCTTCACTCTGTTTTTCAGAAAAAAAGAATTATGGGTTTTCCAGTAGGATATACAGAAATATTCTTCCCAAAACTACTAATACATACACTATCATTCTTAGGTTTTATAAGGAAATTCATATCATGGTTATTTAAATTCATGGGTTTAGGTGATTTTCTTGAATCAGACATTACTTCGTCATCATCAGATAATTATCATCATTCTCATTCTCATTCACATCATCAATGTCAAACTGAATTTCACTCTGTTTCAGCTGTTTTGATTAGAGAAATGATTCCAGTTATCAAATTTGAAGATTTAGTTAATGAAGCTGAAGATGGAAGTGATGGTGAAAAGATTGACGTGCCTGAGAGCTGTGCTGTATGTTTATATGATTTTGAGAATTCAGAAGAGATTAGAAGATTGACTAATTGTAGACATATATTTCATAGAAGCTGTTTAGATCGTTGGATGGATCATGATCAGAAGACATGTCCATTGTGTAGAACTCCATTTATTCCTGATGATTTACAAGAAGCTTTTAATGAGAGATTATGGGCTGCTTCTGGAGTTCCTGATTTTTATGGTGAATTCTCTTCTTCTTCCTCCTCTGTTTCTTTCTAAAAATAAATAAAAATTTAGGGTCTTTTTTAGTGGGCGATTCAATGGGGTCTGTCTGTAACTCTGTAAATACGTGAGAAAGAAAGAAAGAAAGAAGAAGAAGAAGATGAAATATATTCTGTGTAAACAAAAGAAATTCCGGAAGATTGAAATAAATTTTCCGGAAAGAGATGAAATTTTTGTATACTTAAATGAAATTGTTAGAAATTTAGAATTTTAACGAGTCCCTCTTAATTTATAATTATAATTCTCTCATTTCTCAATTTTCTTTTTCATGGAATTTGGATCTAATTTGATGCTTGGAGATATGGGTTTGGATAAAAATTGGATCTTTTGTTAGCTCTGAATCTTCAATTTTGATCTTTCCTGAAAAACTTGAATCTGAAAACCCCTTTTTACATTCAACTCAATCAGTTTACTGTAAGATTTTCAAAATTTCAGGTTTTTTTTAATGAGATTCTGGATCTTGTCTTTGAGAATTTAATGTTTGTAGATACAAATTTTTAACAAGATATTATTACAGTTAGTATTAATGAATAGGAACAGAACAAGTAATAAGTTCTGGTAGGTGGATTTGGTTTTACTGGTTATCAACTCTATTTCTAGGGTTTCTGAATGCTTACAGATCTTCTTAAAATTGATTGATTGTTTGTGGCATTAAATTTCTTGTTTTTTTTTTTAAAGTTTATCTTAGATTATTGAATGAAAAAAAAAAGCACCCAAATTCAGAAAAAATATATTTTGGTATTTGGATTAGATTTTGTTCATTAATAGTCCTAAATTTGCTTCATCATTATTCTAATCAAAATTGAAAATTAAGATAACATGGAACCAAATTCCAAAAACCCATAAAAAATGGAGATTGAAATTCATGCTGGTTGGAGGCCTGTAGCTGCACATTCGATGCCAGAACCTTCGGTTCCAGTAGAATAGTAAAATCGGCAAACGTATTACCAATCATTCAGGTTCAAAATTTAGGCTTTAGTAAAATAGTAAAATTGTCGAATATTTTACCAGTGAGTTTCAGGCTCAAATAAAATAATAAAAATGTCAAATATTTTACCAGTGATTCGAGTTCAAAACTCAAAGATTCAAGTATAGTAGTAAAATTATCAAATATTTTATCAGTGACTCAAATTCAAAACTCATTAGTAATATAGGTTCTACCGACCTTTAGATTATTGTATTCATCAAAAATTATTTTCCGGAACTTGTTACACAGGCATTTTCTGAGAACCCAAGTGGTCATATTATACAGATGATGCGAATTCAATGTGCTGTAAACATTCTGCAACTTTTTTTGTTTTTTCCTTCTAAATGGTAGATGAAAGATTGCAGGAGGCAGGTGTAAAAAGTGTGGGCCCTAAACTGTGATCAGATTTCAGGTTAGGTCCATTAAAAATCTCATTTCAGGCCCATTAACCAATGCTTGCCTTTTCTTTTTCTTTTTCTTATGTCAGTGATTCAGTAGTTATTTCATGATTATCACATTCAAGCAGTCAGTTCTCATTTATTATGTGACCCTCAACTTGGGTTTTTGATCTGAGCTATCTCACATGATTGTCCTTTTTTCCTTCAATTTTCTTTTTCTGTTAAAAGTAAAAAGAAAATCACACACAAAATCTAACTTCATAAAAATTGCAACTTTTTTTTTGTTCTAGTGGGGAAAATGATTCGAGTACAGTAATAAAAAAACAAAGAGGTTTGAAACTTTGAATCTCCAAAAGAAAAAACTGCATTTGTGAATTGTGATGATGAAAAATCTCATAGGGGTAAGTTTTGTAGAAATGGTGGTGACTGACAGAGTGACAGGTGGGTATGAAGGGGTAGTTTTGATTTCTAGTAAAATAAGTAAAGCTTCCACAACGTACATTGTACCACATTCCTCGATTTTATACCTAAATTGCGAAGGTTGTTACCAGGGGCTACTAAATTCTACTTGGGGGCTATCGGCACCATTTATCGTGTGAAATTTGGTTACCTTTTGTAACGACAATTTACAGTAAAAGGATAATTTTTATATATTTCTATCTAGACACCTTAATTATTTTTAAATAAAAATTTTATCCGATAATATAATTATCAACTAACATATAATAATTAAGTGACGTATTTTTTATTATTTTTATTTTTAATCGTTGATTTTATCTATAGATTTGAATAGTAACTAACAAAATAATTTTAATAGTTAAAAATGGGTGTTCGGTGTTTGAATCTCAAGCATGGACTACTTAGGTATGCAGCTGCTCCAAGTTTTGGTTCAACACTCTCACCAACTCTATCATCTTTTAAACCCGATATTTGTTTTTAGCTATGTAGGTCAAGATGTTGGTCAAATCTCTACATAAAATTATACTGAGAGGGCAAATCTGTGCTCTGATTCTACTTCTGGCTGCATTATAAGGCTGCTAAAAGCATGAGACAAACGTTGAGTAATTTTTTTATTGGATTAGTGTAAGATTTCATTTAGATACTAAATAATAATAATAATAACAGAAGATAAGGTTGATGGAGATAGGAAAACAATACCCTGGAAGAAGGGACATCTTATTATTGACTAAAAGATTGGGGTAACATAAAATTTAAAAAGTTGGATTATCAAATTATCAACTTGATCTTCATGTTAGATATTTAATACTACAGTTTGTTTGTTTAGGATGATAATGAGGATAGGATAACAACTTTGTCTAGAACCACATTATGGGGTTTGGTTTGGTTGAGAATTGAGATATACAAAAATTCTTGGTGGACTCCAAATAAACTCACCCAAACCCACTCTTCATATGCGGGGTGCCTACTCTATTGAGTTGGTACCGGAGTTCATTTTTGCATATTTCAAACCCGTTTTTACCTATCCCAAGTCTTTTTCTTTTTTGCCTTTCACGTACCCTCAATTTTTTTTGCTTTCCCATAGAAGATTTCCTGCCTCCCCCTGCTCATATGAGATGTTGGGTTTCATGACTCCCACGGCTGGTCTTTCCAGAACCACTGTCGTATTTATTGGGTTTGTGATTCTGTGCCAAATCTTAGCTGCATTTTTCAGGCCATTTTGTTTGGTTCAACTCCGGCACCGCATTACCAAGCTGGTATACAGTTGGTGTGCCCGTAAATATGGTCATGTGGTTTAAGCTGGATAAAAGTTTTTCTCTTTTGCCTAGCAGTTATGGCGTAGGGGCAGATTTTATGTCTACTAAATTGCCCTTTTCCCAGTCCTAGTTATTTTAGGAATGGCTTCTCTTTGGTTTCCAAGTTTAGATGTTACGCCTATATAAAGAGACATAGTTCATAGATTTTTCATAATTAAAGATCCAAATTCATACACATCACGCACGAAAATTTGGAGTCGGCGGTGAAAACCGTGAGTAGCAACTATGTCATGTCAAGCCTGCCAAAAGAAATACAAGAAGATATTTTTCTGAGGTTGCCAGCCAAATCCATCTTAACTTGTGTGTATGCAAGGTTTGGTTTAATCTAATTTCTGACCGTAAATTTATTAATAATCAACTTAATCTTGTTAATCAGAGTAAGAACAATATTAGGTTCCTGTTTTTTCATCCAGGTTACCATAGGAACTGGTTGGTATCCTCAATAGATTGTGCTTCAATATTGTCATCACCATGTAGTAGTGAAGCTGTTGAATGGATTACCCGTTCGATATTAAACATACTGTTGATATATTGGGTTCGTGTAATGGTTTGATTTGCTTAGGAATTTTTACAGGTTAAAATGAACGTGATAAAAGAAGTAATATATGTATATGGAACCCAACAACTAGAGAATGTACGAGAGTACCATTACCACTAAGCGATTTCTGTTTGAGAGACCAGTATGACGAGAATGTAAGAAGATCCCACAGAGCCAAATATGGGTTTGGTTACGATCGTAGTGTGGAAGACTATAAATTGGTAAGAATAGTAGATTACAAAAGAACGGGTAGTTCTAAGATTCGAGTGCATACTTTAGGATCCGATTCATGGAAGAATATTCAAACAATTCCGTACAGGTTTGATTTTGACAGTACTAAACCTTCAGGATTGCTTTTTAATGGAGCTCTTCATTGGTTAGCCAGTGTTCAAGAAACCTCCTCCGAAGTTATTGTGTGTTTTGATATTAGTAGTGAAAGAACAATGGATGTGCCACCACCTGCAGAGGAAACTATGCCACACCCAGAAGGTAGTTCATTGTTTAAAACTTTTTGTGTATAGGGAGACCGCCTTTATTTAACTTGCCTATTGCCTGGGGTTCGTATCGACATTTGGATGTTGCAAAATTCTGGAGCCAGAGATTCTTGGACTAAACAATCCACCATTACTCCCGACGTAAGTGAGCGTCGTGAGCACAATCTCTTTTACTGGAGTGGTTGGAAGCCAATATGGATTTTTCAAAACTGGAGATTCTGATGGATATGGTATTGGGCGTAATAATCAAAATGAAGAAATTTCAAATAAACAAAAATTATTGATACTTAGCTCTTTTGTGTTGGAAGTGATCGACTTGACGAAACGGATAAGTTTCCCAGATCTTCGCACCAGCAACATGGTAAAACTTTGGAAAACAGAGTGAGTCACATGTTCAACACGCTGTTCTTAAGACATTAGCGTCCGCTACACTCAAGAGTGATGCTATAGCCTCCACAGGGCGGATGCCTCTAGGGTAAAACACCCTACTACACCTACTACTAGCACTCGTAGTAAGATGCTCAACTTGAGCTTGGCAACTCCAAAAAAACCCTCAAGGAAAATTGCGAAAGCTTAAGAAAAACAATATAATAATATTTTTCTTTTGGTCTCTCCAAAAATATGGAGAAACCCTTTTTCCTTAGATTGATCCTCTAGGTTGAGAAAAGAGCTTGTTTATATAATAACTTAGTACTACTTAAGAAGAGTGATCTCCCCGATGTGGGACTAATAATTTTATATAGTCTCTTAAAACAACTTAAGATTGGAAACTCTCCAATGTGGGACTGATGAGTTTTTCATTTATAAAAGAAAACAAGAATCTATTTATTTTCTTAAAACCTTAAAATTCATATTTTATATATATTGTTTTCCAACAATCCCCCACATGAATGAAAAACCTAAGTAAAACATGAAAAACATAAATAGATCTTGGTAAATCATTACCCCAATTCCACGACCCGATCGAACTGACTGAACAATCAGCCAAACCGTGTGTATTTAAATCATACTAGCCATTCCAACGTCCTCTCCCTCACATAAAAGTGTGTCGACCCTAGGGTCATACTATTGATTGCATAAATCATAATAGTATAGAGAACTTTTATCTTTAGTTTCCCATATTGAGACTAAAGGTTCCGTTCACCAAAGTGAAAATGAGACAGTGATCCCTTAGTTACTCTTAGGTCATACGTATCAGTAATACCAGGACCATAAAAAATAACATAAAACTCATTTTCTCAAAAATGAATTAAATCTCGATAAAAAACGAAAAAATCACATAAAACGTAGGAAATACCATTTTAGGCAGAGGTGTCCATGAGGTCTTGAACCTTTGCTTAGTGAGAGATTACCGGAACTACTTGCTAGAGACAGTGAACGCGATGTCTTGAACTGCTAGCGTTTGGTGTAATTCGCGATAACCACCACGCATGATATCTCCAAGGTTGCTGCCAAGCTCGTGCCGTTGTGCTCATTTTGGCCCTGAGCAAATATCCCGTTTCTCATAATGCTCTAGAGAATCAGCTCATATTCTCATAGGAAGCGTCCCACTTCCTCATTCATATAGTTGAGTTCTATCAAGAGTGTTACTGCTACACCCCACTCCAATCTTAAATTGAAACTATAGAACTTATTAAGACTTCTTAAAAGTCATCTTTTTACATGCAGTCACACTATCACAACAATGCACCATAGGGAGGGACATAGAATGTAATTCTCTTGATAGTGCATACCTTTAATTACCACAAATTAGTTATCTCATTGAACCTTGATCTTGGGATCTCCATTCACTAAGGTTGAGTGTCCTTCATGGAAATTTTATTTCTTGAGATTAAGTCCCATCCCCCTCGATGCAATAACAAACTATCTCTCTAGATTATCCTTTCGTCAAAGGATCCACTGATTTTTCTCTTGACTTCACTAATTCTATAAAAATCACTTCATTAGAGAGTAGTTGTCTTACCGAATTAGCCTTATCTGAGTTTGTCTAGACTTTTCCATTGCTCATTTACTTTAGACTCACATAGTCAATTGAGCTTCAGCAGTGGTGGCCGCAGGCTTCAGTCACAGAGGAATACCCAACAAAAGGGTTTTAGCAATTCATCTTCCTCTTATGCTTTAATTTAAGCAAACGAACTCTGATTTCATCTCAGTCGAGTTCTTCATGTCTGTTGGAGGATTTCCAACTAATTATATATCTTAAGAGAGTACACACATAGGCTAAGATTTTCCAAAGCCTGAAATCACAACATCTCTTAAGGTCAGTGTAATATGTATCATGCACATACACAATTTAAAATGTACCTCAAGTACTTCAAATTTCTGATTAGATCATCCCATTAATTCTTCTAGAAACGAAGGAGTAGGAATGGTTTTCCAGATTTTGGGCGAGGAATGTGGCGTGGATTTTATTTTGTGGATTTTGGTAGTGAATCCGCCGGCATGTTCTGTTGATCTTTTTTAAAGTTGTGTTTGTGTAGTTGTAATTAGGAAAGCAGTTGTTGATGGGAAGGTAATGATATATAAGTATAAATCTATCATCTTTGGGCACGGACAATTGGAGTTTATCTTTTCTTTTGTGTTCATTGCTGATCCAAATTTTGAACGCTCGGGTCTACACTTAGTCGTCAGGTATTATAATCATGATATAAAACAGATGTCTGTCAAAATCAATACAACGATGGATGCATTCAAATTTATACTGTCCATTGAGATTTTCTTATTTTATTTTCTTCATTGCAGGGCATGTTCTTAGTGTTGCATGGAGTTCTGATGCTAAGTCAATATTTTCAGGGAGTAGTCATGGGTATGTTAAATTTATACTGTCCATCTTCTGTGGAAGTTGATTCTCTAACCTCGACAATGTTTTCACTGCTGATAGTTCATAGTTGGCACCTTGCAATATATACTGCAGAAATGGAGGTATCTCATCTCCTTTCCTTTTTCTTTCATGTAGAGTGAAAAAAGAAACTCGCAGTAATTTAAAGTTCCCCAGGTTTTGTGTCTTATGTACGCTCTTGTTATGTTTACTAATACCACATAGGTGCTATTGTAGAAAAATTATCGGAAGATAAGAAACTTGGAAGCTGTAGAGTGAAAATTGTCTACAGAAGCAGAAAAAAGCTCAATAATAAATGATAAGTTCTTTGCCTAAAAGCCACTCTTCATCATTACCTAGAGCCCCATTTTGTACTTAGACTTGATTCATGCTAATAGCCAGTGTAGCTATATCTTTTAATAATTTGATTTATATTGTAGCTTTCTTATGGCACCCTTTCCATCCAACGGCAGAAGTCAGAACTTCTTCTACTCCGTATCCAAAAGAAGAAGAGCTGGAGATGCAAGCTTTATGTACTTACACCATTTCAAGCCTACAAGGTATACAACTACCCTTCGGGTTCTGTTTGTGTTAGTTCCTTAACTTTAGGATTCAAGTTATCATCTTGATTTTTACTTCATAGCTTATTTTTTCTAAATACGTTCAGTGGTTCTAGACCAGTATTCAGACACATAGCCGAGCCTCAGAATTTGTTATGATTTGGTCAACAGTCCCATTAAGCTGCACATTACTTCGTCAAAATCTGCTTTCAATGCATCTGACGTCAATTATAAACTAAGTGTAGGCTAACAATGTATAATGCTCTAAAGATCTGTGATATTTGGGGTCATTGATGTTTTGGTGGTTGATCTAGGTGTTTTGTAGCCATAGATTGGAAATGGCGGCAGTGGGAAACCAGCAACTACTAAAAGAACTCCCTAAAGTTGCAAATGCATGTTGGATGCTTAGGTGTTGTTGTTATGGATAGTGGTTGACCACACCTAGCATGGTAAGTAGGAACCTGTCATTGATGAAATACCCCTGTCAATATGCAACTAACCTCTTCACATTTCCTAAATGCAGGCATGGAAAAATTGAAGAGAAGGTACACCCTTGGAGCTGATGTATACATATTGGATTGTTATGTGTGCAAGATAATATCGAAGATAGACCCACCATGTCTTCTGTTGTTTTGATGCTCATTAGCTACTCAATCACTCCAGCATCTCCTTCACAACCTGCATTTTTTGCAGGAAAGCATAACAAGGATTGAGTATGCTCAACCCTTTAGAACATTCTAATTAGAGCAGTTCAAAATCATATTCGGCAAACAACATTTCTGTTAACGTTGGTCTAAAATTTCCCTTGCTTGTATAGATTTGTGTGAAGATGATTCCACACATATTCTTTTGCCTACGAATTGTTAGCTTAAAATTCATTTGCATTTGGATTTTATACAAAAAATGGTACTAAAATTTCAATATAATGTCATTCTAACCATGTAAATGGATCCTTATCTTTTCTTCTCATGGATGATTGTAAATGTTAAATTTGTAATTGTTGTAGTTACAAGGTTGAACAATTCATACATAGTAATTCGTTTATGTCAGGTAAGTTGTCAACTATAGGATCCGTGGCGCAATGGGAGCGTGTTTGACTCTAGATTAGAAGGTTGTGTGTTCGATTCACGTTAAGTCCATATTTTTTCTTTTGTTTTTTTTCCTCTTTAATCATCCTGAAACCCAAAGCAACAATAATATGCAAGCTTTGGTGTTGAACTCAGGAAAGCAACAAAGGATGAAAACAACTCTTCTAACACTATTGGATTAATATTAAGATCTTAAATTTCTACTTCAAAAATTAATTTCTTTTTTAAAATGGTGGCGGTGGCTTAAACTTGGTTGCTGACCCCTGTTTGAGCAACCAATTAATTTTCTTTGCTACGAGTATGTGGCTCAAAGTAAAGAGCTACATGACCACTTTTTTAGATGTTACATATTACTTGGAAAAAGGATATAACAATTAAACATATTTGGTCGTGGCTCAAGTTTAGTTGCTGGGAGAAGTTTGGGCAACCAATTTATTTTGTTGTTGCTACAAGTCGGTGCCTCAAAATGAATAGCTACATGATCAACTTTTAGATGCTATAAATTACTTGAAAAACGGATCTAGCAATTAAATATTTTTGGTTGTGGCTCAAACATAGTTGCTGAGAGAGGTTTGAGCAACCAATTTATTTTGTTGTTGCTACTAGTCGGTGGCTCAAAGTAAATAGCTACATGATCACTTTTTTTAGTTGCTATAAATTACTTGAGCAAAGGATCTAGCAATTAAATATATTTGGTTGTGGCTCAAACATAGTTGCTGAGAGAGGTTTGAGCAACCAATTTATTTTGTTGTTGCTACTAGTCGGTGCCTCAAACTGAATAGCTACATGATCAACTTTTAGCTACTATAAATTACTTGAAAAACGGATCTAGCAATTAAACATATTTGGTTGTGGCTCAAACATAGTTGATGAGAGAGGTTTGACCAACCACTTTTTTTTCTTGTTGCTACGAGTCGGTGCCTCAAAGTAAATAGCTACATTATCACTATTTTAGTTGCTATAAATTACTTGAACAAAGGATATAGCGATTAAGTATATTTTTTCGTTGCTAAATATTAGTGGACACATGTTTATTGCCACCAGATTTTCTGGCAGTTGCAATTTTAGACGCTTAAAGAGTTTAAACGACTAATTTTCCGGACTCTTGCTAAGATTTTAGACGCTTAAGCCCGTTTTTCTTGTAGTGTTGGATCATTTATGTGGTCCGCAGAGGTCTGTTGTGTTAGAGCTCAGAACCTTGGCTAGTGTGCAATGAAGTAAGAAGCCAAGAAATCTTTCTATTTTAAGTAAATGTTCAAATTGGTGACACTCTTATGTTGAATCGTGTACCCCACCCTATTATGCTGTATTAGGGGCTCCAGATTTCGTGATTCTAATTGTACTATTATCGGCAGGCTGCAAAAGAAGTGCTTGGTAATAAAACTAAAAGGAAGGGAGGTCAAGCTAGATAAGGGATTGCTAGATGCACATTTGAGGACTGGTTTCTTATGAGCAATATTATTTTCTTGCGTGCGTGGACTCAAGTTGAGGTTCCTCGTTTCTTCAACCCATTAATAACGGCCCTGCAACCGCATGAAAGCAGTAGCTGAGCTGCGGCGAGAGCATAATCTCTGCTGTTAACGAGTACTCATTCTACCAGGTTGCCTCCTAAAGCGATCTCAGAGATGGTTTTAGTTCATGGCTTAAAAATTTCTCAATTTTTCATATCTGACTTTTAGTTTTTTTGTGTAGAGCCAACTGAACGGAAAGCAAGAACGTTCAATCCGATGGTAGTCCCAAAAGCATTACAAGCTTTACTCCATTTGAATCAAAACCCAAGGACCCCCCTCATCGAAAGAAGAAGAATGAAAAGCTGCATGCTGTTTTCAGGGAATCCAGGCGGAGCAAAGTTCGTGCTTTTGTCACTCAGCTTCAGGTGTTGAAAAAGGAAAAAGGTATAAGCTTCTAGGCTGATCCAGCTAACTCCCATAATATTTGGTCACAAATTCAGTCCATGTAATGCAACCCGTTGAAATGGAGAAATCAGCAATCTTATGATCTCAACTCAAACAATTCAGCTTAGTCTCCACCTATTTAAGTGGTTAGGCACTATAGAAAAACGATCCTTTTTCTGATTTCGTCTAGCAATCTTTTGGTTGCCCCAGCTTCGATAACAGGTAGACAACGTTATTTGTGCACTCTCAAGATTATCTGGTGGATGATTGAATATCATTGATGACTTAGGAAATGTAGTATATAGCATGTTATCTAGGATACTGTATATTCTCGCACAACCTGTTTCGTGTACATAATTTATCTGTACTTCTTAGAGCCCACACGAAGATACTGAAGGCTGATTTGTCTTGTTATCACATTTGTGGCCCTAGAAATAATTTTCCACTATCAACCTATTTTCCTCCACCTGTTCTTGCTCTTGATTAAAACGGACGGCTAATAGGGTTAGATTTATGTTTCAAAGGTGATCCTGATGGGTAAAATATACTTGCTAAACAAATTGATGTTTAAAAACTTCCGTTCCCATTTTACAGCTTGCCAAAAGTTTGTCCATCTAACCGGGTTGGATGAAAAAGCTAACAGAATAGGGTATATGTAGAATTATTTTAGAACGGGATATTTTTTTAGACTTACCTTTGTTTTTTTGGGACATTTTTTCTATTTTCGAAAAGAAAAATAAATAAATAAAATATTATTGGTATAGTAAATAGGATATATGTGCAGATAAGTGTTACCCTACTATGTTACTTTACCATGGTCCATGGCAAATTTCGTCTTATTTGATAATCTATTTAATAAAGAACCCTATTATGGGGTCGTAAACAATTTTTTATGGGGGCTACAACGGGTTTAAGTATCTTAAATGTAGATAGGGGATCTAATCCATAGCGAAAGTCAAAAAAATATTCCTTCTCCATAAATAAACCTAAATCTAACAACTATTTATTAGGAAAAAATAAAAAAGAAAAAACATTTCTTCTCCTTCTCTTCTCCTGCATGATGTTAGGATCGATGATATATAGAAAACAAAACGAAAAACAAAGACACGCAAAATTTACTTGGTTCACCCAAATTAGGCTACGTCCAAGGAGCGGCTGCGATTTCACTATGATAAAAAATAGTGTTTCAGAGGAATACAACGATGATACGATAATAAGAACAAACCCTAGATAAGGCAACTCTCTATATATAGAGACTACTGAAAAAGTTTCATTTAATTTCTCAACGGGCCGCCAGTCGGATCGGATCAAGTGCGAAGCCGGTCGTGCACTACCAGGCTCCACACAAACATAACACATGATTCATGATGAGATAAAAAAAAAATCAATTTCAGTTTCAGGAACTACCTACGGCTAGAAATAGATGAACTCCTAGTCGTAAACACTCACTACGGCTAGGAGTTCATCTTTTCCTGACCGTAAATACGGCTGATTTGAACTTAGTAATTTATCTACGGCTAGGAATTAATCATTCCCCAGCCGTAGATAGTAAGTTTTTGTTGTTTACGGCTGGAAAATGATAAATTTCTCATTTCCATACCGAGTACAAGCCTATTACGGCGTAGAAATGAACTGCTTACGGCTAGAAATTAATCATTTCCTAGTAGTAAATAAAAATTTATGGCTAGAAAATGATTAGTTCCTAATCGATTCATTTTCATATACAGATTTATTACGGCTAGGAACTGATGAATACCTAGCCGTAAAAAGTTCTAAAAATAAAAAATGCAGAGGTATATATCCTCTTTGTGGATTTTAAAAGTTAAATATTATTAATCTAATCAAATCACTAATCTTAATTAGTTTAATTAATTGAGTTTATTATTATTAATTAATCTAGAATATTTTAGCTGTTATAAAAAATATCAAGATAAGGGATTTTTGGGTTAACTTTCTGACGACTCTATTATAAGTCCCATTAAAAAAAATCTGCAACCCCATAATAGGATTCTTAATAAAACATGTGCCTCGCTAACTAAGCTCCTTGGACAAAAGAAAATCTGGAGAGAAAAAAAGAAATAAAAAATATTATTGGTACAGAGAACATATATGCAGATAAGGGTCACCTTATTTTACTTCATTATGAATCTATCTCGTCTTATTTTGTGGTCCGCTTAAATTAATAAAACAAGTGTGGCTGGCAAACTAAGCTCCGTGAGCAAAAGAAAATCTGTTTTTCCTGTAGAGTTTGATATATTTTCTAACTAGTTATTAAAGAACAACAATTTTTTTTTGAAGAATTAAAGAAGAACAACAATTTGATCGTGCATAAAACTTTTATTTTACACCTGTTGCCCATCCTAATAGCTCTACATAACCAAAAAATTTAAAAATTCATAATGTGGAAACAACAAAATAAAACACACTGGCTAGAAAAAATAGAAATGAAGGACACAAGATTTGATCAGCCCCATGAGCATCACTAGACTGAACTCAGATTGTCCTCAGCTGGCCTGATACAATTCTGAGTCTTCTTGGTTCTGTAACTTCTGTGTTCTTCATATTTACACCAATGTCACCTGCATTCTTCATATTTTTAGTCCAACAAATTTAATATGAGGGTCGTAAATTGATGCAATGATCAAAAGAAGAAGCAGAGAGAGAGAAAAGGGACCTTGTAGATAAATTGCAGCAGCAAACAGAGATCTACTTCTTCTCCTGATCCATCATCAAGTGAAATAACTTTTATTCATCGGCTGGAACTTCTAGAATAGATGCTCGACCGTCTTCTCTTTGAATAAAATCAACTCTCAAATAATCAAGAAAGATTAGAGATTTCTTGAGATCATAGGGTATTGACTCCTTCAATTACCCCGCACTTCCATATGGTTAGTTCCCGGAGAGAAGTGAATGATCGTAAATCTGGGAGTAATGTTAAAACAGAACAACCATCCAAATTTAATGAGCGTAGAGAATTGCTGATGTTGTCGGACTTGGAGTTGATTTTAGGACATGAAAAAGATTGTGTTGATTCGAAATCACCATCACCATGACCATCCTTGTTGTTATTGAAGTTTCTTATATGATCGTCTTCAAGAAAACCTTGAAAATCATAGCAATATCTGATGGATAGTTGTTGAAGATTAGGAGTGATATTTCGCAGTAATACACCCACTGGAATATATATCAGCTCTGGAGAATGTGATATATCAACTGATGTCAGAGAGTTAAGTCCTCCTGCAGTAGCAAAGAATGAGGTCACTGCCTTGCTATTGGTGTCGAATAATACCAATTCCTTAAGAAAATGAAATGAATTTGGTGGTGTGCTTCTCAGTTTTGGGCAGAAATTGATTTCTAGCTTCTCAAAGGAAGGAAATGAATTATAATTTGGAAGTTGAGGAGCAACCCATTCTTCTAAATTCTCCATTGAAAGCTTCAATTGAATTAACGAACGAAACAACGATATTGTAGTAGTAGCATTTTCAGTACTGCTGCTGCTGCTTCTTTCTTCGTCTTGCTGGTAATAAAACTCGTCACCCAAACACTTCACTGACCTCATTTTCCAAGTCCCAAGAACCCTAAGACATGGAAGCAGACCAAGCGCCGGTAGTTTCTCACATCTGATGCAACCCCAAAGAACTATTTCGACTAAATTCGGAAGGCAGGTGGATGTACCCATCCATTTCGGAAACTTCAGACCTGGAAAATATTGTACTTCCAACTGTGTCAAATTAACGTTAGGCTGCAGACCCTCCAACACCATCTGATCGTCATCAATGGAACCCCATCTTAGACACAAGTAACGAAGGTTTATCTTATCTTTTAACTTTGCTCTTTCTGCATCAATAACACCTCTCACAAACTCCAGATTGTTAATCCATAACTCTTGTAAAGAATTTAGATTGGCTAATTCTATAATCCCACCACTATCACCACCACCACCACCACTAAAAGAAGAGATGATTTCTCTGTTCTTCACCAAATAAGATTCTAACACTTCAAGGCAAGCTAATGTTTCTGTACCTCTAGGCATTTCATCTTCCTTGGTTCTCCAATGTTTAAAAATTCTCAAATTTGGCAAATTCTTAATTTCTTTGGGAAGCTTACAATTTCCAAAATGGATGAACTCCAAATTCCAAAGGTTGTTGATGCATGACTCAGGTAATACTTCAATCCCAGTATTAGACAAATTTAGGCACCTTAATTGTGTCAATGTTCCAACTTGTCTAGGTAAAACTTTTAAAGTTTCGCAGTATCTGAGTTTCAACTCTCTAAGATCTTTCAAAGACCCAATATTTACAGGTAAGGCTATTAATCTATAGCCTCGATATAGATCTAATGTCTGCAAATTAGTAAGCTGAACGACAGAATCAGGTAGCCTTTCAACATCCGACCACGAGAGATCTAGGTGCCTTAACATCTTGAGAGACACAATACCTTGAAGAATCATTCTAACATTTACGCATTTAAGAAGTATTAGTGTCTGTAAATTGTATAATTCCTTAATGGACACTTCATGCCTTTCATCAAACCACCAATAAGACAAGTCAAGATACCTCAAATGCTTATGCTTAAATATCAAAGGAATGTCTAGATAATGCTGGCCAAGCAAATAATTTACCCGCAGATTCTTGCCATGAAGTAAATATTCACCCATATGATCATTTTCAAGAGAAAAGCCACCCAAATGATCATTCTCAAGTGAAAAAACGGACCTCAATCTTTTTATTCTTTCCAAGACTTGTGAAAATGGTATGATTTTTTTTTGTCTAAAACTAAATGCAAACGACGATATTCAGAAATGGATTCCATTTCACTGGAATTCACAGTCTTGATACCATGAACACCGTCGACACTCTGGGCAAGATCATGTACCAAATCATGCATCTTGCATGTTTCAATGTTGCCTAACTCATTCTTTGTCACATCTTGAAAAAACGAATTAGCTAGTAAACTATGGAAATAATCATCACCAGCATCTTCCAGTACCGATATTTGATTTCCACCACCACTATGAGATGAATGAAGGAACCCTTCAGCCATCCACAAGCGAACTAAGATTTCCTTCTGAATGATCCAACCTTTTGGGAATAAAGAGCAATAAGAAAAACAAAGCTTCAAATGCGAGGGTAATTTATCAGAGCTTAATTTCAAGATAGATATGATTTGAGTTTTCGCATCTATCGTCTTCAAACTATCATGATCTAGGATTGACAACCAATCAGTCTCGGTGTTATGCAAGCGTAAAACATTACCCAGAACATTAGCAGCAAGTGGTAAACCACCACATTTTTTTGCAATTTTCTCTCCTATGCATGTCATGTTTGTGGTCTCTAATGCTCCACCGGGGGGAAATGCTTTGGTCTTGATAATAGACCAACAAACATAATCTGGTAACTCTTTTAGGATGTACGGTGGGGTAATATCTTGGGCAATTGAAGCGACTACGTTGCTACGAGTAGTGATTAAGACTTTACTTCCATGAGCACCCACAGTTAGCAAACCTCTAAGTTTATCCCAATCCTCTGCATCCTCGTTCCACACATCATCGAGTACTAGTAAATATTTTTTGTTGCTCAATTCTTGTCGAACTTTACTAAACAAGACCGTCTCGTTTGATACATCATCACACTTCTTATTTATAACTGACTCGATTATTTTCATTAAGATTTTTTTGATGTTAAAGTCATGGGACACACAGACCCAAACTCTTTTATCAAAGAAACTTTTTATTGAGTTATCTTTGTAGACCATTTGAGCAAGTGTACTTTTTCCAATTCCGCCCATACCCACTATGGAGACGACAGAAAATTTCATGGACAATGATGCTGATGATGATTCCTGGACTGTAACTAACATATTTATTATGGTCGACTTATCATTATCTCTTCCTAGGACACTTGATTCGTCCACAAAGGATGAAATTAGCCGGTTTTGTTGCACAGAATTGTGGTCACGAGTGTAAGAATCTGGTGTAAAAATTTGAAACTGAAACTTTGCCATATCAATAGAAATTTCATCTAGGTTCTTGTTAATATTTCTGATTTTGGTAGCCATCTTGAAATGAAACGCAAGTGGGTTGGAGGATGAAAAAAAATGTCGTACCTTATTCCCCGTGCCATGCAGTTGAGATCGATGAATGGCTTCATACGAAAACTCGTCCATAACATCATCAGCATCGTACACAACATCCTTGAGCCTTTTTAACACCAATCTCACCAAATGAGATTCCTCTTGCTGCTTCTCAGCATCGGTTGTTACAGCTGTTATCGTCTCTAAAGTTTTTTGAAGTATTTCCAACTCATGTTTGACACCCCAAGCCATACCAATCTGTTGAGTAACAACAGAACCCAAATTTCTCACTAATTCAGTTGCGCCGGAAACAAGTAACCTTTCCATCTTAGGGAAGTAATCTCTGTTTGGTTTTTGAATTGATAGATATCAAATTCATTAGTTTCTTTCTTCAACTCTCAATCAAGAGAATGGAAATGGGAATTCAACTTCATTATGATCTGTCAAAGCTTTGAATAGTCAGACAAATTTCCATCACAACTTGGTAAATAATATCTACTACAATTATTGGCTGAATTTGGCCTACTTGAATAGTTGTCAGGAAATTTTGTGTATTGAGTTAAGTCTTTGACCAATTGACTTGACTCTGCTCTGCAACAATCCAGTAGAGTTGAGGAGATTGATTTTCGTTCTAACTTATTAGGAAGACTCAACGAAATTGTTGAGGCTAGCAATGCAAGAAAATTGTGAAGCAATTCTTAGACTAGTAGTGGCGCTCATCAGATTTCCATGATGTAGATAACACATTAGTGTCATAGAGGGTGCGCTCATACGGTCATACTCACACTCGATTGTGCTAAAGCTAATGATTTCATTGTATTGCGTCCATCATCTCCACCATTAAACAAGCTAGCTGCATTTTGATCTAAGCAATCAATATCTTTTGATCAGAAACTAAGCAATCAATATCGACGTCCAGTATACTATTATCAACTATTCAAAAAGATAAAAGGAGAAATGAATGAACCTTTCAGATTGACATGACTGTAAACTCATTTTCAAGTCCATCTAAACAATGTTGTTGAATAACTAAAACAGAAGCCGTAAGAGAAAAATCAGAATCAGCAAGGATTTCTCCAATTGGACCCAAATCAGGACACTCCTCCCAACTGCTCATCCCAGCAGTTAACATTGAATTAACTCTACCTCCTCTTCCTACAATAAACAAAGCATAATGTTCTTCAAATGATTTCAATGTCGAGACTGTGCCTTTCGCATCAATAACATGCTTTTCAAGGTAGCCTATTTTTCCCTGCGACATTGAATTTTCATAGAATTCAGTAAAACATTCGTCGTCGAGTTTTCTTTCTTCCTCTTCCATTTTTATCACAGAAAGTAATTTTTTTCTATGTTTTTTTGTTGATGATTTTTCTGTATTTGTTTCTTCTAGAAATCTAACAGCTGTTAGATTGACATAAGGATGGTCTGCTATGCGTGATGCATAATGCAATGCTTCTCTATCATCTTTTCCTCCGATAAAAACAACTGCAACTTCTATACACGCAGTTGGCGCTGATCTTTTATGAATCTTTCCAAGACCTCTGTCCACTAGTACTCCTACTGAACACGGGGCTTGTCGAAGAACCTGTTATGCACATTAAGATATATCCCAACGTAAGTTTAAATAAAACCCTGGAATTTTGTCAGAACTTAGAACGTGTTGTGCGAGCCTGGCAGCTAACTAACAAGTGCCGGAGACACAATAGATTTTGGGGATGGGGTGAAGCCTGTGTTGTGGATAGTAATGTCGTCCAAATGTCACCATTCTGATGGTTCCGGTTGTGATATGTGTTGCATATATTCTCAACAGAAAAACTAAGGCTGTAGCGCCGTCTCATGAGTGGCATGGGTAACTCAGGTGACATTTCATTTGTAGATTGGCTTTATAACATATTCACCTGCTAGTGCGTCGCACTGTTAACAAATATGTGGTGATCATATAATGTGGTCTGTGCTATAACGCCTACAGTAAATAGCGGTACTACATATCTAGCTAGCAAAAGTATCATGTACCTTACGGTTCACATATCTGAACCCATGGTGAACTCCATCCATCTTTCCGTCCGATCTTTGGTTCCTGTGAAATGGCAAGATAAGAAACGAGGCCTGCACTGACTCAGCCAAATTGTACAAGTCTTGGTGCATGTTAGCAAATGTCGATATTGCAAGTAATCGTTGAACATTGACACCTTCACCACTCTCTTCTATGTATGATAAGATTGCATTTGTTATTTGTTCTCTCATTTTCACCACTGATTCATTTGCCATTGTTCTATTCGCTAAGCTACTGTCCGCTTCAGGAACAAATACCATCGAATTACAGTCATTGATTTCTATCATATCTGTAACATAAACTCCGATCTTTGCTGCTTTATTTCCCCTTGAAACTTCCATTATTTTGATCATAGACGGAATGTTTTGAGGTCCATGGATGCCTAATAGAATCCGCAGCTCAGTTGACGGATTTAGGTGTTGGAGGGTCATTTTCCGGTATGGTGATCTTTTCCTGGAGGCTCCTTCTACCATTAATTTTACAACTAATGGAATCAATGAAATGGTGAGCATGGCCAATAATACCATCATAATGTAGGTTCCAGTCGTCACGAGATCTTCCTACTTGAAGTGCAGGATTATAGAAGGATCAGTTGCCTCAGTTAATATGGTCGAAAACAACGTAATCAGAATTCAGTTAAAATTATTTAGTCAGGAGTTAGGACTTACCCCGAGAGCATAAGCAGCAACGTAGATGTGAAAATGTCCTTTAACATTTAGAAAAAATCCAATCGCAACTGCAACATGCCAAGGAAACCCCAAAAGCATAGCAGCAACAAGAGCTCCTAACACCTTCCCTATCGTAACGATTGCGAATAAAAGTAGTAACTTGATCCATACGAGTTTCTCTTCAGGTTTCACATCAGAAAACCTAGCCAATGCACCAACCCAAATAAAAAACAATGGATACATTATGTAGTTCATAATTTGATTGATTTTAGTGATCATCATCTTCGACAATCTTCCTTTTCTAGGAAATGCTAACCCGATCAAGAACGAAGCCATGGTAGGACTATAACCAACCATTGTAGGTCCTGCAGTACATAACGTCATCATGGTTGCAACAAATAGAACAAGATCTGATCCTCTCATCGGTTTCCCAACTGGGTTTCTCTCATTTACCCAATTTACAAAAATCGGTAATACGGTCGAGAGAAATACTATAATAACAGCCATTACAACAACTATATGCACTCCCTCTGTAAGTTTCATTTGTTCGTTTTGCTTTGATTTATAAGGATGAAAAACCAAAGACAGCGAAATTAGAAGCATTGTTACCATGTCCGTATGCAGTCCTGCACCGATAACTAGTCGTCCGATATCTGATCTGCTAATTCTTAGATCAGTAACCAAGCGAGTTAAGACGGGCGAAGAAGTACCGGTTAAGGTTATAGAAAGAGAGAAAATGAATCCAATAGTATTTGCATCTTTTGCTAAATTTATAAGAGGTGTTATTGCACCTGTAATTATGAATGTTGAGATGATTCCAGTGTAAGCTACGATTGCTTCGCGATTAGGTTTCTTTCCTAACACTGTTAGATCCATTTCTAAGCCTAAAACTAGTAAGTAACAACTCATACCCATTTCTGCAAGTGAACTAACCAATTGTGGAATCACTATCTCCAGTAATTCAGTCATGAAGCTCAGGTTTCCTACTATTAGTCCCACCTGCATTAATGAGACGTTGATCATCGATTAATTCTAGATCAAGTAGCAGCTAGGCATGTACTACGTTCTTGATTATTAGCTAGGCAAATGCACAAACACATGGTAAAATGGAAGAATATATATGTATTATACATACAGATATCACATGGAAAATGCCATGTATTACGTTCTTCCTAGATGTTCTTCTTATTATGTATGTATATAAACAGAAAGAAAATTGATACGTACGCTTAGTTCGGTGATGATACGAGGTTGTTGGTATCGTACTAACATCATATTAAGAAGTTTTGTAATCAAAAAGAGGAAGAAACACATGGTGGAAGTTGCAATTATAAATGTACTCCCTGTTGCATATTTACAACTATCTCCTGGCGTTGTTGAATTAGACCTGGCTACCCAAGCTGCTCTTGGATTTAAAAGAGGTGGCAACACCGACGATGATGATCGACTATTATTATATCTCGGTACGTTGTTCATCATCATCATCAATCTCTTCTTCAAGAGGATTGTATATATTCTTTGACAATTAATCAACTCCGAATCTTAAATTTGTTTTAGTTAAGGTTATGATCATCTCTTACTTTCGATCTTCTTTTTTCATTCATTTTGCATGTTCTTGTGATAGAAATTGGATGAAACAGAGAAAACATGTAATTGACAAAATTAGTATGTGGTGGAAAAAAACAATGTAAAACAAGTAAATGGCAAAGAGTATTTAACGTTCTATTTTAACGGGAAACATACATTGCCCATCAAATTCTCAAAAATATAATTCCGTTCTGGAAAGACTCAAACTGAGGTGCATGAACAAACTTGAATTGGCATCCTTCTTCATGAGCCTGACTCTCATACAATCATACTCCTTTCAAAGCCCTGAATAAAAATCTGTTAGAGCAAGCAGTATGGATAGCCAAGACTTGGTTACAGTTACTGGTTCTAGCCAAGCCTTGGCTATGAAAAAAAGCAACCACTACGGAGTTTGGTTGTATATGGCATAGGGGTTTGGTGTATATGGCCAGATACTTCATGTTTGGATATATATCCGGATATAATTTTTCGATTTTTAGAAATTAAAAAGTAAAATGTTAGTTTGGATAGAAATATTCGCCTAAAAATTATTGGCGTACCGCAGATTTTAATATTTTATGTCCACATAAATGCTATTTTTCCTAGGGTAGATGTCGATTTTTCAATTAAGGGTAAAAGACTCATTCTTGAAGTCCAGCTAGGGAGATTCTAGGGAGATTCTGGTCAATTAGGCTAGGTCTGGCTAGGTCAATTAGTCACCAAAATAGATTCTTATATTTTCTCTAAGAATGACTTTTCTTCGCCTCCAATTTTTTATACCTAATAGTCTATGTATAATATAAAGAGGCATAATAGATGTACAAGCTCATACGTTTTTGCTACGTTAAAGGCATAATACATCACCCAGAGGTGAAAACTCAGCGTCCCTGCTACAGGAAGCAACAACAGTATTTGTGTAAAAATATATCTTATCCAAACACCCACGTAGATGTTGATGATCTTTGTAATTTTTTTCTTCACATGAAAAAGTTGGGGGTATGTAAAACCCTCTGATGTCTAAGTTAGCTAGAGTTTTTCACAGGAGATTGTGTACATTTTAAGGTTTAGGTTCCCTCTATTTATATGCTTTTGTCTTGGTGATTCGAGATAAGTCATGACTTGTGATGACTTATCATGCAAGTCATTTGTATTGTTCTAAAACTTTTCTTTGTATGCCTTGGCTAACAAGTATTTCAGAAACTTCTAAAACTTTCTTCTAGGACTGTGGTATAAGGTCAAGGAAAAGCGTGTAAATGGATAAGCCCAAATAAAACCGGCAACCAAGGCGGGCAACCAAGGCCGGAAACCAAGGAGAGCAGCCAAGGCCGACAACAAAGGCCGACAACCATGGACGGCAACCAAGACCGGCAACCAAGGACGACAACCAAGGCGAGCAACCATGCCTATAATGTCGTAGTAAGTCAGTATTTGGTATCAAAATATTAGGGTACACACATAGACCTCTCTTAATCCATAATTCGTTATTGGTTTAAGAAGTTTGATTTCCTTGAATTCTACCTGAGGTGCTACGCAATTCGCCCCCAAACGTGTCGTTTGGATTATTACGCAGCTCGCCCCAGAAGCACCGTTTGCTTGTGATAAGGTGATACGTATCTCGCCCCCAAATGATTTTTTTTAGTTGAAGTGATACGTAACTCGCCTAGGGTACCATGCTGCTCAATGCTCTCACAAGGGTGCACTTCCTTGCTGCATCTCGCTCGCGCATAAATGAGGATTAGAGGTTTCTGCTATCTCGAATTTGCGTAGGGGGCCAATCCTACTATCCAAGATACGCGCGGAGTGGAGATGCGTGCATCTTCGTATGCCTTGACATGTGAAAACGCTTGTTACATCTGTTGACAATCCATACTTGATATGTGGTAAAAATGCTTGAACCGTGCATACACCTTATCTGCCATATTACTGGAGATTCGTGTCTTGTATGACTGGCTGCATCCTTATACAATATAGCTTTGCCATACCAAACTGACTGCGGATTTGAACCCTCCGCAATAGTTCAGAAAATTAAATACGAACAACTAAATGGATTACCAAGATACTGTTGAATTAACTTTCTGAACATGAATAACAAAACAAAAAACCCACTGCCCAACAACAACTGCCTCGTTAAAACCTATGTTTGAAAACCCATTGGGACAAAACCAACACAAAGGAAAAAGAGTGCAGCACAGTGGAATTTTAATGAAACTACAACTAATGAAAAAACCTTTTCAAATAGAAAGAGTTCCAAGGTTTGGAGTCTTCAGTTCCATCAAGATTTTTTAGGTAGTAAGAACCACCAGATATAGGTTTATCTACTATGTATGGACCCTCCCAATTTGCTCTGAGCTTCCCACAATTGGGTTCCATTGTTGCTGCTCGAGTCTTTTTCAGCACGTACTCTCCTGGTTTAAATGCTCGTTCCTTGACCTTTCGATCATAGCTTAACTTGACTGCTTGTTGGTATCGTACCAACTGTTGCAGTACTGCTTCTCTCTGCTCTTCTAGTAACTTTTTATCCAAAGACAGAACTCTCTCATTGTTTCATGAACCGACTGCTCGAGTCTTGATAGTGCTTAGATGCATCTCGGTGGGTATGACTGCCTCAGTTCCGTATGCCAGTGTAAAGGGGGGAAAACCAGTTCATCTTTTTCGAGTTCTTCGGTAAGACCATAAGACTCCTGGAAATTCTTTTGTCCATTTTCCATTGGCCTTTTCTAGCTTTTTCTTGAGGTTGTCAATAATAACACAATTTGTTGTTTCTGCCTGTCCATTGCTTTGAGCGTAATATGGAGCTGAGAAATTGTGTCGAGTACTTAGATTCTCATAGAAATCTTTAATCAATCCAGAATCAAACTATTTCCCGTTATCTGACACCAACTCGTGCGGGATTCCAAATTTGCAGATAATGTTCACCCAAAGGAATCTTCGTACATCATGTGTATCCACATGCACTAATGTTACTGCTTCAACCCATTTGGTAAAGTAGTCAGGGGCGGTTAGTACAAACCTTACCCCTCCTGGAGATCGAGGAAGCGGTCCGACGACATCTAGTCCCCACTTAGCAAACGTTCAGGGACTCAAGACAGGATACAATTCGTTAGCGGGTATCTTCGGAATTGGAGTATGGTCTTGGCAAGCCACGCACTTCTTTGCGTACTCCTTTGCACCTTTTTGCATATACTGCCAGAAGTATCCTTGGGTAAGCACTCTATGCGCGAGACTGTGCCCGCCAGCGTGGTTTCCATATATTCATTCATGAGCCTCTGCCAATATCGTTTGTCCTTCCTCGGCGGATATACATCGCAGAAACGGCTCCAAAACCACTAGATTGCGGTATAACTCTCCTTCGATTATTGAGTATCTCCATGCATTTTTAGTAACCTTTGAAGAGGGATACTCATCGTTTGGGAGTTCACTAGTTGTCAAGTATCAAACATAAGGTTGATGCCAGTCTTGGTCGATATTTGAAGGATTGCTTGAATCATTCACTATCTGACTGTCAATGTCCATGTTGTCAGCAACTTCTGGTGTCGGAGTAGTTACCATCTTAACCCCACTAGCTTGTTTGAGAGTTAGAATGGAGTGAATCTCGGAGATGCTAGGTAACTCCTGGAAATCTACTACGACGAAGTGAGTAACTTTTGTGTTGACTACTGAATATAGATACGCTAGAGCATCAACATGCATGTTCTCCAGCCTTTGTCTTTGCTCGGTCGAGAATTTGTCGAAACTGCTTACCAAATTCTTCATGTATTCTAGATATGAGACCATTCTTTCATCCTTGGCCATGTAGGAGCCCAGAAACTGATTGACTACCAACGTAGAGTTCGTTATCAGCTTTACAGTATTCGCCCCCAATTGCTTGGCGACTTTCAACCCAACAAATGATCCTTAATATTCATCTTCATTATTTGATGTGTTGAAACCAAGTCTGGTCACTTTTTTTATTTTCAATCATTCGGTGCTAAGGATAATACATCTAACACCATCCCCGTTGAAATTTGAAGATCCATCAGTAAAAACGGTCTATTATGGTTCAGACATTTCGACCTCTATCACAGACTCGCCCCCATTCAGATCAGTGATTGAATCATTGGGCTTCCTCAATTGTTCCTCTAATCAATAACTGTGTCTATGTCGTCCATAGGAAAATCTGCTAACAGTGCAGCTAGAGCATGTCCTTTCTTAGCAATTCTAGTTTTGTATCTGATTTCATAAGCTCCCAAATTTTTTGACCATATGGACAAACGTCTTGAATCATCAGCTCATTAAAAAATTTCTTCAATGGATATTTAGAGTAGACTATGATTTGTCTTCCCTGTAAATAAGGCTTGAGGCGGCGAGATGCGTGAAGCAAAGCAAATGTTATTTTTTCAATTTTAGTCTAGCGTGTTTCCGCCCCCGTTAGATATTTACTAATGAAGTAAACAAGTTTTTCATGTGGATTATTTACGAATAACATTGCGCTTATAACACTTTCAGTCGCTGCCAGATAAACTCTGATTGATTGCCAAGTTTTCGGACTAACCAGAATTGGGGGAGTAGAAAGATACGGTTTGATTTTATCGAACGCCTCTTCGCACTCATTTGTCCACCCAAAGTTGACTGCCTTTTTCAAAACATTGAAAAATGGCTAACAACGATCCGAAGAACGTAAAATGAATCTGTTTAAAGATGTTAACCGTCCTGCCAACTTTTGGACCTCCTTTATGTCTTTGGAAATGGAATATCCCTAATGGCTCTAATTTGTTCCGGATTCGCCTCGATTCCCCTATGGATCATCAAGTATCCAAGGAACTTTCCTAAGGATGACCCGAACGAGCATTTTACTGGATTGAGTTTCATCCGATATCTCCTTAAAATGTCGAACGTCTTATGTAAATCGAGAAAGTGAGTCTCCTCTTGTTCATACTTCACCACCATATCATCGATATACACCTCCATCGTTTTTCCAATCAAATCTTTGAACATGTCATCTACCAAGTATTGGTAGGTTGCTCCTGCGTTCTTCAACTCGAACGACATTAGAGTATATCAGTAAACTCCTCTGTCAGTAACAAAGGAATTATACTATTGATCTTATTTTTTCAAAGGTATCTGATTGTATCTAGAGTAACCGTCCATGAATGACAGTCTCCTGTATCCGGAAGTTGCATCCACCAGATCGTTTATTCGCGGAAGTAGGTATGGATCACTCGGGCATGCTTTATTCAGATCAGTAAAGTCGATGCAAATACGTATTTTCCCATTCTTTTTAGGAACGTCTACGATGTTAGACAACCAGCGTGGATACTGGACCGGTCGAATAAAACCTGCCTTCAACAACTTCCCGACTTCTTCTTCTACTCCATTTTTTTTTCTCTGCACCATGTTCCAAATTTTCTGACAAACAGGGTGGTAATTCTCGTCAATGTTTATCCTGAGACATACTATATCCGGATCTATCCATGGCATTTCAGCAAAATTCCATGCGAAAACATCAGCATTGGCTCTTAAAAGTTTAAGCAAACCATCAAGTTCGTGCGCGGGTAAATCATCCCCTACAAACGTGGTTTTGTGCTTCAAGCTCCCAATCTGGACCTCCAATTTTTAGGGGGTCCGCCGCATCCTCCCCATATATGATTATGTGGAAGAGGATTCTGTAATTGCTATTTGTTCTCGATCCGTAGGATGTGGTTCCCACTCACTTCTGATTTTCGGTATTCGTCTATTGCGTTTTCATGACATTTATGGGATGCCATATGATCACTTCTCACCATTACGACACCTTCGGGTGTTACGTACTTTAAGCACTGGTGATATGAGGATGTGACTGCGCTTATAACGTGCAACCAGTCTCATCCTACGATTGCATTGTAAGGAGCTCGAGAGTCTAGTAACAAAAAGTTTCCAAGAACATACTTGTTACCAACAATGATGGGCAGTTTCACTTTTCCTATTGCCTTTGTAACTTCGCCACTAAAGCCAATGATAAGATTTTCATCCTCCTCGGTCAAATCATGAGAAAGGCTCATAGAAGAATAGGATCCTAAAAATAGAACACTCACAGAACTTACGGTATCCACCAAAACACGGTGGACACGGAACATACCAATCCAAATGGTTATAACAATAACATCATTATGGGGACACTACACACCTTTCATGTCTTCGTCAGTGAACTCGATCGTTTTGCTCCCCAGCTTCAATATTTCCGCTCCTTTCCCACTGTATCAATATGATTTGCCACATACAATTGTTTTACTTGCCTTAATTTCTTTCTGGTTTCATCCTCAGTCGCTCTTCTTGACATTGAGTAAATCCTGGCATGGGTGATACTAATCACATGTTTTCTGTTCAGTTGTATATGTCTCGAGCCTTTACCTTGATCCTTTTTTATATATTTCTTTCCAGCATTTATCATCCTCTAGACCTCGTACTGTAAAGTTCGACAATTTTCAGTCATATGACCAATGTCTTTATGGAAATTACAGTACTTGTTTTTGTCACTTTTTTCACGTGTGTCTGCCTCCAGGGGCCGAGAGGGCCTTAACTCTTTACTTATTTTTTCTTACAACTCAGTTAATCGAATGTTCAAGGGTGTCAGCTTTGTATATTGTTGTTTTCCAGCTTCTCCCCTTTCACCGTGATTTTTATATCGAGCTTCGCTTCGATCATTTCGATTTCCATTCGAATGTTGTTTGGCTTATCTTTTGTACCATCATGTGGATGATGGGATGCTTTATATGTCTCTCTAGACTCTCGTCCTTCGAATCGACCTCGACCTAAGCATATTCTTTTTCCCGGTCATACAACTCCTCCAAAGTTTTGGCTGGTCTACGAACTAGAAAGTTTTAAATACCCGCTCGATCATACGGGTATGCCTCGTTCAACTCCTGCTTAAAGCGTTGAGTGAATTTCCTGATGATTTCCCCCTTTTGAACTTTCAATAGAAAAAATGAATGAGATCCCTTTCGATCACGACGATTGTACTTGTAGTGCGAACAAAATTTTTCAATCAACTTCTGGTAAGTCCGATTGAATGTGTCTGAAGCTGTTTGAACCATGTTATTGCTCCGCCTATAAAAAAAGAAGGGAACATCTTACATATTAGTTCATCATTGTACTCCTAGAGGGTCATTGCAGTTTCATAGTGTAGGACGTGTTGATCTGGGTACGTGAAAAAAATTTGGTGGTCAGAACTCTCTGATATTATCCTTAAAAGGTGCTCCAGCGGCTCGGTGGAGTCTGTTCAGCCTATCATCTCTTGAATGCTTTTTAGTTAACACTCTTTCAATCATTCTACAGAGACGAGTATCCATTATTGCGTTAGTATCTCCGTCATCTGAGTCCTCTTGTTGTCTAGCACTTTCATATTCATGAAACTCCACTCTAAATTTGGGTCGTCATTTCTTAGGTTCTGGAGTCTCGCTCATGTTCCAGTTATGTTCTGATTGAACGTAGTAATCACGTGAGGTTTATATTGATCTCAAACTGATTCCACTTCATTCCTTTGGCGCTTCAATCCGGTGACAGTCCCGGGCATACTCTGCTGAGTTTCTGCTGGCATTACTCGAGCGTTTGCTGGTCGAACTCGAGTGCGCCTTCGTTTAGAAAGAGCTCCGGTAACGACTGGATTGGTCATTAATAGAACTTCCTCAGGCTTATCTAGGATAAAGCTAATCTGTCTTTCTTGAGTACAATTTATAGTGCTCAAGCAACTATAAGAAGAACGTTGGCAAGGTAGGTCGGTTATGCAAGAATTCTAAAGTTAGCTTCCGATCACAACTACACACACAAGAAAAAAATTGGGTCGGACGGTAATGTTCTTCAAATATTCATTGTTCATCCGTTGATGGTGCAATTGGCTCAATCATTCTTTCTGGTTCTTATGATGGATTGCACTTACAAGATAAACAAGTACCATATGTCGTTGTTCAACATCGTGGGTCATACATCGGATAAGGTAACATTCACGTTGGCTTGGTGTTTCATGAGAAACAAAAATGATTACAATTATATTTGGGCATTACAACAATTAAAGTTACTTTTCCGGGGAAATGATATTCCAAGGATAATAATAACTGATAACGATGACGCATTAATGACCACCATTTCTGATGCATTCCCAAATTAAAAAAATTTCTCTTTGTATATTCCACATAGTGAACAACGTGAAGAAAATTGTCATACGGTTATTGAACCTCCAAAGGTGGATATGAAGAAGTCAAAGACAGAAGCTCTTGAGGAAGAAGTTTGTATAAGCCAACTATCACCGGAATAACAAGAAGAAGCTAGAAAAAAAGATTCAAGAGAAGGTAGACGAAGAAAACAAAGAAAATCATGAACTTTGGTTGAATTTTCTAGGAGATTGGGAATCCTTGGTTTGGTCCATCAACGAAACTAGGTATGAAGAAATTTTGAAGAAGTTTATTGCTCAGTAGAATGATAGGTACCCAAGTGTGGTCTCTTATTGTAGGAACAATTGGTTTGATCCATACAAAGAAAAATTTGTGCGGGCATGGACGAATCGATATAGACACTATGGAAATGGAGCCACTAGTATCACGGAGTCCGCTCACGGCCGCTTGAAGAAACTTCTTGATTCCAATCAAGGAAATATTGTTACGGCGTCGGAGGCAATGGAACAATATTTCAAGAATGATATTCATAGAATTAACAAAGCTTTCCATAAAAGCTAAATGGAGAGGATGACGACATATTTGAAGCATGAAAATTTGTTACAGGGAATAGAGTATAATGTGTCACATTGGGCCATATCATATATGATGAAAGAACTAGATTATGAGATAAAAAAAGGTCGTCCAGATCATGTGTGTGTTTGTCCTTCGGTATCATGTAAGGGACTTTCGTGTCGTCGTATTCTTGTGAAGTATAAAGAGGTGATACCTATCGAGAATATCGATCCGTTTTGGAAACAACTCTCTTTTACCCCTCCTCCTACGGAAGTTATCGGAGAATCACCATGGGAGACTAATGAAGCCATAGAATTCTTCGACACTTACTTACGTGGAAACTCGGCTACCCAAAAAATTTAGTTGAGCCAACTAAGGCTAATTAGTCGTCCATGGACACGTGTCTTAGGTTAACCAATAAAAGAAAGCCTACCGGTGGACCTCAAACCAAATTATCAAGGACAAAAGAAAGAAAAATATTTAAAAAGGCAAGTGAATGCAAGGTGAAACATGAAGAGAGCAAGAAAAGAGATCCATGCGCTTTTGAGATTTCCAAAGTGAGATATGATGAAGTCCCAGTTCCAAAGAAGAGAGGACGGCCGAAGAAGGAAGTTTCAACATCAACGCCACAAGAAGAAGTAGATGAGAATTTACAAGTTATTGCCGATGTTGGTTCATAACCAAAGAATGAAGTTACTACATCAACACCATAAGAAAAAGATAAGAATTCTCAAGCTATTCCTAATGTTGGTTCACAACCGGTTCCAAAGATAGATAGGAAGGCCAAAGAAGGAACCTTGCACATCAAGTGAAGTACTGATTCCTAAAAGAAGAGGAAAGCCGAGGAAGTATGCCGAAGTTGGACCCCTAGATAGAGTATGCATAAGATAGGTTTGGAGATAATAAAGTTAAATCGTGCTGACCGGAAAACCCCTAGGGATCCAAAAACACATAGGCCGAGTCGTATTTATCATACTAAGATAGATGAGTATATGAGTCAGCTTCCCGAGATCTTTCGTGAATATGTAATATAGACGGACGATGTCGATGGAGATGGAAATTGTGACTTTCATGCCGCGATCGAGCAATTAAGATACTTGGGTTTGGCGGATGATGAAGGTTTGACACAATGCCAATATGCTAGAAAGAGTATGGCCAAAAAACTTATCCAAAAGAAGAGCTTCTATGAAGTAACGGTCGACAATGAAAAAGAGTAACGAATTGCATGATCGTGTGCTTGGACCTAAGAAGCCGATGAACTTCCTTCCTACGGAGTATTGGATGAAAATGCCGACATGTGAGAATCTACTAGCGGATACATTTAATTGTGTTGTTCATTGTTTTAGTCCTAATGTCTCAACAACGTTTACACCAAAGTGACAAAAGATGGAAGGATCTCTTAAGAAGAGAATGATTGATTTAGGGTTGGTGAACGAGAATCATTTCATCATTCTCAAATTAAAAGAAAATTTTCCATTGCCACCGGTTTGTGCTATGACTAAAAACAATGACATAATTCCCAATTACTCGAAGGAATGAATGGAGTTATACGAGGAGAATCACCAACTTTGGGATTCTATGGAGCTATCAATTCCCTGAGAGAAGACGAAAACAATTGAATTGGTTGAAATGGATGAGAAATGAGATTTTCTACGATTCACTTGGTTGTATTTTGAACTTTCAATCATAATCAATAAAAAATAATTGGGATTCACTTGGTTGTATTAAGAAGAACTTCATTAAGAACTCAAACAAACTAAAACCCAATACATAAGAACGTTCATACATAAAAACAAACATCTTGTTAACATTAATTTAAACCAAAGATCAACAATTTGTTAACATCCCATACGGGTTATCAAAAACTCCTTCGTAATGATCTTCATAAGAAAAATTAGTTCTTTTCCATCTTCGCCATTCCTTTTGATCTTTCAATACAACATCATCATTTGTCTCACCCCTAAGTCGATAACGACTAACAACCCGAACCAAAGCTATAAAATCTCCAACTTGTCTTTTTATTTCTTGAAATCGACAAAACAATCCGGCGACATTTATTTGGGTTACTGGTATCATTGCAGAAGTTTTCATAGATTTGATGGATGTAACTCATACTCATTACTTCATTTTGGCGTCGTTCTGCTAGCCGGATAACAAGCTACGTAGTTTCGACAAAGCGAAAAATCTTCATCTATTGTAAACTCCGCGGGATTAATATACGGTTGAGCCATTTTTGAATGATTGTTTGGTGTAGAAAGTCTGAGTTTGAATGATCTTTTGAAAAAAAATTTAAATAGGAATGGGTAGGTATGTATCATATATATAAGGTGTTGTGCAAGATGATAACAAAATGGCTATATTTTTCAAAATATAAATATAGTCGGCATAGAAGTAGTAAAAGTGTATCAATGCCGACAATTGAGTCGGGATAGCTTGTTGACTCAATAACTATGCCGACTCAAACCTAAAATGAGGCAAAATCAGTATTATTTGACATGCTCTCTCGGCATAAAAGTAATAAAAGATAACCAATGTCGAATGTTGAGTCGGCATAACTTGTTGGCTCAACAACTATGCCGACTCAAACCTAAAATGAGGCAGAATCAGTGTTATTTGAACTGATATGTTGGCATAGAAGTAGTAAATGAGTACCAATGCCGATAGTTGAGTCGGCATAGCTTGTTGACTCAACAACTATGCTGATAGAAATATAAAATAAGGCAGAATCAGTGTTTTGAATTGCTCTGTCGGCATAGAATTAGCAAAAGAGAACCAATGCCGACAGATGAGTCGACATAGCTTATTGACTCGTCAACTATGCCTAATCAAACCTAAAATAAAGAAGAATCAGTGTTATTTGTTATTTCATTAACATGCTCTAAATTATACCAAAATTAAATCAAACAAGCAAAGTTTTAGAAGTTTTACAGAGATCCACATTGTTCAAAGAGTTAAAAACTTAAAAAAACTTAAACCACATTGTTCAAAGAGTTGACAAATTCAAACGATGCTTAAAGTAGAACGTTCTTAAAGTAAACAAGCATAATTTAACCACATTGCTTCAACCACGCCTTTCCTTCTTAGTAATCCGCTTTCTCTTCCCTTCGTTGAAAAAGGCCTTCGTGTTTGCGTCCTCTTTGTCAATGTTCTGCAATTTCTTGTTGACCAAATGAAATTCATCCAAAGTCATCACCTCTTCTTATTCCACCCTGCATCTAATCATGTTGCTCACACTACCAAGCCATTTGCTCTATATTTTATTCAAACAAACAAATATTAGACTTATACAAGAATATATATTATAAGTCAAAAAACATTAGTGAAAGACATAATAACATACGTACCACAAGTTGATAAAACTTTGAAAGTGAACCAGGATTTTGCAAGATGTGGGAGTAGAAGTAGAAGTTGTAGCAGCCGTTTCAATCCTTCTTTGTTGGGGGGGAACTTCGGCGTTTGCTGGACGTACTACGTGAGCATGAGAGTAAGAATGGTATTCCGACATGTAAATAGGATCCATATCATCACCGTTGACCGCCAATGTCCAACGACTCCGGTCTAGAATATACCATTGTTGTCTTTCCCTCCAATGTTTATGAAGCGGTGGTTAAGCTACCACGGTTTGCTTTGCACTTGATTTGCATTTAGCCAAAACATGTTTAAACTTGTGCGGCGAACTCTCTTCCACAACTTCTTGCTTAAACCGAAGTTGTCGCATTATACGCAGCGGATCACATATGACATGTTCGTTTGAGGTGAAATAAAGGTTCGTTGTACAATGCAACGTCATCGGGAATTATAGGACATTATTTTGTCCAAAGCTAATCTTATTTCTAATATCTTAGACTTGTTACCTGGAATTGGACCCTTTTTGAACGATTATTTAAGGGCTCTAGGTCGGTGCGGATGATAACCCACATTTTTCTTCAACAATTTGTTGTCGTCCGGGAACAATGTTGGGAAGTGTTCATAAGCCAAAAAATTTGTCAAAAACAATGAAATATCATATATAACAATCAACAGAATAGAAATATCAAAAAATAAGAAACACAAACGATGATAAACATTCCATTTAATTTACGAACCTGTAAGAGAGTCAAATTCCCGACAAATTGGTCTCTTTCTGCCTTATTTTCCTTCTGCATCTCTATCAGAAAATGTGAAACCACTACAGTTCCCCAAGAGTACTTGCATACATCCTCTAAAGGATCCAACAACTATAGGAAGTTTGCATTCACACGGTTTCCACTAGTGTCGGGGAAGATCCTAGTTCCCAAGATATGTAACAAATATGCAGTGGTTGTACGACGAACGTCAAAGGGCATTCCTTGTGCTTTTTTCTCCTTCGTCCCTCCAAATATGGCTTTCAACATATTTAGTTTATATGCTTTGGTCTTGTATTTCCCACTTATATGCAACATTCCATCTGAAGTGTCTTTATCCCAACTGAACAACTTCAACGTAAGAACGTGTAACTGGTCCCATTCAAGATACTTGGTGTAATTTCCTTCAGAAACAACTTTGCCAATAACTTGAAGACCTAGAATTTGATGAGCATCATCGGGTATTATTGTCATCTCGCCACATGGGAAGTGCAAGGTATCAGTTTCTCCATAAAACCTCTCTTTGAAACAATTGACAGTGACATCATCATACTCCACGTGGTTGACGACCGTAGGACACAACCCGGATGCCTCAACTAGATCTCTAACACCTTTACATTCATTATTCAAATTCTAGGATGACATCGATTGGTTTTCTAAAGATACGTATTGCATCTACATGATCCTACAAAACGATAAATACAAAACAAACATATATAAATGATCATAAAATTATAAATACTACACCAAAGAAAGAAGATAACATGGATAATCTTACATATATTTTATTGATGATATGATCCATGAATCCTTATAGCCGAATAAGAGTTCATCGTCCTCTGGTTCACCCCAAAAATGCTCATTTGTCTTATCAGGTAACATAAGCTCCACAACGGGTATGTGGCTCAGTTTTTCCTTCTTTGGTACTCCTTTCCCCTTTTTTCCTTGACTACCTTCTTGTTGTTGAACAGTTTCTTCTAAGGGAATGTGTTCCTCCTCTCGTTGAGAACTTCGTCCCAACTCCTCTTCAGTAGGTTATCAGATAGATAGGATGCCACAGTCGCTTGGTTTATCAGTACCTCTATTCTATGCTCCCAATTGTTTACGAGTACCATGACGATTTGGAAGAGACCCAGGAGCAGGGGCAGCATCCTTTCCTTTCAAGGATGCAAGTTCCCTTGATCCTTTGTTCCTTGTCCTAAACCATAAGAAATATATCATAAAATATCCATTTTAGAACTCAAAGTCGGCATAGAAAAATCTCAATCGGCATTGCAATGAACTCATTCGGCATTGTTAATTTTACACATTCAATGCCGACAGAACCTAAAATCAATGCAGAGACTTTTCATCAACTGTCAGCATTGCTTCATAATTTCATTGAGTATACCTACTGATCCAACAGGCTGTCGGCATTGAATATTCGAATTCGACAATGCCGACAGAGTAAAATATGAAACCAGAGGTTAGGGTTCTTTGTCGTCATAGAAACAAACCTAAAACCCTATACAGACACCTAAATCGAAATTGAAATCATCTTAAAAGCTATACCGACTATTGAACAGGCATTGATTTCATGCTAATTAACAATACCGACAGACCAATCAATATTGAATTCATCCTAAAGACTATATACCGATTGAGACATTGTTAATGAATTTGAAACCCTAATTTTTGGATTTCAACCCTAATAAAACAATCAAAACACTAAGAGAATGGTTGGGAATCACTTACTTTCTCATCGAAACTATTTGACTGAGTGTTTGATCGTCTGAGAATTTTTCTTCTTCTTGATTTACAATCGAATGCAATTTTCCTTTTAAAACTTGTTTTGCTTTACTTTGAGAAGCAATTCCAGCTCTAGGATCAGGGCATGACCTATAATATTGTTTCATTTTAGGTATTTTATAGAAGGAATTAATCGACTAAGAAATTTTGAGAATCGATGATGAAATAACGATGAATTGAAGACCTTATGGAAAAAGAGAAGAAGAAGAGGAGAAGAAGAAGGCGGGTGAAAAAAAACAAAAAAAAAGACACCAGTTGATAAGTCTTTTTTTCTTTTTCTTTTTATTAGGATAAAGTACAGTATATACATTTTATTATTAGGAAAAATATCTCTTTCGTCAAAATTAAAACCTATATAACTATAATTATCTTTGAATTTATAAAAGTATTTTCTAATTAATAATTCTTAATATGAGACTATATTACCATTTTTTCACCTGACATAACAAATGGGTAGATTTGCCTACGTCAAATGGAGTTGCTCTCATAGGCCTTACTAATAAATTTATTTACTCACCTTTTAAAAATTAGAATAAATAAAATAAGAACATGAATGACTCATCAAGAATCTCCCAATAAGTGAAATGAGAAAGAGTGAAAAATAAGCTCTCTCACAGAGTCACAGTCTCACTCACCTTTGCTTAAACCCTAAGACTCTCTTTTTCTCTTTTCAAACCCAAACACAATAATCGTATGTACATTGAAAAATCCTAAATTTCTTACTTCCTCTGTACTTTTTTCTGCTCTGTTTAATATTACATTGCTGAAATGTTCATCTTCTCAAGAACAAGAAGAAAATCAAATCTAAATTTTCATCAAAAACTAACATTTCTTAATGTAATTCTCTTATTTTCCTTAACTTCTTCTTCTTTCTCATTACCTTGTGATGATATTCGTTGCAAAACTAAATCTTGCAATGAGAATGGAACCTGCATTTGCAATTTACCAGATCCATCAACAATTTTGAATGGAAATCGACAATTTCTGGGGTAATTTTACAAATCACTAAAACCCTTTAATCAAATTTGTTTGATTTATAAAAGGTTTGAATGAATTTTGATTTTGATTTTTGTGTAGGGGGAAATTTTGTGATGAAGAAGTAACAATGTGTGATGGAACAAATTCATTTTGGTGTCGAAATGGTGGAATATGTAATGAGTTAATTCATGGTGAAAAGTATACATGTAAATGTGATCCTAGTTATAGTGGTGAACATTGTGAGTATAGAGGAGCTCCTTGTGGGAAAATCTATTGTTTTCATTTAGCTCAATGTTTGTTTGAAGTTGAAGGTGATGTTTGTGATTGTCCCCCAAATTGGAAAGGAAGTGTTGATTGCTCTCTACCTACTACTACTCATACAGGTTCATTGGCAAAACCCCTATTTCCGCTTATTGTTTGATTTGATCGAAAATTTATGTCAAGTGTTTGGTTAATTGCCTTAGAAAATCTACTTTATGAATGATGAGTTGGTGTTGTCTTTAAGAGCATTCTCAGTTGTTTCCTTAGATTAACTAGTTCCTTGGATTATGATTGAGTCGGTTTGGTGCATTCATCTCTTGTATTGGAAATCGACGTTGTTTGCAACTTAAGGAGATATCGATATTTAATGTCCAATAAGAAAAGCTAGTAACATTTGTTCTTCTTTTGGATATAGTAACATGCTGATCAATTCCCACCTATGAGTTGCCAAGAATGTTAGGTACTCTAGAGTGAAAAGATCTATCTTAGTTCTATGTATTTGGAACCCGTCTCCGAATTAGGGGAAATCGAAAACTGTAGTACAATATGGCAAACATGTATAATCATTGGTGACACTGGACTCTTGTTTTATCAGTTTGTAGAGATATGTGTTTTATAGTACTGGGCTAAAAGAATCGGAATTCGAATATAGAGATGGAAAACTATGCTTAACTGCGGTTTCGTGTTTTTTCGGTTATCTCTCATTCTCTCTTATTATGGTTAGTATTCTTATTTCTTGTAGACAGTAGTGTTACAACATCTACAACTATTCAGAGGTTGCCAAGGGAAGAGGATGGTCATAGTTCAAAGGTATCTGTCGTTGATAAAATCTTATTCTTAACTTGCTGTTCTGCATTTTGCATTTTGAGAATGTTGATTGATTTACCTTTTTCTTTATCGTTTTCTGAATGTCACTGAAGCTAATTTGTACCTTTTCTGTGTTCAGTGGTTTGTATTCTTCTTCGTCGTTTCTTTTGCTTCAGGAGCAGCTGCAGGAGCTGTTATGTACCTAAAGAAATTCTTTAGTAAGAATGATAAAGATACAAGGAAGTTCCAGCAGTTATCACAAATTCAAGCCTGTGATTTGTTGGATGACGATGATGACGGATCCTTTGCTCCTCACGTTGCCTATAATGATGATGATGCTCATCGCTAAGTGAGGGAGAAATGTACGTCAACACAATTAGTATTGTGGAAGGGGGTAATGGGGCTGCTGATTCAAGCTTCTGATGGTGAATGTAAGCTTGTAATTTCAAAAATATGCGGCGATTCTCATCGCAATATCCGTTTATAGAATCCACATTAGAAATAAAATAAAAAACCCAATACTGTTCAGTTTAATGTAGGATTTACATTTACATGTACTGTCAATTTTGCAACAACTAAATCCATAGTTAGCTTACCTGTGTTAAAGTAAGATCAGTTGTAATCAATGGAAGGCCACTTAGTGGTATTGGGCCTATAACTTTTTTTGATCCGTAAAAAATTTAGTGCTGACGAGTTTCGAATAGGGCTGTACAAAACCCGACCAAACCCGATCCGCACCTGCCAAAAAATACCCGACCCGCACCCGGTCGGCCGCTGAACGGGTTGGGTGCGGGTGATTTTTCTTGAACCCGCCTATCAACGGGTCGGGTGCGGGTAATAACACCTCTCACCCGACCCGACCCGCCCACCCGCCATTCCCTCATAACCAAAGCATCGACTCAATCAAGCCATACTTCAGTTCTTCTCTGTTGAGTCTGTTCTGTTCCATTCTTCTTCGTTTCTTACAGAGGTAACAGAGCTGAGAGCAGAGTCACACCACAACCACCACCACCGTGAACCCAAGTTTCTTCTTCTTAATCATCAGTTCATCACCACCACCACCACCGTGAACCCAAGTTTCTTCTTCTTACAGAACCGTACAGGTAGGTACTGTTTCTTTTTGCCCTAATTGAAATTAATGTGTTCATTACATGATTTAGTAGCAATTGAAATTTGGGTTTTATTAGTTTTGAGTGTTTCTAAATCTATGATAGGGTTTTACTAGTTTTGATTGAGTGTTTGTAAATCAATTTTAGAACTAGGGTTTTTCAAGTTAAAATTTGGGGATTTTTCCCAATTCTGTTTCTAATGTCAATACATAGTTAATGCTTGAATGGGTTGATGTTATCTATTAAAATTGGAGTTTTCAAGTACCTTGCAGTTTGAGTATTGAATCAAGTATGTGTTCTTTACAGTCCATGGTTGCAACTGAACTTGAAAATGATATATTGGTCACTTCTTGGTATTGGAAACTAGTGTTTCAAATACGTTCCTTTAGTTTACAGGAATTGGGTTTCTGGTATTTTTCTTCATTTATTGTTTTGGTACTCAAGTTATCATGTGTACTTGATTCTTACTTGAATATTTGATTGAACTTGAACTGGCTATATGGGTTTCTGGTATTAGAGTGATTGTTCTGTAATGCCCATAAACACTAGCCGGAGTAATTGCAACATTGAACACTAAAATTAGTTAAAGAGTCACAGTATTGCGCCTTTTGGTGCTAATTCCGCATATTTGTGAATGTATGGAATATATATGTAGCTGCCACTTAATATGGAAAGAAATTGCTCAGACAGGTTGGAGGACATATAGAAGACCAGATGCGAAATCAGGAGGGCATGGTGTAGGATGGAGTCCAATCATCCCATACACATTTTCTGTTCCTCAGGGTTGGGAGGAGGTAACAAACTAAGTAACATTCAATTGTAATTGTTGCTCCGTTCTAAAGCTTTCAGGGTCTGTAGTCAAACGCATAGGCCCTTGTTTGATTGATACTAGTTACTGCTTTTTACATTTTTCCCCATTTCTCGATTAAGTTAAACCCGAGATTGGATAATTGGATCCGGTTCCTGTTCAAGTAATATGGACACATTGACTTAAATACAATTTGGGTTCTACCAAATGAAGTTTCCAGTCCTCAGCTGTGTCAACCTAGTACATTTACAGACTTGTGTTTCCATTGGCAATGTAGGTTCCAGTATCAACTGCAGATCTTGGGGGGACAGAAATCGATTTGAGATTTGCAAGTTCTCAGGCAGGGCGCTTATTTGTTATTGTTGCACCTGTTCTTAAATTCTCAAGTAGTAAGTCTCGGAAGCAACTTCCCTTTTTGATTTTATGATTTGTTGTCAATAACATTGGAGTTGTGTAGAGTATTGCTGTCATAAGTTGTGACTCTTACAGCGTCCCACAATTCCGACAAAGAAAATATTAATAGCTTAACATGGTAATCAAATTTTCTTTTTTATATGTAGGTCTTGGAGATGACGTTAACATTGAAATGGTTGGGACGCCTGATAAAGTGATTAGTGCATTTGGACCAGAAGTGACTGGGAGAATGTAGAAGGGAAAGTCTTAAATACAGAAGTAGCAGAACACTCGGGAAGAAAGTACTATCATTACGAGTTGGAGACTCCCCATGTCCTAATGTCCACAACAGCTGCAGGAAATCGGCTCTACATATTTGCTGTAACAGCAAACGGTAAAAGCTTATATGGCTTTTGTTTCCTTCTTATTTTATGGTTATTTGATGGTTTGCTCAAACCTTGGGTAATCACTGTATAACTCAAATCTTTTTATATGTTCCTAATTTCTTTGTTTGAAAAGTTACAATAGTTTTAAATTTTATGCTTGTATTGGAATGTAGGGATAATTAGTGAGTAAATGGATTTTTGCATCATTTCTGGGCGGTGATCCGCATCCGCCCGACTCGACCCGCCATATGAGCGGGTCAGACCCGACCCGAGGACCAGGCGGGTCGGGTACGGGTGAAAAAAATTTAACCCAGCTTTCGGCGGGTCGGGTGCGGGTGAGGCCAAACCCGACCCGACCCACCCGATGTGCAGCCCTAGTTTCAAACACAGGTCACTGATATCATGACCTAATGTCTTTACTATTGTACTACAGTAACATGGCCTATAACCTATTGGTACAAGTAGATAGCTCGGCAAAACTAGAAACAAGAAGATGATTCATATGTAAGGACATTTCTGTTCACAAGTTCTATATGTGTACTACCTTTCAAGATGCCATATGACCTACGAATTTTTATGAGAAAAGCTTTATTAACAGAGTTGAGCATAGAAATGAATCATCTTCTTGTCAGCTCATGGCCATATGCATCACCCACAAGATACTTTACTTGAAAGTCCTTGAATGAAACCTTGTGACATGCTGTGACAGCACATGGGAAATTGTACAACATATCATCAGCAAGCAAGCAAGAGACACAAAAGCAACAATATGAAGAATGGCCTACATTACATTTTTACTCACAAGTTTTATACCATTTCCCATTCCCATCCGTAACTAAAAAAATCCTAGAACTCTCCTATATAAATTCACCCTAAAATTGTCTGGTAAAGTGTGATATGACGTCGGCACCAAATTCTTTACCGATCAAAAATAATCACCCTAAAATTACTTGAACTCTACTCTCTCACACACATATGCACCTACATAACCACTCAAATCCCAGCTCACAAATCACTCTATATAAGGAGCTACTACTAGCTACACACATACATCAAGAACACCTATATCATACAAGAAGTCTCAAGCTTACAAGTGATCATGACTAAAACCAACATCTCTTCCATTTTTCTGATCTTTCTCTATCTTTCTGCAACTTATGTTAGCACCTTTGCATGTGAACCATGCAAACCCAAAGTTCCTCCTCCATGCCAACCCAAAGTTTCTCCTCCTAAAGGTCCAAGTAAAACACCTCCAGCAGCAAATCCATCCTGCCCTAGGGACACCCTAAAATTCGGAGTTTGTGGCGACGTACTTGGCGGACTACTCAATTTTTCCTTGGGGGCACCACCATCCAGCAGCTGTTGTGTACTGCTTAATGGACTCACTGATTTTGAAGCAGCTGCATGTCTTTGCACAACAATCAAAGGAAGTATGCTTGGTATACACCTAGAATGGTCTGTTAGTCTTAGCTTGCTGCTTAGTACTTGTAAGAGGTCTATTCCCTCAGAGTTCAAATGTGTCTAGATTTCTTAAATAAGCTCTCTCTATGAGTCTCTGTTAGCTCTTTGATAATGTATTCTTGTGTTGTGTTCATTGTTCTCCTAGTAGTCATAGTGTGGTCAAGACTACTTGGTTATGGAGCTATGTGCTGTGTGTCTGTTATGTTTATGAATGAATTATTGTCCTATGACTTATAACATCCAAAATATACTGTAGTAAAGAAATTTACTAGTAGAAAAAAAGAAAGAAAAATAAAGCAGATAACAAAATTTGGAGGCAGATGTCGATGTCACTGTAGTATAATGGCAAAGTCATTGGGGATGATACAATAACCTGAGTTCAAAATTCGTCAACACCAAATTCTTTACCGATAAAAATAAAATAAAATTGGAGAAGGGACATAAATCAGAAGAACCTCTCGAAAGAACATAGACTAATTAGGAAAATAGCAAAATACATCTCTTAGAAGCTATGCATAAAATTAAGGATTAAAAGCAAAACCAGATGAGTAAATCTTCTTCTTCCTTGGGAAACTAATGTATTCCTCAACGAATTTATTGCTAGTAAATAAATTACACCAGGTCTTGCACACGGACCTACAAATCTTGATGGATTTCACTGGTGCTCTAATGAAGATCTGTGTTAGAACCTTTTGTGGAAGGAGCTGAAAGTAGAGATACCAAATCTTGCACACTCCCCTGCAGATTGAGATGGAATCTGCTGGTAATTTCATAAAGATCTCATCTTGAATCTTTTCTGGAAGACTTAACATTGACATAGCTAGAAGATGGGATTTCTGTCTTCTTCTTGTAAGAAATCAGGTTTGGCGCCAACACCATAGAAGGAATCAAACTCAGGAGTTTGTAACTGAGAAAGCAAACGGAGGGGGTTATATGTAAGACGAGTTTATGCCATTTGGAAAGTCACTTACCATCAAAAACATGTGCCATTCCGAAAATTTACTTTCCTAATTTGTAATTCTTCCATAAAACCAAACTGTCAATAGTTAGTTCTCAGAATGACAAATTAACAAGAACAAGAAAAAACAATAATCCTGTTCATAATCCCAAGCAAACGCTTGCTTCTTAGACCATTGTCACACACTATCTTGCAGAGGTTCATATTGTGCCTTCACGACGTTGCGTGCATATTTTCCATTGTTGGCGATGATTGTCGCTAGTCATGAGATCTCGGATGATTCTTGAAAACTATCGTGTTTATCTGAAAAATAATTCAACAAATCAACGAATTACAATTACGAGAAACATGAAAAGTTGGTGAATGAAGACAGACGGACAGACAGACATATATGGATGATGCAAACCCAATTTCATTTGCAATGTTCTGTCTCACAACATTACAATTCGATCTCAAATGAATGTTACAGCATCACTCTGTTTACTGCACAAAACTGATTCTATGTAAAATCCAAGTGACTGCAAATTTGCAACAATGATAATTTTGACTCTATTGTTCTTGCATTTTTGTGCTCATCTGCAGGTATGATCAATATACAGCAGTTTTAAGACAGTGCACAAGGTTACAAGGAGAAGCAAAAAACAGAAGAACAAAAGATAGATATCACTCAGATACAAATCCATACCAATAGAAGACAAAACAGACAATAGGCACCAACCGATAAGTTAAATGATGCCAAGATCACTCCTTGGAAGTCCTGTTCCAGAGTTGCTAGTTTCAGTTATATAGGCTATAACTAAAAAGATGATATAAGAATCAGATTAGCCGTCATGTACCTGGAGAACCCTTTGGGTTAATGGTATCTGATGAACCCTTTTGGGTGTTCTTCGTTTCTGGTACTTGGTTTATTGCGATCAACTTTTGGAAATCCTTGATTTCTAATAGGAAAATTTGCAATCATCAAATTTGAAAAACAAGAAGATCTGTTTCATAGTATATACGAAAATGTACACTAAATCAAATCAAAGGTGGATAACACAATAAGAATATTGATAACATCTTGGCATTAGTGGTAAAGAAATTATTTCCTTTGATGGTCCTCGAGTTGTAAACCGTTTAATCCACGATTCTCTTACTCCATAATCTTGCATCACCCACACCTCAGTTATCATATCTGTTATGTATCAGAGCTATACAAGGGGTGCCAGAACTGATGCAGAGGGGTGCTTCAAGTGCCAGTGTGGCCGAAGAAATAAGAGATGGGTGCAGCTAGTAATTTTCAAGTTAATAGCGACACCTGTCGAGTTTAGGTTGGGTAAACATTAATGATCCTAATTAGCCGTTAGTTAGTGGTAGATTAGCCGTTGTTTAGTGTTAGTTAGTTGTTGTCTTAGTCAGTATTTTGTGTGGGTTCATATGTAAAACGTGAGCTTCATAGGTATAAAGGGATGAAGCCACAACCATTGTAAACACTTTTTTCAATCAATAAAAATTGTTTCTGTTTCCAAATCTTCTCCAGCACATTTCCAGTCATTTTTCCTTCAACTCCATTAACAATTGTTCTTGAGATTCAAGGTCTCATCAATTGGTATCAGAGCTAACAGATCTTGAGTGAATGATTAACGAAATTCAATTGATTCTTAACTCTTAACAATGGCAAATCACACATCTAGAATATCAAATCTGGAAGAAAGATGTGTTGGGTTCCATAATGAAGTGATGAGTATCAATGATAGATGGCAGGTCTATCCCTAGGGCTCAATGGAGTCACTAGTAGAGTTGATGGATTACTCACAGAATGGATGATGTGTGCAACCAAATCAGTACTATGAGTGTTCAGATGAATAATTTCATGCAAGAATTCAGGGCTAACTGTAGCCACACTCAAGCTAGGAATGAGAATCAATCTCATCCAGAAGGAATTGAGAGTACAGATGCTCCAGATGAACATAGGAACCAAAAAAGAGATGTTAACAATGTGCCTGGAAGAAATCTGCCACAACTAAGAGTAGATCTTCCCAGATTCAGCAAGGGAGATGATCCAATGCTATGGATCTATAAAGTAGAACAGTATTTCAGATTCTATGAGGTTCCAACAGATCAACAAGTAACCACAGCTTCTTTCCAATTGGAGGGTGATGTACTACAGTGGTTCTATTGGCAAGGGTATGATCATTCTAATCCTTCATGGAATGAGTTTGTTAGAGAACTTTGCAAGGAATTTGGCCCAGCTGATTATGTGGATTTCACATCTTCCCTTTTCAAACTAAGACAGACAGGTACTTACCAAGACTATGTTTCTACTTTTAGAAAATTTGCTATTAGAACTACAGGCATGCCTCAAGAAGCTCTAAAGAGCTGTTTCATTGGTGGACTCAAAGATGATCTTAATATGATGTCCAGTTACTTAAACCAGTCATAGTTCATGAAGCTATTACTATAGGAGCTCAATTAGACTCTAAACTGAGAGCCTTAAACTCTTTTACACCAAAAATAACATACAAAGTGTATAATCAGAATACAAACATAACAAATACAGATCCAGCAAAGAGTGTCCCTAGACTGGAGTATAAGAAGATTTCTCCCTCAGCAGTAACTGATAGAACCTTGAATAACTTGTGTTACTATTGCAATGGTAAATGGTTTAGAGGACATACCTGTAAGGAAAGAGCATCTAAATCTGGGAGTGCTCAAGCTTTAGTGTTAGATATAGTGGAGGAACTGTCAGAGGAGGAAAATGCTGACAATACAAGTAAAATCATGGACTCTGCTCATCCACCAGCAGCATTAGCATCCATTCAACTAAGTGAGTGTGCATTATTTGGAGCTAATAGTGTTCCTATTTCTAATACAATGAAAGTCACTGGGAAACTCAAGGGAATAGAAGTGAAGGTGTTGTTGGATTCTGGCAGCACACATAATTTTGTAGATTCCAGACTCATTAAGAAACTAAACTGGACACCACATTGTGAGAATGTAGTGAGTGTCATGGTGGTTGATGGTAGCACAGTTAAAGGAGGTGGGTTATTCAAGAATTTACCCTTGGAGATGGGCAGTTATAAAGGAAAGGTTGATCTCCAGATGTTGCCATTAGGAGGTTGTGATATAGTCCTAGGAGTACAATGGCTATCCACATTGGGAAAGCTCATCTGGGATTTCTCTAAATTGACTCTGGAATTTACTGTGCAGGGTCAGTCTCATATTATTGAACAACTGGTAACTCCACCACCTTATTCAGATGTTGTTTCTGTGAAACAAGTGGAGAAAATGTTATATGTAACAAAATTTACTTATATTCTGTATAATTTGGAAGGAAGAGATGAAATAAGCAACTCACATCTGTGTCCTCAAGAGAATGAAGGTCTCCAACAACTATTACTAGAGTATAAGGAGTTATTTCTTATTCCTGACTCACTTCCTCCTTCAAGAAATTGTGATCACCATATTCCTCTAATACCCAATTCACAGCCTGTTAATAAAAAGCCTTATAGATATGGTCCATTGCAGAAGAATGAAATTGAGGAAGCAGTGAGAGATCTACTAAGCTCAGGATTTATTAGACCCAGTCAGAGTCCTTTTGCTTCTCCAGTTTTGTTAGTTAAAAAGAAAGATGGTGCTTGGAGAATGTGCATGGATTACAGGGACCTAAATAGTATGACAATAAGGTATAACTATCCTATCCCTATGATAGATGATTTACTAGATGAACTTTTTGGTGCCCAAGTATTTTCTAAATTGGATCTGAGGTCTGGATATCACCAAGTCAGAATGGCTATATCTGATGTGCATAAGACAGCCTTTAGAACTCATGAAGGCTTGTATGAGTTCTTGGTGATGCCTTTTTGGCTCACTAATGCCCCTGCTATATTCTAGAGTCTAATGAATGAGATATTTAAACCTTTTATGAGGAAATTCATCCTAGTCTTCTTTGATGATATCTTGGTGTATAGTAAGAATTGGGAGGAACATCTATCTCATCTCCAACTTACTTTTGACAAGTTGCAGTCTCATCAATTACTGTTAAAGGAATCCAAATGTGAATTTGGTGCAAGACAAATTCAATACCTGGGACATATTGTCAGTAATGCCGGAGTGGCACCTGATCCTGAGACTCCTCCTTTAATCTCTGCACATGAAGTTGGGTCTGCAAAAATGGAAGCTGTGGTGGAGGAGTTAAACTCCAGAGATAGAATGCTGCAGTTGTTGCGTGCTAACTTGCAATTAGCCCAACAAAGGATGAAATCTCAGGCAGATAAGGACTGTGCACAAAAAGATATTGGTGCAGTGGGTTGGACAGTCTGAAGATGAGGCAACTTGGGAAGACTCGGCAACTATACGGCAACAGTTCCCAGGCTTTGTTGTAGGAGGTCAGGTTTGACATCCTTGAGGACAAGGATGATCTTGACAAGGGGGTATTGTTATGTATCATAGTTATACAAGGGGTGCCAGAACTGATGCATGGGGGTGCTTCAAGTGCCAGTGTGGCCGAAGAAATAAGAGATGGGTGCAGCTAGTAATTTTCAAGTTAATAGCGACACCTGTCGATTTTAGGTTGGGTAAACATTAATGATCCTAATTAGCCGTTAGTTAGTGGTAGATTAGCCGTTGTTTAGTGTTAGTTAGCTGTTGTCTTAGTCAGTATTTTGTGTGGGTTCATATGTAAAACGTGAGCTTCATAGGTATAAAGGGATGAAGCCACAACCATTGTAAACACTTTTTTCAATCAATAAAAATTGTTTCTGTTTCCAAATCTTCTCTAGCACATTTCCAGTCATTTTTCCTTCAACTCCATTAAAAATTGTTCTTGAGATTCAAGGTCTCATCAATATCTACAACAACAACAACACACAAGCAGCCCCCCAATACCCCCACATCTTTATGTATTTTGTCACTTGCCACAGGTGGCAAAGTTTTTCCAGGAAAGGGAAAACCCATTAGTGCCTCGTTGTTAACATCGAAGGAGACTATAACTTCACGAGGTTCCTTGGGTGGTAACACTCAACCAGTGAAGAGCTCCATTAAGAAGCACACCAGAGAGTCTTCTTTTAACATGCAAATGGCTATATTGACCAGAGAGTCTTCTTTTAACGGGCAAACGGCTATAGTGACCAGGAAACGCATAACATTCAGTGCCTTGAATAGTTTTCCAGGACTCGGACCCTAACGTATAAACTTACTTGTAATCATCTATGTTGCTATCATATCCGAGCCCATATCTAACACGGTAGATTGATTCACTCGAATAATTAAAGTCATTTACCGGTATTTCGATGTTCTTATACTCACCAGTTGATGGGTTCCAAACACAAATACAATTTTTCTCATCAATACTCTTTCCACCACTAGAAATACCTAAGCAAATCAAGCCATTAGAAGAACCCACAGCTACAAGGGCCTTAATATTCTTATCCCAAAATGGGTAACCCACATGAAAAGCTCTATTACCTACAACTCATGTAAGTAGGGTTGTACATGGTCGGTTTCGACTTGGTTTCCAGCCAAACCCAAACCGAAATCATTACTTTCGGTTTCTAAAAATCTTACAGTAACCGAATTAATTACCATCCACTCGGTTTCTAGCCGGTTTCGGTTTATTCCAGTTGGTTTCGGTTAACCGAATGTTATGTCAGTTTCCTGAAACTGATAGTTCAAATCTTAAAATAAAACATATCACAGTTCAAAGATTTTTAAACCTACCTGCAGACATTCATATTTCATACACATTCTAAATTCATAAACATTCTGCAACACAATTCAAACATAAAAATTACATCTTCATTTAGTTTCACCAAAACCTTAAAAAAAAAAAATACTAATCATACTACTATACTAGATTTCATGTTTGATCCCTGTATCAACGAAAACGTGGCCTATTGGAGTTGAATTAGAATCTTCCATAGTTAAATCAAAGAAGCCTGTAAAAAAAATCATGCAAAATCGTTTTAGAAAACCCTAGTTTAAATTTAAATCATGTAACACAACTACAAGGATAAGATCAAATGATTTAAATATATAGCATACCTTATATAGTAGTCGATTTTGTTTTTGTTTCGCTCTAAAAATGGTGTAGTGAATTTAAAAATTAAGGATTAGGGTTGCAAACTTAAGCCGAGAAGAAGAGAAAAAAGGAGGAGGAGAAGATTAGGGATTAGTGTAGTATCATGATTTGATTTGTTAACAGATCAAATCATGGAGGTGGATTGATTTGATTTGATTTCTTCATAAAAGGAGTGAAGAAAAAAACTAGTGAAAAGAAAAGAAGTTTGTTGGAGAAAGAATGAGATGAGGTCGTCCCAGTCTTAGGTTATTAGGAAAAAAATGAAATGTGTGGATTCAATTCGATTTCCGTTACCATTAGTATCGGTTATTAATTTTTTTACCAAAACCCTTTCACTACTAAATGATTCGGTTCAGTTTTTAGTTAATCGGTTTGGTTTAATTCTTCCGGTTACCATATACAGCCCTACATGTAAGTCTTCTTAGCCCTACATGTAAGTCTTCTTGGAATTGGCTTGTTTAAGGTACCCTAAATTAGGGTGTGCTTTTGCAAAAAATTTGCCACCACGGAACATACAAGAACTATGCTTTAAGAAGGAAATGCCGAAAAGTAGGCAGTAGTAAACAATGTGCTGACTGCGCTATAAAATTCAATACACTGTAACAACAAAATCTACTGATACAAAATAAAGGTAGAGAAGGAGGGGGACAGACCAACCCTCTCAAAAGAAAAACGACAAATAAAGAAGTACATCTCAAAAACACCATGAAAGGGTGTGCTCTTTAAGCTATTTTTTCTTTTCATACAAACCGTTAAATTGCACGTATTATCATCAAAAACACCTACTGCAAAATCAAAAGGATATAAGACACGAAACAGAAGACCTTAAAAGTTTCACTGGAAATCAGAGCTTTTGTTTTCAGAATTGACATTGAAAGAAGTGAGTTGAAATAAACTAACGAAAGACTAGAGACAATCAGACAATAACTGTATGAAAGAAGTTTCCCTGCAAAATTTTCAGAGAATACAACCAAAAAGTACCTTCAAGTTCAGGAGAAGCCACCAACTCACGGCACCCTTATAAAATGGGCAGGAGCTAAAATGACAATTTCAAACAAAAATTAACAAAACCTATAATACCGCTGATAAGGAGATTCCAGACCTGCAAGAAAATTACGCCTAGACCTATACAAATTAACATCTCCTCTAGCAAGTCTACCACCCACTTTGGCTAGCTTATCTACAGATATAACTATGAACATATTCAATGTCAGTAAGCCTTGCACAAATTCTTTTCCACCTTGTTACAGCAAACCAAAGTAATTTTCTTGTCAGAAAATCAGATAAGGCAGCCTCAGACCTTATACAGATCGGAAGATGATATATTCTCAACAACCCATTCACCTGCACATAGGGCTGAAATTATTTCTGCAAAGTAATTTGTTGGTATCCACAATCCTCCAGCAACAGCAGACATGAATTTACCAGAACTACATCTACATATAATCCATACCCAGAGATTACCCTTGGAAGCTCCATCACAGCATATAAGTATCTTTGGTGCAGGTGGTAATCTGTAAAAACATTCCACAATTCTGGCATTTTTTAAGCTACTACTTTTCATCCCAAAAAATTTAAGAATCTGCAATCATAAGGCACATTCCACATGCTAGTTCCATTAAAACTGGGTAGCCAAGTTATCAGTATATGTGGTCCATAAAAATTGTTCTACTATAAACCTCTACATTTACCAATAACTGTTTTTCTAACTCAACTTATTTTGGAGTGTTGGGACTTCAGGGGATACTATTTTTCATATTCAACAATGTTGGACACCAGCAATAGCCACGCTCGCTGTATGGCTACCCACCTGCTAGTTATCTCCCCCAACGGCCACCAACAACTGATTACTAAATCAAGTGATGAATGACCCTAGCGACAAGAGAATGGCAAGCCAAGAAGAATCTTAGCTTGTAATGTATCTGATGTATTTTGTATATGTTCACCAACTCTAGTACTTGGTTTATTTTAGTCAAATTTAAAGAGCAACTACTTTCCTATAGTAAAAGATACAACTATTGAATTAAAATCAAGAAAGTTCCATAATTAACCAACGACCTACTCAAAGCCAAATCAAACATGGATATTGCAAGATGGAAAAGAAAATGCAAAACCATACAAAAACGATTTCTACTTAAATAGAGTAGGTGCAGACCACATGATTAGAACAATTGTAATGATAAAACAGTGCATAAGAGATGATCATTGTACCTTAATTTTATCAACTAGCTGGACTTCTCCACAGTTAAATCTGCAGTCTTTTTCTCCACATAAGTACCTGATTTAAGCGGGACTAGGCTTTCCACATAACTCCCTGTATTCTCCGGTAAACAATCTTCATTCCTTCTCATAGCAATATCAGGAAAGTACACCTTTCTAACTCTTCCGTTTGTTTTGTCATATAAAACTAAACCCCGTTTAGTATTTATTAGAATCTCACCTTTTTCAAAAGACCATATTGGCCTAAAGAAGGTAGACCCTGTTATTGACACTTGGTCATCAGTAATGGTAAATTGTTTAGCCCAAGACTCTCTTACTCCATAATCTTGCATCACCCAAACATGAAATTGGAAGTGTTCCATACCAACAGCTACGCATAAACATAGGCAGTCTCCCAACACGCCTACATGTATATCTAATTCTTCCCCATATTCGGGCGGTACCATAGTTCCCTCTGGAAAAGGCACATCCATGAGCCTCTCATTGCTAATATTGAAAGAAACAATAACTTCAGAGGCTGCTATCCAGTGAAGAGCTCCATGGAAAAGCAAACCACAAGATGTTGTACTAGGAAGAAAAGAGTAAGAGATGGGATTGTTGATACAATTCCAAGAATCTAATCCCAACGTGTATACTTGCATTGTATAACGATCAGGAGACTTAAAATCACGCAAAATTCTTACTACTTTGTAATCATCACTAATGCTATCATGGCCAAATCCACATCTAATATTATAAAAAGTTTTCTCAACCAATGAGTCATCATACTTGGGTAGTGATATATCCTTATATTCTCTAGTTGTTGGATTCCAAATACATAGGTGTATACCAGTTCTACCAGCCATACCTAAGCAAATCAAGCCATTACAAGACCCAAAAACTTGAAAGGAATAAAGACTCTGGTGTTGAAACGGATAATCCATCCTAAGAGCTCCAATACATGCACATTCATCATATGTTGGTATCCACAGTGATAATGATGTTGATATTGAGAGTGATAATGATGCTGATAATACCGAAGCATAATCAACAGAGTAAACAATAGGGTTTTTACGTTTCCAAAGGTTTTTTTTGCTTAGAATGAGTCTAGGTTTCTTTGTTTGAATAGTATGAATGAGATGATTCTTAACAAATTTAGGATTACAAAGAAGCGTATACCAAATCTTGCATACGCACCTGCAGACTAAGATGGAATTCGCTGGTAATTTCATGAAGATCTCAACTTGAATCTCTTCTGGAAGACTTGACATTGCTACAGCTTCTTGTAAGAGGATGAGACTTAGGCTGATTATCTTCTTCTTGTATGGAATTAGGATTTTTCAAATTCAATGATTTTACTAATAGTAAACTAGGGGGTTTTCAAGAAGAAAGTTGGGAATTCAGGATTTTCAAGAAGAGGGATTTGGGGAGTTAAGGTTTTCAATAAGAAGGATTTGGGAATTTTTAGGGCTTCCAAGAAGAGGGACAGGTTTAGGGGGGAATTAGGTTGATGAATCGGATGAACGCGAGTTTAGCGGGCTGATGGATCCGATCAACGCGAGTTTAACTTTACTCGGTTTTTAACTACGATTCAATTCAGGTGCAACACGCCCACTAGCTATACACTTGGTGGAATTTCGGATATTTTGGCTTATTTGTTAATTACCATCCCATATTAAAATGGACAAATCTAAAAAACGATTTGATAAATGGGTATTTGGGGGTTTGTCCATTAAGATGCAAATTAAATCGATTGATTTAATATGGGACGATCGGTCCAACTAGAGCCAACCGACTCTCCCTAAACCGAGGAAAATTAGCACTTGAGTCGGTCGGCTCTCCCTAAGTCAAAGAAAATTAGTTTTTTATTGTTTTTCTTTTAAACAATTAGTTAAATTAGTTATGTTAACATATTTTAATATATATTCTAATTTTAAAATAAAAATAGGTCCTACTAAACTAAAAAAATATATTTGACCTTATTGATTAAAAGAAATATTTGTTATATAAAAATTGGATCCATTTGGTTAATTTGTCAATTCTCCCACCGTAAAAATTAAGTTTGTCAAGCCACATGGACAGACATATTAACCAATATACCAACACCCACTGGAGTTGCTCTAATAGGGGCAGATTGGCTAGTACCAACTACCATGGTGCCAAATTCTATATTATGGTTATGAATCTCCTCTTGTATAACTGACATCTCATGTAAAATAGTCACAAAATAATTTGTTCCTTCTTTAATGTGTTAAAGTAAATTGTTTATAAGCATAGAAGGTAAATGACCGATGAGGTGTCATTGTATGGGAGGACATTTATATCCAAAACATGAAAATGGGCTCTGCACTAAAAAAATTAAGATTGCCTAAAGTCTTCTATTTTACGGATTTAGGTATCAAATTTTACCTGAATTTCTTGATTCGTTTTTAATAAATTTATTTTTTATGGTGGATCTTCGATAAAATTTATTTTTCTTAAATTAGGTATGATGTTGGTATTATAAATTAGCCAAAATTCTTAGTGCATTTCAGGTGATACATTTTTTGTTTTTGGACCGAGAGTTTATTAAAAAATAAGAGAAAAAAAACATGCGGGACTAGACCTAGACCCTAATCAAATGAATAGTTTTTACTTGCAATATTTTATTCTTCACTTACGGATACTCAGGTGGTTGTTTTTCCTTTCTACCTAATTTGGAAACTATGAAAATTCATTTAAAAGACATTTTCACAAATTTTGAACGAACTTTGGACTCGATCATCCACAAACTTCGAACTCGATCATCCACGAACTTTGAACTCGATCATGTTGCTGCTCCAAGTACATATAATATTTTTTCAAACACGACAATTTTCGCCTCCATGTTGTACGGATTTGGAGTTGAGACAAAAATCATCCAATTCGGACTTGAGACGAAGAAGATATCGAATAAACAAAATAGTGAGTCGAATCATAGAGTTGGATCAGACTTAGCTTACTGGACCGCTGATGTGGTGGTGATCGGACAAAAATGCGGGCGTGGCGATGAGTTACTGCTGACGTAGCGATGATTGTGCAGGGAAGCTGACATGCCAGTGACGATGACTTGACAGTGATTCACTGCTGACGTGGTGCTAATTGAGCGGTGTTGCTGACGTGGCAGAGAACTTTTGCTGACGTGGTGGTAACAAGACATACTTATGTGGAAACCGGTTGGACTGGATCGGTCTAGACTTGGATATAAACACATTTGATTAGATGATGATGATGTGAAATTAGGATTATAAAGCGAAAATAAAGATGAATAAATGAGACAAAAAATTTAACATGGTTCAGCTAATTATGCCTACATCCACGGATGAATCCCTTTGTGCAGAGAAGTTTTATTGATATACATTTTTAAATATTTGTCAGCATAAAATCCTCTTTTTCTTAAGGTTTAGACCCATGTATTTATATAGCTGTATAGACTTGTCTATCAAGTAACTTGGAAAGCAAGTCGCATAGAAACTTCTGGAACCTTTTTTCACGGGCTAGGCGGGCTTGATTAGTGGGCTTAGCGGCTATTTATAGAGGGTACAAACATAAACAATGTACATATTCAAACTAAAAGATAAGAAAGAATCTAAATGTTTACTAGTCCAAATTCATAGCCAAACCTTTATCCTCAAAAATGGGATGAACTTGGTCAACTATCAAACAGATATATTGATATTATCCTGATAGATAATATTACTTAAGTTATCCACAAGAGAGGGATGGACCTGGTCAACCTTTACCTGTTAGTTCATGTACATCGATGTTATCCTGATAAATAATGTTAGTTTAATTATCCTTAAGATAAGTATGAATCTGAAAAACATTTAGTCTAAATACATAGTTAAAAATGAATTTTGACGGGTACTTGACTGAATACATATTCTACACATCCTATAAATAAAAGAGGAATTTTAATTAAAAGGTACATAATCTGTAATCATTTGTAAAACCATACAGTAATTGTCAAAATTAAAATATCATCATTATCAATCAAGTACACATCTCCAGAAAATGTTGTTGTAATATTTTTGCTACAACATGGAGTTAAGTTTTCTGGTGAGTTTTAGGTGATTTGTTGGGCAGGGAACTGATTTCTTTGGAAGATAATGTGATAAGTTGATTTTCTTATTTTGTTCCTCTGCATTGAATAATTCCATTGTAGATGCTGTTGTTTCTTTGATGCAGACCCTAATCAAATGAAGGGTTCTCATTTGCAATCTGTTACTCTTCACTCGCATACTCAGGTTGTTGTTTTTCCTTTCTGCCGAATTTGGAAACCAAAAAGTTCATTTAAAAGATTGTTTCTATGATACGTGTTCCTCATAATTGACAACCAAAAATCGAGATTACAGAGTTAGATTTCTTTGTTACAGGGACTAGTTTCTACTACGTACATACATGTCTTCAAGATAAAGGTTGTTCATCTGTTTATAACTTCATCTAATCTCTCAAAAATGAAACCCAAGTATTTCTAAAGTTCGCGAAAATGTTTAGCAAATATAAAGATAAAGCCACCAATAAGTACCATTTCTATATACGAGTCTGACCATTACTGTGGTGGTCATTTTCATGATCACCACAACCAAAAATTGAATTTAAAATGGTATAAAAAATGAAATTGAAATCAACACAAACAAGTTTAACGTGGTTCGACAGAAATCTGCCTACGTCCACGGATAATGAAAGTTGATTGTCAGATTACAGAAGATTGAAGAGCTTCTCTCTTGGGCAAGAAAACCCAACCAAAAGTCCTCCTCTCTAATGTTGGAGAAAATGAATTTTAAACTAAATGGTTTTGGTCTTGGATGCTCACTCATTTCCTTGAGTGAATGAAACTCTTTAGTTTATTCTCACATTGGGTATTCTAGAGAAGGATGTCCACTTAGGGTGGAATGGGGTGGCCAAACAATACATGTGCTAACTTATGTAATGGGCTAACCTATGTCTTAGGCCTACGAATTAGACATCATCCATGATCCATTATTTTACAAGGTTTCCAAAACCCTAAAGGTTTCCAAAACCCTTAAGGTTTCTTTTCTCCTATAAATACAAAACGGTTTTCAGAGTTAAAAATCATCCCAGAAGCGGCTACTATCCTGTCTTCTTTTCACCATCTTCTCGCTTTGTTTTGCCCTTTTGATTGTTTATTTTCCTTCCTTCCCTGTTGCTAAGTTCAAGAGTGGGTAGTTCGTATTGTGCTAAAACAAGCTATATCGGGCAGTTTTATCCTGGACACATCTTCGCACGTTGGGGTTTAGCATTGCTCTTCTTGAGTATACCTGCAAACTAATGTGTTAAGGACAACTTGTTGAACCTGTGATTCTGCCCTCGTAATTGTCCGTGGTAGAGTTGTTTTCAATTCAGTTCTTTATATATATTATTCTGATACATCTAACGTTGTTGTTCATTGTTGCAAGATTCCAACAATCTTAACACATTAGATTTTATCTCGTAACAATGGGAAAGAACGATGTTGAAAAACCACAGAAGTTCAACGGAAAGGATTTCAAAGATGGCAATCCAAGATGTTGTTTTTCCAAAGTTTTGCCATGTTGCTGTTGCGGAGATCTGGAAGCTTATACGTTTCGTCAAAACAATCACTTCCAATACAAAAGAGCTAAGTATCAATAACTTTTGGTTGTTTGTGAATCGTTGACGTTGATATTATATTGGAAAACAAAGGATATTAATTGTAAAGTGAAAAACTAAATTGAGTTTTTTGGTCAGCTGTAGAATTTTGAGTATATCTCTTAACTTAGAAGGAATTTTGACAAATCCTTTTAAAAGAATATAGTAGACATCCTGGTAATTACCCACACCAAATTTCAGAATTTTTAAAGCTGTAAAAGTATTTTTTAGGTATTTTACAAAACTGAGAAACGTTCCTGAAAAATTCTGACGGACAGAAAAATATTGTTGACTAAATTAGTTTTTCTAGCCTATCTATGAGTTTTATTTTTAAAATGGATCATGTGGGTGTATTTAATATCCTCCAATATGTGGTGCATAGTATGTTGTATAAATTAAACACCTCTTAGTTATATGTTTAAACTAATATATCAAACATGTTAATCTATAAATTTCTAGTTAAGATATTTTGTCTCGCATATCTGTTTGATATCTTGCCAATGAGAGATTACTATCTCTCAGTTGGGGCTTGAGTGATTAGCTACGGTTTTGTTGATACTCACATTGATTGTTTATGTAATTGAGGTTGGTGCAGTTCATTCAAGAGTGATTATTCATATTATGTATCATAAGTATCATCGACGCCGGGCGGCAAGAAGAAAAGTTTCAAAGAGATTCAGTTGAATCCAATGAAGTTTTTACCAGCTGGTGGAGATTGGAGTCATTATCCACTGTTTTCTTTCCAGTAAGAAACTCAAGCAGAACAATGCCAAAACTGTAGATGTCTGACTTCTCAGTGAGGCGAGAGGTTCAAGCATACTCAGTTTATATTTATAGATACTTCAAACGAGGAGGTTGGAGAACACTTGGAGGAATCATGCTTAGCATTACTGGGACGGAAGCTCTATTTGCTGACTTATCCCATTTTCCTGTATCGGCTGTTCAACTAGCTTTCACGATGCTCGTGTTCCCTTGCCTTTTATTGGCTTATACAGTACAGGCTGCATACATCATCAAAATCAGGAATTATGTTAGTGGGCCTATATATATCTGGCAAAACAGGGGACTTCAACGAATTGATATCCTTGAAACTCAGTGAAAACAAGTTAAATGAATCCATTCTTTATCAGTTATCATACTGGGAATCTAGTGGAGTTGCAGACTGCACTTGACCTCAGTCACAATGAACTCAATCGAGAAATATCGCCAGCGCTTGGGAATTTAGCAAAGATGGAAAGTTTAAGCCTTTTTAACAACAGGTTCTTGGGTTTGATACCTTCTTCTCTGGATCATATGGTAAGTCTTCAATCTTTTGATCTCTCAAATAACCAAATTGAAGGTCCAGTTCCATATGTGAAGGCCTTCAAACAAGATGCAACTAAGGCCTTAGGAGGTAACTGAAAGAACTCAGAATTGAGAGAGATTTTGATGATCAAGAATGAGAGATAATGTCATTAAAATCAAGAACAGAAAACAGAAAGAATCAGAGAACAGTCTTATGACTTGTTTCTTTCATCTGACAATTGATACACCAGGATAACGTACACTTTCTGTTGGCATTTAATGATGCTAATGTGCACATCCTAACAGACAATATACACTAACATATGCCTTGCTAGCTGTACTAGTTGGTATCCTACACTCGGTGTAACCAAGGTGTAAGAATACTTTTCTGACAGAAACTATTGCTATCTATTATTTCCCCTCAAACTAAAATGGGCAGGCACTGACTGGACATTTAGTTTGTTTCTTAGCTGAATAAACCTTGGTCCTGAGAAACCTTTGGTAAAGATATAAGCTGTTTGATCTTCTGTTGGAATGTACTTGATTTGCAATTTGTTTTTAGAGACCAATTCCTTCACAAAATTATAGTCCACAGAAAGGTGTTTCATTCTTGTGTGAAACACTGGATTGTTGGTGTAGGAGATTGCACTGACATTGTCAAATAGTATTCTTGGTACTGTTTGTAAGTGCACATACATTTCTGACAGTAATTTTTAAAGCCATTGGATTTCAGCAGCTGTGTTGGCTAGGCTTCTATATTCTGCCTCTGTAGATGATCTTGCAACTGTTGCCTGTTTCTTGCTTGACCAAGATACTGGATTAGTGCCAATGTAAATTGAGTAACCCCCTGTACTCCTTCTTGTTAATGCATCCCCTGCCCAATCAGCATCTGTGAAGGCAGTTATGTTAAGTTCTCCCTTCTGAAAATGAATTCCATAGTCTAGAGTACCTTTAATATATCTTAGGATTCTTTTTGCTGCAGTAAAGTGTGTCAGATGTGGCTGGTGCATTTCCTAACATACTTGATTGACTGCAAATGTTATCTCAGGCCTTGTCCATGTCAGGTACTGAAGTGCTCCAACTAGAGACCTGTATTTGGTTGGGTCTGTCAGAATTGGACCCAGTTCTTGTGTCTTTGCTGTTGCAGCTGGTATTGGTGATGCACATGGCTTTGCTCCACCCATTTCATGCTTTTCTATTAAATCTATTGCATATTTTGTTTGACAAAGGAAGATGCCTGACATATTTCTTTTAATTTCAAGACCAAGGAAGTAATGGAGAGCACCCATATTCTTTATTGGAAAATGTTGTTGAAGCTTGTAGATGACATCCTGACAATGAGTTAAATGAGTTTCCTGTAATCAAAATGTCATCCACATAGACTAAAATGTATGTTAGTCTATTCTCTTGCTTCTGAATGAATAAAGAAGCATCAGCTGTTGACAGTGTAAAATCATATGACAGCAACACTTGTTGAAGTTTTGCATACCAAGCCCTTGGTGCTTGTTTTAACCCATAGAGAGATTTATTGAGTTTGCAGACATAATTTGGTTTAGCTTTATCTACAAAACTAGTTGGTTGTGTCATGTATATATTTTCATCTATCTCTCCATGTAGAAAGGCATTACTCACATCCAATTGAGTAATATGCCAATCAAATTGAGCTGCCATTGCTAGTAGAACTCTGATGGTGCTGGACTTTGCAACTGGACTAAACGTTTCTGTGTAATCCAGCCCCTCCTTCTGATTGTACCCCTTTGCTATTAATCTTGCCTTGTATCTGTCTATAGAACCATCAGACCTATACTTGATTCTAAAGACCCATTTACAACCAATTAGATTCATGGATGTATTATATGGCACTTTTGACCAAGTTCTTGTATTTTCTAGTGCAGTATACTCTTCTTCCATTGCTATTCTCCATTTAGGATCCTTGTTTGCTTGAGTAAAGCATGTTGGAGTTGAGGTGGTGAGCAGTGCTTGCATTGCAGTTGGGAGAGTATACCTTGTTGAATATACCTTTGGCTTTTGAATTCCTGATTTTCCTCTGGTGGTCATAGAATGATGATTACTGATAATTGGACATTTAGAAGATGAGTGAGCTAGAGAGATTGTTGTTTGAGTTTTCTGAGATGATGTGACAGGACAGGGTACAGATGTTGTAGATAAGTCTGCAGGTGGTGATGGAAATGTGATGGTAGGTAGTAAAGTAGTAGGTTTTCTAAGTGGAAAAATATTTTCTTTGAATTGAACATGTCTTGAAATATATACTTTTCCTGTTGATGGATCAAGACACTTGTAGCCTTTTTGATTCATAGCATAGCCTATGAAGATGCATGGTATACTTCTTGGTGACAACTTGGTTGCTGCATATGGTCTGAGCAAGGGAAAACACAGTGAGCCAAAGGACCTTAACAGTGTATAGTCTGGTTTCTTATGAAGTAGCTTTTCATGTGGTGACATGTAATGAATTGACTTTGTAGGTAACCTGTTGATGATATAGTTTGCTGTTGAGAAGGCTTCTACCCAGTAAATATCATTAAGACCAGATTGTATTAGAAAAGTTCTGCCAATATCTAATATGTGCCTATGCTTCACTTCTGCCAATCCATTCTGCTCAGGTGTATGTGGCAGGAGAATTCATGTTGGATGCCATGCATTTTCAAGAAAGACTTAAGTTGCTGATGAAAAAATTCACCTCCTCCATCTGTTCTTATGCCTTTTATTTTATAGTTGATTTGATTCTATGTATGTCTTAAAATCATAGAAGATTTGCTTCAACTCAGATTTATCAAATAGAGGATAGAACCAACAAAATCTTGTAAGATCATCTATTATTACTACATAATATTTGTATCCAGCTAATGAGATTACAGAACATGGACCCCAAAGATCCATATGTAGCAGTTCTAAAGGAAGCCTGCTAGAATTTATTGATTTTTGAAAAGATAATTTGTGTGATCTACCTTGAGAACATTCTAAACAAGGAATTGGATTTTTGACAATGTTAGGAAGGTACAAGACTTTAGAGACACATTGTAAGGTCTTGAAAGATGGATGAGCTAATCTTTGATGCCATGTTTCTGATGAGACAGATGATTGAAGTGCTGAATTTGCTTGTAAGAATGGTGGTATCAAGAACCGAATGGGATACAAGCCATTATTGTGTGGTCCTTGTAGTAAGATCCTCCCAGTTGATAGATCCTTGACAAAGAAGCCAGTAGATGTAAAATAAAGAGCAATTATTGTCTTTTGTGAACTTATGCACAGATAATAGGTTTTGAGTGGCACTAGGAACAACTAACATATTGGACAGAGTAAATGAATAGCCATTGCCTGTCTTTAAAGAAGAGCCAGAATGAGATATACACATACCTTCTCCATTAGCAGTAGTTACTTTGTTGGATCCAGTGTATGATGAAAAATGCTGTACTTCATTTTTGTCTGGTGTGATGTGATTTGTTGCACCTGTATCTGCAAACCATGGATTGTGTTCATGTAGGTGTTGGTTTGCAAACATTGCAGATAAGCCTTGTGTTTTTGTTTCATTGTGATGAGTAATTAGCCTATCTCTGCAAGATAAGGAAGTATGACCTATTCTACCACATATTTGACATGTGACAGGATTAGTTGAGCATGAATTATTGAATCTTGAATTGTGGTAAGATCCCCTTCCAAAAGAATTAAAGTTTCTTCTGCCACTGTTTGCATATCCTGGTCTTGAACTGTTGAAGTTTCTTGAATTGTTATTGTAAGTATCATGTGAAGCTTGAGAACCATAAAATCTTGAATTATTCCTAAATTGAGATTTTTACTGTGAATATGGTGCCAGAAATGCTTGATTGGAATTGTTCTCTATTTGAGCATTGTTTCTTTGAGTGATTACTATTTCTTCACTTAAGAGATTATTGTGAAGTTCTATACTAGATACAGGAGGATACCTGTGTCTCATTGCAGTTGTGATAGGCACTTAATTTATACATTTTTACCGCCTAATTTATATTTTATAGTCCTTGAATTTATATTAATAATGTAATTTTATTGTTTAATCAGGTGGTATACACAAAAATTGAAGTTACAAACAAATCTGGCTACAAATTGCTATGAAATTCATGTATTTGTTTGCTTTGCTAACTGTGGAACAGAGAAGTCAGATACAAGCGCTGTGCGCGTGAAGGGAGTTGGCTAGGAAGTAGGTGTAGTACATCACACGTGAATGCAACATGAGTAGCTAAGAAGAATAGGTGTGGGTCTTTGCTCTTGGGAGATTAAATAGAGAGACATGTGATATTTGAGACGTGATTGAAGAGAGGCTATCGAGTTCCTAGTGTAGGTTATTGACGTGTGAATGGAGTCAACAAGCAAACAAAAGAGAACGTGAGACACGGTCAGACAATGAATAGTTAGAGAGAGAAGAGATTGATGAGGAAAGAATAGTACGGTGAGGTGAAAGCTAATGAAGTAGAGGGTAGGCTTGAGGTACGGCTAGTCTAGTAGGTGGTTGAAGTGAAGCTAGAATTGGATGGAGACAATGCACGTGAAATAGAGAAGAGAAACACTTTTGCTTTTAGTTTTGTTTTAGGTTTTGAAAGTGATGGATGAGAGAGGGCTACCGTAGGCTAGCCTTGATGGAATGGTGTTGCTAGGCGTAAGCTAAGATGAAAAGAAAAGGACATGACGTGGCAAGTAATAATTTGGTTTCTTATATAAAGAAACGCACGGAAATCAGAGAGGGGTTTTTTTTCTTTGAGGTTTGGAGTCGTCAGGAGTCGTGTACAGTAGCTTGAGTTTTCTGTACAGTTTGGAGGAGGCGTCAGGTTCTGTTGGAGTCTGTGGCGGAAAGAGAGACTGTACAAGAGTTCTGAGTTGTACAGAAGAGGACGGCGATTGGAGGTGTGAAGACGGATTCTACTGCAGGGACGCGAATCTATTATCGGTTAAATCATCTCTACTCATCTTCTAATTAATTTTATGGGTTTTGAGAAACCCTTCTCCATGTTCTAAATTAATTTGTAACTAGGGTTTAATGTTGAAACCACTTACAATTTTAGATCAATTGAATTAAATATTTGATACAGACCCTTATGATTTAAATAGATTAAATTCATGACTTTTAACAATTGTATTGTCGTTTATGGTGCATGCTTGGCCTATGGTTTTGATGTTCCATGTTTCTGGTATACAGTTGTTATTCTAAAAATATATTTGTCTACTTATTTGATATTCCATGCTTAGGTTAAATCTTTTGATGGGATATACTTAGAATAGCCATGTATTATTTGTAGACCTTTAATTAGTTTCGTACAATTTTCTCGCTAGCGCAATTTTATGATGTATGCTTGAGACTAGGGCTTCTTGATGCATCATGTTTAGGGCGTCCCAGCGATATTTGCGACTCTAAATATTCATGAATTAAATAGTGGTGGATACTGAAAACCCTGGTTACCAACTCTCGCTACTCGGTCACATTTTATTAGTTTAGTTAGTTTATCATTTTATTTATTAATATAAAAATCATAAAAATATTCCTCTTGGTTAGTTTATTAGAGATATTAATTGCAGTATTTCCCCGCTCTCTGTGGGTTCGACCCGTACTTGCCGTTGTCTACTAGTTAGACGCCGTGCGATTGCGGTTATTTATATTGGGTAATCCCAAATCACATCAAGTTGCAAAAGGGATGTAATCAGAATGTAATGCAGCAAGTGTAACAACTACTATTTCTTTATCTGAGATTGGTTCTCCTGTTGCTGCCAACTGATCTGCTAATGTTTTGATATCATCAATTAAGCTTGAGATTGTCTTATTACCTTGTTTAAGTGCAGGGAGTTTTGTTCTCAAATGTATTGAATGTGTTGAAGAGATTCTTGCAAACCTTTCTTCTATGCTTTTCCATAGTTGATGAGATGGTTCTGAATTTGCAAAATAGGCTATGACTGAGTCTGAAATTGTGCTGTTCAACCACAGTATAATGGTTGAGTCCTCATCAATCCAGTCTTGGTATAATGGATTCTCTATTCCATTGTTTTGATTTCTTGCATTTGTATACTTTTCTGGACACATAAATGTTCCATCCAGATATTTCATAACCTTGAATTTCTTGATTACTGGAAGTATGAGATGTTTCCAGGTGTTGTAGTTATCTTCTTTAAGCTTGAGAGTTGTTAGACTTGTTAACTGATTTAATTGTATTTTTGCCATTGATGTTGCTGTTGGATTCTCCATTGTTGGAGTGAATTCACAGATCATAAAGTTGTAAAGAAACAAACTGTGTAGATGTAGATCTAGATAGAATATGTTCAAAAGAAAAAAAAAAGAGCACTAGCTCTGATACCATGAAAGAATTCAGAATTGAGAGAGATTTTGATGATCAAGAATGAGAGATAATGTCATTAAAATCAAGAACAGAAAACAGAAAGAATCAGAGAACAGTCTTATGACTTGTTTCTTTCATCTGACAATTTATACACCAGGATAACGTACACTTTCTGTTGGCATTTAATGATGCTAATGTGCACATCCTAACAGACAATATACACTAACATATGCCTTGCCAGCTGTACTAGTTGGTATCCTACACTCTGTGTAACCAAGGTGTAAGAATACTTTTCTGACAGAAACTATTGCTGTCTATTAGTAATCAGGGTATCTGTGGCAGTGAATTCCCAGGTTTTAAACCTTGCAGAAGTAATCTTTCGCCTAGTAAAGGCAAGAAGTGAAAATTGGTAATTGTTGTTGTTATTTCGATTGTTACAGCTTCGATTCTTTTATTGATTCTGTTTGGAGTATTTCGCTACTGTTGTACAGGAATGAATGCAACCCATGAAAACCCTCATGATTCAGGTGGCGGTGACAGTTAAATCTCAGTATAGAATCTCAATGGGAATGCAGTATTCAAGGATATTGTCAAAGAATTTCGATGACAAATACAACATTGGTAAAGGGAGTGTGTGTAAAGCAATACATTTCAACTCTCATAAGTACATACGTTGGAGATTGAAATCTTTAACAAGTGACTGATTGTAGGGACCTAGTTGAAAAGGTTACATTACACTGTTTGCAACCTATACTCATTGCATGAGAACGGCGCCTCTCCTGGTCGGAGCGTCCAAAATGTCTCTTCTCACTTCTCTTACCGGTATATACCACCACTCGAGCAACTCCTTTCGTGCATAGCCTTGTTTCGTCAAAGCGAATATAGAGGAAAGAGTTGGAAAGAAAAGAAAAGCTCCGGAGGAAGCAGATAAAGAAAAATTTACTTGCTACGCCTACTAGTGGAGATGATAGGAAGAAATAGGTAAATGATGTGCAAGGCCTGCCAGGTATGGACATTAATCAGATTATGATATCATTCTCAATATGTGCATTGTGAATTAAAAGTAGTGCCAAATGCTATCTACCTAAGTTACTATGAAATGTTATACTTGGAAATATGGTCTTGTGATGCTTTGAGTGTTAGCTTAATAGAATAAGACAACAGTAGATAAAAGGGAAAATCGTCAATGAATTGAGAATGAATACATGAGCATGTTAAATCATAATGTTGGTATAGAGTACCATTATATGGTGTGTCTTAGTTAGATGCAACCTAAAGGACACATAATTGTAGTTTCTTATGTTGAGAAATCCTGATAATTGTGGGGGGCCTTATGTCTCAACTGTGGGGTATAAGATGGAAACAAGTGTTTGTTTGATTTCTCAAGTAGATTCATAGAACACCCTAGACTTATATGTGTCATACCTTGTAGACCTCAGTTGTGGGGGTCTAAGGTGAGAATGAAGAGTCGACTTCTTCAGCAAATCAGTGCATATGTTTAGCATGCCTTTGTTACGTGTTTTACAACCACTAACAATTTTTGTTGTTTGAAGTTTGATAGGAAACTAATATGTTGTTGAAGTGGTCTAAAGGATCAGAAAGAACCAAAATCAAATTTTGATGATATAGTTTCTGTCAAATGTGTGTTGTAAATAGGTGTGTTTTCCCAGTTTATGCTGGATAATTACAGGGTTGGTCTGATCACAGGACCAGAAAATTGGGATGCTTGAGGTACATATTTAATTTTAAATATGTGATATATATATGCACTAATCTTTTGAGGAAAATGTAATGACCGTATTATTATTTAGTACATGTATCTTGTATATGCCTTTATATGTTTTACAACCACCTAGAAACACATGTGACTTTTACGATTTGATTGAAAGGCTAAGTTGTTGTAGACAAGCATGATCTAAAGGATCATTGGAACCAGAAGAAATTCTGACGGAAATGGTCTTTGTCAAACTCGATACGTTTAATGTGTGTTGTAAATGTGCAGTGCATTCGGTGTACAAATACATTTGTGACCCCAGAAGAATTAGTGGGATGATCTGATCAGAAATTTACAGTACTTGAGGTACATTTAAATTGTATACGCGATGCATACTGTATTGACCTTAAGAGATCTTGTGATTTCAGGCTTTGGAGATTCTTAGCCTATGTGTGTACCCTCTTAAGGAGTGTTTGTCTAAGAAAGTCCTTAAAACAGACAGGATGAACTTGATTTTTGAAGAAATCAAAGTTTGTGCGCTTTAATTCAAGCACGAGAGAAAGCCGAATGGCTATTAAGATGCTTCTTAGAAGACATTTTATGTGACCGAAGCCTGTGGCCACCGTTGCTGAAACTCAATTGACTATGTGAATCTAAAGTAAATGAGAAATTGAAAAGTCTAGACAAACTCAGAGAAGGCGGCTAATTCGTTAAGACAACTACTCTCTAATGAAGTGATTTTTGTAGACTTAGTGAAGTCAAGAGGAAAATCAGTGGATCCTTTGACGAAAGGATAATCTAGAGAGATAGTTTGTTATTGCATCGAGGGGATGAGACTTAAGCTCATAAAATAAAATTGCCATGAAGGACACTCAACCTTAGTGACTTCAGATCCCAAGATCAAGGTTCAATGAGACAACTAATTTTGTGGTAATTAAAGGTATGCACTATCAAGAGAATTACATTCTATGTCCCTCCCTATGGTGCATTGTTGTGATATTGTGATTTCATGTGAAGGATGACTTTTAAGAAGTCTTAATGAGTTCTATAGTTTCAATTTAAGATTGAAGTGGGGTGTAGCAATAACACTCTTGATAGAATTCACCTATCTGAATGAGGAAGTGGGCCGCTTCCTATAAGAATTTGAGCGAATTCTTTAGAGCATTCTGAGAAACGGGATACGTCCAGGGCCAAAATGGAAACAACGGCACGAACTTAGCATCGCTAGGAGGATATCATGCGTGGTTGTTATCGCAAATTGCATCAAACGCTAGAAGTTCAAGACATCGCGTTCACTGTCTCTAGCAAGTAGTTTCGGTAACTTCTCACTAAGTAAAGGTTCAAGACCTCATGGACACCTTTGCCTATATGGTATTTTCCGCATTCTAATTTTTTCGTTTTTACCAGGATTTCATTCATGTGGGGGAGTGTTGGAGAAAATGAGTTTCAAACTAAATGGTTTTGGTCTTGGATGCTCACTCATTCCTTGAGTGAATGAAACTCTTTAGTTTATTCCCATATTGGGTATTTTAGAGAAGGATGTCCACTTAGGGTTGAATGGGGTGGGCAAACAATATATGGGATAACTTATTTAATAGCTAACCTATGTATTAGGCCTACGAATTAGACATCATCCATGATCCATTATTTTACAAGAAATCCTACACCCTAAAGGTTTCCAAAACCCTAAAGGTTTCTTTTCTCCTATAAATAAAAAACGGTTTTCAGAGTTAAAAATCATCCCAGAAGCGGCTACTATCCTGTCTTCTTTTCACCATCTTCTCGCTTTGTTTTACGCTTTTGATTGTTTATTTTCCTTCATTCCTTCCATGTTGCTAAGTTCAAGAGTGGGTAGTTTGTATTGTGCTAATACAAGTTATATCGGGCAGTCTTATCCTGGACACATCTTCGCACGTTGGGGTTTAGCATTGCTCTTCTCGAGTATAAGTGCGAACTAATGTGTTAAGGACAACTTGTTGAACCTGTGATTCTGCCCTCGTAGTTGTCCGTGGTAGAGTTATTTTCAATTCAGTTCTTTATATATATTATGCTGATACATCTAACGATGTTGTTCATTGTTGCAAGATTCCAACATCTAATACACTTATTTTATTTATAAAGGGGTGACAGAAATGATATTTACAAATAAGCCCCTCTGCCCTGATCCTCAAAATATTAATAAGCTATCTGTTTCAACATCTCATTTCGCCATGTGTCAATGTAGGTCCGCCACGTGTCGATAGTGATCCGTCATGTGTCAATATTGATTTGTCATGAGTCAATGTTGATCTTATATTTAAATGGCCTTAGTCTAATTTCGGTGCCGACAAATGATGGTGTGGGTGATGTGATTTTTATATAGTGGTAAAAAGAGGTTCGATTCTCGAACT